>OX454415.1:68269193-68869193 GCA_949715475.1 Microchrysa polita | reverse complement strand
TGTTTTGAGGCTTTACTAGAAACACACTTGGGTGAAGTTTGGTTAAGATTGGTTAATAAAGAAAAAAGTTTTTCTTAGAAAAACCTAATTTTCAGGGGCAGCCCCATGACCCCATGGTCCGATTCCATTCGTTCCGACATATATACAGCGTACACTAAAAAGAAACTTGTGTACAAATTTTCAGCCCGATAGCTTCAAAACTGAGGGACTAGTTTGCGTTGCAACAGACGGACAGACAGACAGACAGACAGACGGACATGGCTCAATCGATTTCTCTCGTCACGCTGATCAATAATATATATACTTTATATAGTCGGAGGTGCTTCCTTCTGTGCGTTGCAAACTTCATGACAAAGTTAATATACCCTTTCACATAGTGACGGGTATAAAAATAAATCGATACGATCAGCCGCAGCCGAGATATACCTGAAAGAAGGTGAGCATTCCGAAGTAACTACGTGTTATTATCTTTTTCAGTAGATTCCTGAATATGATATCATGGGGGTGGCACTCCATACAAATTTCTTGTAGAAAGGGATGCATGATTTTCAGTCGCACACATTTTAAACATATTTTAAACGCAAAATTCCGTTAGACAGAATAGGACGGAGCTACCCAAGCAACAATTCGTTTGCTTTAAAGAAGCACTCCATACTGTAGGAATCATATAGTACCACGAAATTCATTTATCGTGTGACATCGCTTAAAGTAATATTTTGATCCGATAAAACATCCTTAAAGTATTTTCCGGAAAGTTTATATCATCATTATGGAATAAATTTAAAGATGGTGGTATAAAACTTCGATAAAACTGTCCCTAAACGTTAACCTAAAAACGTACTCCTTTAAATACTCGACTCTTGTGTTTATTGGATGATACAGCACACACATTATGTCTCTCTAAGTTAACTCACACACATGCATATATTCTTCTATAGCACAGTCGGTTTCATTTTTATAGTTTAACATTCGTATGGTCATCCAATAAATTGTTCACCGTAGCTTTATAGAACATCCTTCTATGTGATTTGTGATTTTTTAATGAATTGACATTTATGAAGTTTTCTGAAATACACAATTTCTGCATTAGAAATCCTTGAAATCTTGCATGAAACCCATACGTATGCACTCATTGTTATCTTCGAAATTAATTAAGGTGATATCTGCGCAGAAATTCACTCTATTTTATTGATAAATGTATGATAACTTTTCTTGCTTTTATAGATGTTTTGGTGTGACATTTCGTAAATTTAGGGTTGTCAACATCCAGAAATAGCAGAATGTTCGGATTGCCCTACTTAATATTGTCAGTAAAATGAACGAGAAACTGAATTCCTTCATCCAGTTTGCGTTCAGTTTTGTTTTTCATCTCTTTCATATTTTACACCCATCATTTGAAAGGGTATATATGAGTCTCTGTTTCGCAATTTTTCGCAACTTGAATGTGCACGGTAGAAGAAATTCAACACATTCATGAAGATGGGCCACAGAGTCACTTATACGGACTGCCTGATCTTGGTATTTCTATGATATATTGATGATATACATATCTACACTCGAAAAAAATGTACTCCAATAATAGGAGGAAACTCTTTTTCCTTCTATTATAGTAGTACATTTACACCACGATATGAACGAGAGTAATTTTAAGCTTTACGGTGTAATATTTAAATTTGCACACAAATAAGTAAACTTACTCTTAGACTTATGTAAATTTAAATCAGAAATAAGCAAATTTACACCGGCGAATATGTAAATTTACATCCGGGTTTGTAATTAATTAATAATATTTACGGCAGCCGGTTCCTTGATGTAAATCGTCCTGGAGCTACCCGTTATTCCAACGGCCAAGAGCAGCCACACCCCCTTCGGTTCAAGAGCAAAAAAGCGCTACAACAACAAGTGCGTTCGTGTGGGCATCATATTAGCTCACACGAACGCACTTCGAACGGAGCTAACTGCACACAGAACAAGCCACTTGACAGATACACAAAAGTATTGTAACACACTCAGTTTTACACACATTTAGGTGCAATTTCTTACACCAAAATGGTAATATTACATGAAATTTCCTTAAAATTACAACTTCCAATTATAGTGTAGTTCCGAGGTGATTTCAGATTGCAAAGTGTGGTGGAGAAAATTTTTTTTTTGTTTCTTATGTTTTTTGGGGTGCTGAGCTCGAATCCGGAGCTTCCCACCAAAATTTCGTTGCGGAACAGGATCAAAACCGCGAAAAAACCCAAAATTTTCGGAGTTTTCCCGGTTTTTTGTTTATAACTCCGAAAGTGTACATTTCTCCGAAAACCTGTCCATGAAAATATTAGACAAAACATAACTGCGGGTCCAACGCGCCATTAATCATTAAAATGTGTTAAGCGGTATTGCTACAATTGATAGTCATTTTTTGGCGTTTTTTGCAATTTTGACCCTGTTTTGCAACGAAATTTAGGTGGAAACTTACAGATTCAGATTCTGCACTCTAAAATACACAATGTACAAGATAAATGCAACTTTTACGAACAAAAATGAAAAACCTCAAATTCTCAAAATTTTTTTCATAAAATGGAACTATGTTAAAAATGGCAAATTTAAATTATCCACTGTAGTAATACCGCTCAACAGATTTTTAATGTTTATGTCTCTTTGGACGCGCAATTATGTGCTCTCTAAAATATTCATGGAGAGTTTTTCGCCGAAATAAATAGTTGCAGAACTAGGGGGCGAATAACGGAAAAAATTTTAGGGTTTCACGATTTTGACCCTGTTCCGCAACGAAATTTTGCTGGGAAGCTCCGGATTCGTGTTCAGCACCCCAAAAAACATAAGAAACAAAAAAAAATTGTCTCCACCACATTTTGCAATCTGATGATGTACCTACTAGGTTTATCACGTAATAACTACACTATTAGTAAATATACACTGAAAATATAAAAATAATGTAATGACACATCTTCATACGAAATGTGGTGTAAAATAAAGTAATATTAAAAAATCTTTGTGATATTACACTATTTTGTGGGTTTACTATAAATTTTGTTGAAAAATAGACGTTAACTGTAATTTAGCGAGAAAAAGGTGTAAAATTCAACGAGCTTTCGATGTAAAATTCAACCTTGTTTTTACAGTGTATTTGGTTGTGGAAGGGGGGCCAAAGTTGGAAGATCATAAATGTCGTCGTAGCAATCTTCATCATTTATGTCTTCGGTTATGACTGCGACATTTGAGCATAGTTTGCCATAACATGTTCTACAGATATTGGTACATGCGAGCCCGGGGATGGTTTCTCCCGAAATCATCACATGCTCCAATCCCACCTGGGTTCGGTTCCAGTCCCAGTTTTCTGGTTTTGAAACGTTGCCTCTCTGTATTTGGTAGTACGTTCGTAAGGAAGATGATCAGCGGCTGATTCGGTGGGAGGCAAAGCAGCAAGAACCCTGCTTTAATTTTCGTTCCTGCGCGAACGCACCGGATTATGATTCCTCAGTTGATTTCCAGCAAAAAAGTTGTATGGAATATACCCCCTTAGCTTAACCCTTTAGCTGCCACAGGCATTTGAAGATTTTTGAAAAAATAATTTTCTTGCACGACTTAAAGCCCAATATCTCCAAAGCTAGACCAGCTAGAATAGTAAATTAAAATGATTATTACAGCCAACAAATTTTCCTGTAAAATAAAACTAACCACAATAAAATCGGATAAGAAGTTTGGTTTTTACAGAGCTTTAAAATGAAATTTGTGTGATTTTACCCAAAAACAATCTATTTTTCCATCTCAGTTTTCTCCAACTTCTGAGGTGCATGTACGATTCTTTTAAAAATTGGCGCATAGTCTTACGATCAAATCTTTCTTACATCATTTAATTCTAGCTCCATTATTTCTAACAGTTTTTATACGTTAAGTGCAGAAAACTAGGGTTAATTTTAGCTCGAATTTAATACAATTCAATTCAGACTGCCCCTGAAGAACCGCAATTGGAAAAATCTATTCAAATAATGTCGAAATCGAGCCAAAATTAACCCTAGTTTTCTGCACTTAAGGTATTGAAACTGTTAGAAATGATGTAAGAAAGATATGATCGTAAGACTATGCGCAAATTTTTAAAAGAATCGTACAAGCACCTCTCCTTGGCCGAAATTGGAGAAAATTGAGATGAAAAAATAGAATGTTTTTGGGTGAAATCACACAAATAAAATGTTGAAGCTCTGTAAAAACCAAACCTCTAATCCAATTTTAGTGTAGTTAGTTTTATTTTATAGTGAAATTTGTTGGCTGTAATAAGCATTTTGTTTTAATATTCTAGCTGCGGTCTAGCTTTGGAGATATTGAGCTTTAAGTCGTACAAGAAAATGATTTTTTCAAAAATCTTCAAAGGCCTTTGGCAGCTAAAGGGTTAAGCTAAGGAAGTATGTTCCGTACAACTTTTTTGCTGGAAATCAACTGAGGAATCATAATCCGGTTCGTTTATGCGGCAGTTTCCGGACACCCTGTATGTATTGGATCGCGTTCTTGGAGCCATTCAAGCTCCGCATGGCGCCGAATATGGTAAATGAGTCTTCTGATTCATTTACAAAACGAAAGATTTAAGCAACAAACCTTTCCACCCATTACTTGAAATATCGGCGAGTGATTTTTAGGGTTTTTTAGAATTTTTTTTTTCAAAAAACCCTTATGAAATCGATTTTGTCCGTCCGTCCGTTTGTTTACTAAATAACTCGCGAACGGCTCAACCGATTGTCATGAAATTTGGTAGGAATGTGTAGAATGGTTACAGTCTTTGGCACATATACCTATAGAAGTTGGTAGGAAGAAGATAACAGGGGTTCCCGAACGTTTGAAAATAGTCGACTTTTTGTAGTTTTTATCTGAGATTTACGTATGGGTATTTAAATCAAACATCTAAACGAGTATATCTCATATTAGTTAAAATTTTCCAGTTTCGAGTAACGGTAAAAAAGTTATTGGCGTTTAAAGTTAAACTTCCTTTGCGACCTCCGTTTTTCTAAACCGTTATAGGGATCGATATGAAACTTTGCACATAAATTGGTCAGTATGGCCTTATATATGTTAAATATTAAGACTGTTGACTTTTGCCAAGGAAAAGTAAATAACAGTAAATTTGTCAAATTTCAATTTGTTCGTGTGTAGCCAGCCCCTCTTAGGTTTTCAAATATGAAAATTCTGCTAAGGTTTTTTTAGAAAATTACATAGGGAATATGTCTACGAATTTTCATTCGAATAACTGTATCCAAACCGGAAATATAGCCAAGTAAGTATTTAGTAAGGGCCTTTCAAAATGCAAGGGAAGCCTCTTAAGCATTTCTTCCATGCATATCTTTTAACTTGATGAAACAATGAACATGAAATTTTGTGGAAATGCATAGAATGGTAATAGAGTTTGCCACAAATATTTTTGAAGTTTGTAGGACCTAGTTAACAGGGTGTCCCTGAAGCTGCAAAAGTATACTTGTTCAATACTCTTAGGAAAGCTTGCGTGGGCTCTTATGTCAGGGGACACACACACAATCGAATCATTTCGTATAGATTGCTTTTCCTTGATTAAAAAAACAGTAACAGTAGATCTACAGCTAATAATTCAGTTCATATATAAAGCCAAGCCATCCTTACGTTTGCCTGAGTTTCTTTTTGCTCAAAGGCCATCAGAAATCTTAAATGGAAAAATGCCTGTAGATTTGCCTTGGAGTACTTTTATACAAACTGGGTAAATAATAAATCTATTTTTGGATTGGTCTAATTAAATTTAGACCAATCCAAAAATAGGATTTACAGGAAGCATTTCATTAATGTTGTGCTCAATTCTTATTTATTGCTTATAAAATATATGTACAAAAAATATTCACTATGCATTTAGTGCAGTTACAAGGTGATTTCAGATTGCAAAATGTGGTGGAGAAAATGTTTTTTTCATTTCTTATGTTTATGCTGAGCTTGAATCCGGAACTTCCCACCAAATTTTCGTCGCGAAACAGGGCCAAAACCGCAAAAAACCTCAAAATTTTCGGAGTTTTTCCGTTTTTTGGCTTATAACTCCGAAACTGTACATTTCTGCGAAAACCTGTCCATGAACATTTTAGAGAAAACATGATTGCGGGTCCAACGCGACAGTAATCGTTAAAATTCGATAAGCGGTATGGCTACAATTGATACGTCATTTTTTGGCGTTTTTTGCGATTTTGACCCTGTTTCGCAACGAATTTTTGATGGGAAGCTACAAATTCGGACTCCGCACCCTAAAATACATAAAACACAAGAAAAATGCAACTTTTCCGGCCAAGAATGAAAAACCGTCTAGTCTCAAAATTTAATTCAAAATATGGTACCTACTAAGCTAAAAATGGAAAATTTAAATTATCAATTGTAGTAATACCGCTTAACGGATTTTTAATATTTATGTCTCTTTGGACGCATAATTATATGTTTTCTAACATATTCATAGAGAGTTTTTCGCAGAGTAAGTTGACAAAAAACGGAAAAACAGCGAAAATTTTGGGGTTTTTCGCGATTTTGACCCTGTTCCGTAACGAAATTTTGGTGGGAAGCTCCGGGTTCGTGATCAGCCCCCGAAAAACATAAGAAACAAAAAAAAAAAATCTCCACCACATTTTGCAATCTGATGTATACTAAGCTTATCACCTGGATACTACACTAATTAAAATTCTAAAAAAAAACCCTTGTATTGCGGGCGCAGCCCTCTGTACGCCGGTATTTTTTAAGTATAATTTTGATTATACTATGCTTTAATATACTTTGTCCTTTTGCATAAAATTTATGCAAACATCATCATTAGTTAAGTTAACTTGCTATATATATTTTCTGAGAATCATTGATTGCTTAAGCAACACTATTTAATTCAACACTAACCTTACTTTAAAATAAAACTGAATACAAAAAATTATCATATTCTACAAACTCTTAAGTAACAAATAATTAAATAAAAAAAACTCACAATAGTGGCTGTGTAAATGACACCAGTTAATGAACTTCCGAATGTCAATAGTGGAACGAGGAAATAAATCAAACAAGCCTCCCACAGCTGATCGTGTCGAGCCAATTATTTCATTCACACCTAATTGTTGCTATCATTCAGCGGGAATCCTCAGCACTTCCCGCTTTTAGGTGGAGTTGTGGAAAAATATTATACAAGTACTTTCACTATTTTGCGTACTTTGATACACGCACACGTACCTAAACATTTTAACGAGTTCATTTTAAACAAATAACTTGAATATTAGTGTTATTGGATTAAATTAAATCTATTTAATTTGCACTATTATAAAAACAGTCACTAATATGCATTGTCTTGAACGCAAAATATGGGGGCTCAACATGAGTCAGATCCCGACAGACTCATAGAGCAGTGCCATATCAGTCACCTTCTTGTTGAATGAAAACAAGTAAACGACAAAAAAATATATCGTGGAGTTCCAGTTAAACTCAACCAGATTGAATTTGAATTTGGCGATCTTTTAGCTGATTTTATAAATGCACCGTGAATGATCGAGACAAAGTTCAGTCGAAATTTGTTACTCGTACGTGAGTCGTGTGATCCATTAAAAGCAGTCTCAACAAAGTTATCGCATCGCAGTGTTTTAACGGTCGTTTTGTTAGCTATAATACGCTAGTCGGTTAAAATGATGCCGGTATGTTTGTTTGTTTGTTTAAAAAACAAGTGATTAAAATATAAAACTTCATAGATTTTAAGATGTTAGATTTAAATTTTGAAAATGTGTGGAAATTTCATGTTTTATAATCGAATGTGCACTAATTGGTTGATTAAAAATTTGTCACAATAATTGGTTTGATTCAACGTGTGAAGTTTCCAAATTAGTGAAGGAGGTTTAATTTAATGTTGGCTAAATTTGTGGAGTAACATTTTACAAAATGAAATTATGTATAAAGCAGGATATACGTTTCTTTGATGATTTTGTGAGAAAAAATTTCAAGTGCAATTTTACGGATTATTTCCTTTTGAGAATGTCCTTAGTGAAAAGTTTTCTTTTATTAGTTGGCTAATAATCTTTTTTATCAAGATGACTGTATTACACGATTCACATAACCCTCCCACGCATCATCTCGTCAGATTTTTCTTGGCCTCATTTCAATTTTATATGCCCAAGTACATAATTGTTTCTATTATCAAAGGTAAACTGCTTTTAATGTGATTAAATTCGTTTCGATTTAAATGATCGAATTGAGGTGAACATTAGCATGAAATTGATGAATTGTCTACAGGCACGGAGACGGTCATGCTTTTTGTAATGTCTTTTACTCGCATGATCAATGATATGAATACTTGCAGTTACTGAAAATGAAAACAAAAGTGAAATTTAGTTTAAAAAAAGACCGATGGAGTGAATATTATACAAATATGCGTGCAACCTGTAATTGCAAAAATGCGCAAGTTACCTAGTTATTTTTTGTAGGCGTTGAAGCAATGGCATTTTGTAACCGATAAAGTGTGACCGAATTCATCATTGTATTCGTCTACAATACACTTCTGAGATTTTTCTACTCTATTTGGTGGATTACTTTCATTAGAAATGCATTTATGCGTTAGCATTTATTATACGGAGTGCCTTGGTAATGCAGGCGTGAATGATGCAAAATTGTTTCCGCGATGATAACAAGGCGGAGGTTTTAAGATATGAACGTGAATAGAAAATAATGAAATATTGCGTGTTTACCAAAAAAAAAATATTCCATTGTTTTGTACCAGAATTTGAATAAAATATTAGGTAATTTTAGGTGCAGTTGAAACACACCTTATTGTATTCAGTTTCTTGGAACTAATGGTACATGCATTTATAATAATGCAATGTTTAAATTAAAACACGGTGGTTAGTTAAAAATTCATTGAATGTTTGGAAAATTTAACATTTACCCAGCTATAACAAACACTCAGCTTCAAACACTCCCATGGATTACGCATACTGAAAACAAAGTGTATTTCACGAGCACACTTAATTCTAAGTTAAGTTGTTTGCATGTTGGCACTGCCTTCCCTAAATTAGAGTAAGACCTATTTTTATTCTTTTGGGATTAGACGAGAAAATCTTGATCGTAATGGTCCCAAAAAGGAGAGCGATTTATCCTTGATCGGTGATAGGTGTTACATCAAAGGGACATCGAGTTTATTATATTTCCGGTATTTTTGTCAACCAGAGCAGAACAGAGAAAATCAAAGATGAAAAATATCTATGAGAAATTCCAGAAATAACGTACTCGACGTCACCTTTGATATGGTCCTTTTTAGGATTTATCCAATCAATTTTTTTCCTTTCTTAACGAAATGTGCTCTACATTTCTGGCACCTTACTGATTCTAAAACCACAAAAATTATCCTTACTCAATTTTTTCCTACTTGAAATGATAAAGCGATTGGACTATAAGCTTTTGGGGTACAGTGTGTGATTTCGATATGGAGAAGAAGAGTTTTTACCCCCCAGAGAGCAATCAAATATTTAGCAAATGTTAAGTTAGATTTTCGAAATAGAGTTTTTGACAATATTAAAATTATGAATTTCGTTATATATTTATTTAAATGTTTCACTCATTCTGATGAATGGCGAATTTAGTAAAGCAGTACATATGTTTGTATTTCATAGGTACATATCATTTATACGATATAAGGCTGGTTAGTCTTATCGTAGAGACAAGACGAACACCACTTTCCAAAAGTTTCTACATTACATTGAATTGAATGTTTGCTTACTTTGCATAGTTACGCCATATCTTGCAATGCAATTTCATACAAGGGGTAACCAAAGCTATCCAAAATAAACAAAAAATCAATTCAATATAATGGAAAGCCTTTCAGAAAATGCTGGGCGTTTTGTCTACACGATAAGACTAGCCAGCCGGTAAGATATACGAGAAATTGGCCCTTTAGTCTCTAAAAACTATTATGGACAACTGTGTGCATCCTTTTAGGATTAAAATGCGGTTATTCAATAATAATAAATCATTGAATATTGACACTATAAAGAGCTCAAACAAATATGAATTTAATGATGGTGCTGTTAGACTCTGATAACTTGCCTTTAATTTTTGGAAAATATTTTAAAATATATTATTTTAAATAATACAACGGCTTCCCTTCAAAGGGATATTAGTCCTGCTGAAACTATTCTTGAGGCACATAAATCCGTAGGACTGCAGAAGTGGGGCAATGTTTTCAATCGATGCAATGTACCGACCGCGACGATACCGCACAAAATACTTTTAGAATAAGCCAAAACAATTTTACCACAAAACGTCGTGAAACGAAAATCGACGGTACCTCAACAATCATTGCCATTGGTACATTAATATCAACTCGTATTTAAATTTACAGAAATAGATATATTGAAACCTCCTTTAAGATTCAATGTATCTAGTTTTATACTCTTCGCTTTCTAAGCGAAAAGGGTATAATGGCTTTGTCATGAAGTTTGTAAAGCATTGAAGGAAGCATTTCCGACCATATAAAATATGGTATATATATGATCAGCATGGCGAGGGGAGTCGATTGGGCGGTGTCCGTCTGTCTGTCTGTCCGTCTGTCCGTCTGTCCGTCTGTTTTACGCGTTTTACTCGGCCAGTTTAAAAGTTGAGGAGCACGTGCATCTTTTTATTACAGGCAGTTTGTATGTTTGAATCGCTGAAATCGGACAATGGGGTCATGGGACTGTCATACAAACCCAACCTCCCAATTTAGGTTCTTTTAGGATAAACTTTTTATGTGTGCACTAATTTCAACCAAAATTCACACGGATATGTCTCCATTGACGGCACATAGCATACGTTAGAATGAATGAAATAGGCCCATGTGGTCATGGGGCTACCGTATAAACCCAGCCCCCCAAATTAGGTTCTTCTAAAGAAAACTTTTTTTCTTGCGCAACAAATTTAAACCATACCTAACACAAATGTATTTCCTTTGATGATAGAATCCCACTATGAGGTCATGCTACGCACCCCCCCCCCCTTTCTGAGAGTTTTTTTTAATTGTGCACCAATGTTAACTAACCCTCACTCAAGTGTTATTCTATCGACGTGGGGTAACTTATGTATAAACGGAAGGAATCAGATGGGAGGTTCATGGAGCTGCCGCAGAAATCGCACAACCAAAAATAAAGTACATAACAAGAATTATATTTAGGGACGGACGAAATCGGAACACAAGTCATAGGGTCGCCTAAGAAATTGTTAGCACAATAGAAAGTGAAGGGTATCCAAATTTCGACCGCACCCGAAATTAGATACTAATGTAACTAGAGGAAGATATGTATGATAAAATACTGATAAGTATATAAGTGAAATACAGTAAAATTCTGGTTTTAATTAAATTTTAAAATTTTCTTTTATATTACGATTAACAGCTTTAATTAGTGGCGGAGCAACTCAACTCGGGTCCCTTTTGCCAACTTCTTGAGTGCCCCTCCCTCTCTATAAGATGCCTATTCTTTATATGATTTTACGGAAATATATGTCACTCTTAACTGAATAGAACTGGATATGTCCTCGCTATTTCATTGGAGTCCTAAGTTTCGTACAATTTTTATTAGAACTACCACACTATGCTCGGTAGCCATAGCCAGCTCCAGTAATTTGGAGAAATGACTACACAAATTCTCAGTATGCTAATTTTTCATACCATATACCATACCAATAAGCATTTATTTGCCTGATTAACATTTTCAGGAATGAAAGAATTAAAAAAGCAGAACAAACCTTATCTTTTCTTCTTCTCTCTTCAAACAAACAATAAAAAGGTTATCAGCAATTATATATCTCAAACATGTGCCTGGAAACGCACTAATTAAAATCTTTTGAATGCTGCAGACAAAACGAAAGACTTAAGCTAGAAACCTCCTCATTTCAATTTATACAAATCCGATCTAATATGTACATGTGCATTAATAGTTAGGTTGATTTGGGGAAACGTATACAATACGTCGCAAATTGACTAATCTTTAGAAAAACAAAACAGTTAAAAATTAACTATAAAACTTCTTCTTTGGTATTCTTTACACCTTGACAAAAAAACAACCAGTCATTCTCTCTCAATAATTTAATTAAGGTAAACTGCAATTAATGAAAAAAAATCGAGATATGCGAACAGGAGGCAACACAAAAGTTGCATATAGAAAAAAATGTTTTTACTTTTTTTATTAAAAATGTAAAATTAAATCAATGCAACTATTCTTTTGTCTATGTCTGTGAGCTTTACATATCTACTAATAATACAGTGTTCCGACTTCCGATTTTAAGCATAAATATGTACATGCATTAACTTCTCACACTTCATTTATTAAGGTCGATTGACTTTGTGCTTAAGATAAGTCTTTTATTCGTAATATGTATATACAAATGAATTATTTTATTATCGAACAGAATCTTATTGTAAAGCACATGAAGTCCATTTAAAAAGTCAATGCCATATTTAACTAAACCGCCTTCGAATATCATCTGCAAAAATGCATTCAATATATGCGCGCACGACACATGTGTGTTTGCAAAGGTGTTTTATATAATATTTTAATGCTTATAGGCAAAAAACCAATCAGGAAGAATGAAGATTCATTTCCGTCAGAAAAAATATACACAAATGTAGTAAATAACGGGTGGGCCAATTACAAGTTCGTTGTTAAATCATAGGTTAGTTTGACACTGACAGGATAGAAAGTCAGTATCAAACCTCCGCGGAACGAAATGAGTCGCTTTACGCTTGAACAACGTACATTTATTTTCAAAGTGAGTGCTGTCTAGCCCAAACAGTGCGTTTATTGAAAAGAAGTTTTGGCCGAAATCAAGCACTCACCGAGCGTCACGTACGCAAGTTTGTGCAAAAAGTTCGTGAGACTGGCAGGCTAGTGGACAACACTCACGGTCCCCGTCGTCGTACGGTGCGCACAGATGAAAATGTGGCTGCTGTAGCCCAGTGTGAGACTCTATCCACGAACATAAACACGCCATCGGTCTCAACAGTTAAACATTTTACGCACTAGACTCAGAAGAATTCTGCACAAAGATGTCGGATTATTTCCTTTACTAGGTCTAATTAATTCAGCAATTAAAGTCGCACGACCATCCACTTCGTTATCGCTTGGATTGAGCCATGTTATCCGACTTTTTTTGGGCGAAAAATTATCTTTTCTGATAAGGCGCATTTTCATCTCGGCGGCTACGTTAATAAACAAAACTGCCGCATCTGGGGCTCGGAAAACCCGAACGTTGTTGCCGAGAAGCCAATGCATCCACAGAGAGTGACAGTTTGATGCGGATTGTGGAGTGGTGGCATCATTGGACCATTTTTTTCCAAAATGAGGCTGGTGCGCGTTATTGAGCCATGTTATCCGTTTTTTTTTTACTGAAATTGAAGACATGGATTTGGGCGACCTCTGGTTCATGCAGATTGGCGCGCCATGCCACACAGCCTATGCCATAATCGATCTTTTACGCACCAAATTCCCAAATCAACCGTCTTGGCGATGTCAATTGGCCACCTCGGAGCTGCGATTTGACCCCTTTGGACTTTTTTTGTGGGGAACCGTGAAGAACCAATGTTATTCCAACAATCCAAAAACGATTCATGCACTTAAAGCCAATATCATGCAAGCAATCCGTGAGCTACAGCCTGAAACCATCAACAGGGTCTTGAAAAATTGGTGTGACAGAATGCGCTACTGCGACGCCAGCCGGGGCAGCCACTTGAATGAAATTGTTTTCCATCATTAATGGGAGCTTACTTACTTTCTAATAAAGCCATAAGAGATGGACAAAATTTAATTTTGTTAATTTTATTGCATTTTAAAAACGAACTTTTAATTGGCCCACCCTGTATATCCATTTGATTTGTTTCTAATTAAAATTAGACTGAAATTAACCAGAGTTTAGCTAAGATGAGCCTGCGAGCTGAAATTCAAATTAATAAATTTACAAATTAATTTAAATTAAATGATTACTAGCTTTATGTTAATAAATTTGCAAGATTAATGCTTGTATCACACAAGTCAAACAAGCACAAACTATCTATTAGCAGTCCACGACGCACGCGCAATACTATCGCACATTCGCCAATCATGAACAATGCACTCTTAGAGGTTATTGTGGTACTGCGTGCTGCGAAAGTTTGTCCTCGTTTGACTGAAACGTATCGCGTGTGGCTAAGGTACGCTTGACCTTATAACGATTTTTAACGTGTTTGTTTATTCAGGGCAATTTTGTTGTATAGGAATCGGTTTTCAATAATAACACAAAAAAAAAATAAACAAAGTGCGACTCTAATTTTTGCATAATTTATGCAAAAAAAAATTAATAGGGGTAAATTGCAAGTATTCATATGACAATGAAATATATCAGAAAACCAATCAATCATAAATACTTATAAAATAAAAATAAAAACTACAAAGATATTATGATCGATATTGCAGTTCAAAATAACTAAAATATAAGAATTAGAATAAATGTCCCAAAAAACTATACAAGCGCCTAGCTTTTTACGGTACCGATTAGAGGCCTATTTCTTTTTCTTTTTTATAAAAATACAAGATTTTATATCTAAACAGATTGATGGTACACTGCATTGCCATTGCTGTCTTTATCCTTTTCGTTATTATTTTTCATCGGACAGAAACATTCAAAATAAATAAAAAGTCTGATTAGTTATTTTGCAACTTTATAATATCTTCTTTCGACTTATATCTACTACTAGTTAGCTGTTTATCATGTTTATGATAGGGCCCTTAAGCGAATGAATAGAAATTCGGCCTCAACCTCAAGAAGTGATTGAGTTTTTGATATAACTATTTTATAAGTATTGCAAAATGCATAAATTACGTATTCATGCAAACGTGATAAATAAATTCATTTGATTGAGATTTTGTTTTTCGATAAAATCGAATGTAATTTTATTTATGTATGTTGAGGTTTGCTACTATATGATCATAGTTTATGCTAACCATTCACTTTTAAATAGTTTGGTACTTAACAGAGGTGACATTTGTTTTTTTATTTTAGTTTTTCAAGTGTAAGTTATATTCAGTTGCACTTATGATTATCGCTAAATTCTCAAAGTACAATATATGGTGAAATACCGTACGCAAACGTTGTTTTAATAAATTTAATAAATTTACGGGCAATGACGGTTGTTGAAAGGTGCATTTTGCTACAAAAAAATAGTTTTTACCAACATGTATCTTCTAAAAATATATATACATATATAGTATTCACAATATTGAATTTTGGCTTTTTAGGCTTTTGTTAGAAATATGTGCGCGCACGGAATCTATGGGTGTCTCAGAACCTTACCCATTCTTATCTCAGATATTGGGATCTCAATATTGGGTGAACGTTGGTCAATACAAAATGCACAGAAGCAACTAAATTGCAGTAAAAAAAAAACACAAAACAAAAAAAAGCATAAAACTAAATAACATAAAATAGTGCAATATTGAAGCAGATGGCTTTTTGTAGAGGTGTTGAGATAAACCTATGAAAGAAATACTAAAGAAAATAAATTTGCATAAAATACTTTAGGTATACGTTTTAGTTTTATTGGGTCAAGTCTTCTTCTCAGTACCGTATAGTCCCATGTGGGGCCATGGTGCGTTAACTCAGCCGTTTATAGGCAATTTCCAGTCAACGATAGATTGCATATAATTTCGGAGTGTATATAATGTTGCTGTTGATTACCGTAACTCCTAGTGGAGCATGGTGCGTTGATGACTACCGAGTGTAGTCATCAACGTTACAAAGACAAATGAATTCGGAGTGTGATACGGTTGTCAGCCATACCACTTCCTAGTCGCAATGTTATTTTATTATTCTACGATAAGAATATTTCCTATCATCTTCTTCTGAATAATAAACTTGCGACGAGTTGTGCCGAGGTTGGAAACTCGTTTCTCTATGAGTGTCTATTTCACAGAGTGGCGACCGAACGATCACGACCACAGAGCACTATATATTTCCTGTCGCGCACATGTACGGATAGTTTGGACCACGCCGAGATTCGATCTCCGGACCTCTAGATTACTAGCATCGCAGAGTGCGACTCAACCAAGTGAGCCACAGAGCGTGGTATTGGGTCAAGTACATGACAGAAAAATTGACGCAAGGGGGGCATAAACTGAGTGCGGAAATTTCAATACCAAATATACCAAATATGTGTGTTAACGTATAGGTGAGGCCATCTAAATGGTAGTTAACAAATAAATATTAAAAAAACAAAACCTTAATTTTAATGGGTCGAATAAAGGATATACAAGGTGTCCGGAAACTGCCGCATAAACGCAACGGATTGTGACTTCTCACGTGATTTCCAGCAAAAAAGGTGTATGAAACATACCCCCTATTCTGTACCCTTTAGCTGCCACAGGAATTTGAAGATTTTTGAATTATAATAATTTTCTTGTACGACTAAAACCTCAATATCTCAAAACCTTGAATAGCAAAATAAGATGATTATTACAGCCAACAGATTTACCTAAAAAATAAAACTAACCGCACTAAAATCGGATAAGAGGTTTGGTTTTTACTGAACTTTAAAGTCAAATGTTGGTGATTTGACCCAAAAACAATTTTTGCCAACTTCTGCCAGGGTGGTGCTCGTACGATTTTAAAATTGGCGCATAGTCTAACATTTCTTTCTTACATTATTTTATTCTAGCTTCGGTATTTCTAACAGTTTTAATGCCTTAAGTGTAGAAAACTAGGGTTAATTTTAGCTCGATTTCGATCCAATTCAATTCAAACTGCCCCTAAAGATCTGCAATTTAGTAAAATTTATTAAAATTACATATATCAAAATCTTTCCAAAATTAACCCTAGTTTACTGAACTTAAGGCATTAAACATTTTGAAATACCGAAGTTAGACTATGCGCCAATTTAAAAAAAAATCGTATTTTGCTATTCTAATTAGTCTAGCTTTTGAGATATTGAGGTTTTAGTCGTACAAAAAAATGATTTTTTCAAAAACCTTCAAATGCCTGTGGCAACGATTAATTGAATTGTGGGTTTGTTCCATACAACTTTTTTGCTGGAAATCACATGAGGAATCACAATCCAGTGCGTTTATGCGGCAGTTTCCGGACACCCTGTATAGTGCTTACAACATTATACGTATACGCTGCGAAATGATATGGAATGTAACGTTGACTCGACATTGCCTCCCTGCAAACCATGTCAGGCTGACATAGTCGGCTGCTGACCGTTGTTCGGCGTTCGGGACTAAAGTGAGCAGCTGTCAAAGCAAAATTCTGACAGCACACGTAGATGCAGGGTGCGGTGTCGTCCATTTTGCTCGCGCGTTGCCGCTATATTTTATGTACATATAAAAATAAAATACTGAGAAGCATATAGAAGAAAACGCAAAATCATTGATCGGAAGATTTATTTTGCCTTTTCAGCAAACACACACACACACACTTGTTCTCATAAAATTCTCGGCATCCATATCTCCATTCTCGCCTGCAGTTGACTATTTGTAGATGATGCTTGAAATAGAATAGCCGCGTCAGCAGAGGCATCGGCAGAGGCATCGGCATCAGCAGAAAAATTTCAATTTAGAACACACGCATTTGCCTTTGATGACCCACAATGACAGCAGCGGCAGAAGCAGAATTCTGCTTCTGCCGATGCCTCTGCCGCTGCTGTCATTGTGGGTCATCAAAGGCAAATGCGTGTGTTATAAATTGAAATTTTTCTGCTGATGCCGATGCCTCTGCCGATGCCTCTGCTGGCGCGGCTATTCTATTTCAAGCATGAAATGAGAGGTCAACAAACCGCATTTTGAATTGCGTGCATAAACTCCTAAGACGGTCATTTTGCTAATCGAATTAACGTACGTCCATGCTGCGCCAAGTATCTATGAACAAAAACGAAGGTTTAGTTAAGCCGGCCCCACACCGACCGGAGTGTGGCAAACACCACGCAAAAGATTGATCCGAAAATCGTACAGCAGCAGTGCAGCTGTGTGGTTGGACGAGTCCAAGGTATCAATCTTGGACCGGTTTTTTGCGCGGTGTTTGCCACACTCCGGTCGGTGTGGGGCCGGCTTTAGATTAAACAAAATAATAATTTAAGTATATGTACATACTTACAATTAAAATCCGCAAACATCGTCGGAGAATCACCAGCTTTCATCCTAGACCAACAAACACTATATGTACACGACACGAAATAAAAACGAGACCGAGGCTGATTTCTGGCGCGGCCGAAATTTGGATACCCTTCGCTCTCCTCCGGGCTAAAAGTTTTTTTCGGGCGGACCTACGACACAACAATATTTTTTTGGAATAAGTGGGTAAATAAATATATTTACTCAGGAAATGTTATTGGGGGATGCGGGAGCATGGCCCCGTGGTTCGATCCCATTTGTTTTGACCTTTTTTGTTGCTTTGATTAAGACACATTATTTCAAGGTTTGTGAAATTGGTGTTAAAAATTGTTTTTTTAGAAGAACCTAAATAGGGGTTGGGTTTGTATGGCAGTCCTATGACCCCATGGTCCGATTTGATCGATTCTTAGATAGAATTACATTTGGGTGGAATTTGGTTGAAATCGGTGTACAAATAAAAAAGTTTTTCTTAGAAGAATCTAATTTGGGGGGTTAGGTGTGTATTGCAGCCCCATGACCCCATGGTCCGATTTGATCCATTCTCACATGTGTTGTGTGTCATCAATAGAAATACACTTGTGTGGAATTTGGTTGAAATCGGTGGACAAATAAAAAAGTTTTCCTTAGAAGAACCTAATTTGGGGGGTTAGGTTTGTATGGCGGCCCCATGACCCCATGGTCCAATTTGATCCATTCTCACATATGTTGTGTGTCATCAATAGAAATACATTTGTGTGGAATTTGGTTGAAATTAGTGCACAAATAAAAAAGTTTTCCTTAGAAGAACCTTATTTGGGGGGTTAGGTTTGTCTGGCAGCCCCATGACCCCATGGTCCGATTTCACCGATTCAAACATACAAACTGCCTGCAGCAAAAAGAAGCCTTTGTGCAAAATTTCAGCTTCATAGCTTTTAAATTGGCGGAGTAAAACGCACTGCAACAGACGGACAGACAGACAGACGGACATCGCTCAATCGACTCCCCATGTTATGCTGATCATATACAGTCACTCCCCGACATACGTAAGGCGGACTTACGTAATTCCGCACTTACGTAAAAGCCACAACCCATGAAAAGTCCTTGGATGATCCACTTAAATAAATTTATGTATAGGGAAAATCCCAGGTATTTTCCAAAATTAATATAGAGATTTAAGAAAAATCCTTGCACATGTAATTTAAGTCTAAAATTTACAGATTTGTTAACTTTTTGGTATTTTAAATAAGAATGATATGCGTAGTAGGAACATTTCGAGTTACGTAAAATTCCGACTTACGTATAGACTTTTGGAACGAAATGCTTACGTAAGTTGAGGAGTGACTGTATGTATACTTATTATATGGTCCTTCAATGCGTTACAAACTTCATGACAAAGTTAATATACCCTTCGTTGACTCTACGAGCGAAGGGTATAAAAAACGACCGCGCGAGACGTTTTGCATTTGGGATGACGTTTTGCAGATGGAATTGTTTGTGTGAGCGTGTCTCCCGCATACTTGAGAGTATTTTGCTTCCCTCCATTCCCCTCGGCAAGGGACTGCTGACCGATTGTTTGCAGGGCTATAAACCGGCTGAGTTAACGCACCATGACCCCACATGGCGCTATACGGTACTGAGAAGAAGAATAAAGGATAGAACAGCACAACTCCTATACAAATTTACGATCATACTGACTCAAGGGTTGGTTACATTTGGTTAATTCCTGTAAAATTATATACATATAAAGTAAGAAATCAAACGATTGACTACTGAATTAAACGTTTTCGTAAAATGCTGACATAATTTGAACACCTACAACTTCCTTTTTTACCAATAGGTAATATAATATGCGGTGTGTGCCACACTCCGGTCCTGGGGTCGGGGTCGGAAGAATATTTTCTTCACTTTTTACAGATTCCAAATTAATATCGTTTCTAAATTAGAATTAGAGTTCGTGGAATAACAAAACATTCATTTCATAGTGTAAAATCGCTCCCGCGATTTATGAAAGAATACTTACCTTCTATGGCGGAATATTAAAAATCGCTACCACATTTACCGATAAAATAATGGTCTCGCATGGCGACACCCACGGACCAGGTGACTTAATTTGAAAAATAGCTGGTCTTTCCGTAGTCGAGACTTAAGTATCCCCTGTATGACACGTATTGTTCTGTAGGGGCTGAATCAAAGAAATAAACAAATATTCCGACGGATTTATGCTAAGAGAAAGTATCGCATTAACTGCTGAGAATCACATTACATAACTAATGATTTTTCTATTATCAATGGAAATAATTTTTGCCAGTATTTTGGCGGGATTATTTCACAATCCACGAGCGGGATTTTGTAATGGCGGGATTATAAAATGGCGGGATTTTAAAGTGATTTGATCCCTTTAAATCAGCTGGACCTAATGGTATTATACATGCGGACTTGCAACAGCGTGTAGACATTACGTATCCTTGGATAGAGCGCATACTTACAGCATGCCTGAATTTGGTACACATTCCTCTTATTTAGAGAGAAGTGAGAGTTACTTTTATCCCTAAAAGGGGGAGAAGTTCGCATGTCAAAGGACCTCCGGCCCATCAGCCTTTCATCGACTATGCTGAAATTGTTAGAGAGACAAATCGATATTCATCTATGGACGACCATTCCACTAGACCTATTATTATCCATGTCACAACATGCATATCGGTTAACACAGCTTTACACTCGCTGGTCAGTTATATTGAAGAATCTCTTCATCATAAATAGTAAATACACGATGGTGGTGTTTCTAGATATTGAGGGGCTTTGATCAATATTAAACCCAGAGCGATTACGGATGGTCTTCTTAATCTACAGGTTGAAGGTCCAATCTGCACCCTCGTGGATGTTACTTACGTCTAGACGTATTCACAACTATTTGAGTACTGGTCTGTTTATAGATATGTTTCTAGAGGTACCCCACAGAGAGGGGTTCTATCCCCTCTACTCCGGAATTTAGCGATAAATAAATTGCTTTTGAACTTGGAAGGAATAGGATGAAAAGTCACTGATTATGCTGATGTCGTTGCTATTGCCGCTAGAGTCAAGGTTTCTGACACTCTTAGCGGGCTATAAGAGAACGCCCTAGCTATCCTAACTGATTGTGCAAATCTCAGTGGCGTCGGAATTAATCCATTTAAAACGGAATTAGTCCACTTTACAAGAAAGCGTACAATTCCTACCATTAACCTCCCAAGACTCTAGGAGGCTTTCAACTTGAGTTTTCTTGCACCGCGAATTTCTCGGTCTTATCTTCGATAAGAAACTAAAATGGAAGCCCAACATGGTTCCAAGACAGATGCAGGAGTTGGTGTAGGATATAGGTATCCACTCGGATGAATTGAATATTAACTTGTCTTTTCGCCTCCCTAATTTCTGTAGCGTCCTCTAAGCGGAGGTCTCAGCGATTTTGGAAGCCCTAAGTTGGTTTGGTTTGGTTACGATACCGATACCCAATACTGTTCAATAAATATAATGTTAGCACGGACTGGTTCCTAGCATAGATAGTTAGTAGAGACATGATCCTCTCGGTGGTATCACAATGGACCAAATTCGAGAGACTGCAAATCTGGCGGCCATTACCCTAACCTAACCTAAAGTGGCGAGATTTAGTAATGTCGGGATAAAAGGGGATTTTTTGTAAAAAGCCGGACTATATCGTTGGCGGCAAAAAAGTCACACTCAGTTCCCCTGTTAGCCATTAATGATAACTGCATTGTTTTGGAAAAACAAAGGATCAAAAGAATTATTCAAAGAAAGGGCTCCAAGGAACAGTTTCCTCCTAGACTTCACTATTTATACTTCGTTAAAGAAATATGTACTTACATGAATTTATAATAACATTTGAAATAGGGCAAATAGTTAGTTAGCTTTTTCACCCTTTTTTTTTGAAATCAGCTTTTCGGCTGAAACGTCTGCTATTATTTTTTTCATATCATTTTCTATTCCTTTGTGTAAGTGTTTATTTAAAAATAGGAACCGTTATTCTGCCAACAGCAACTAGCTTTTTTCTGGAGAGTAAACATTTTCGAAATTTGTTACTATACGGCAAGGTCGGCAACGGTTTAATAACTGTTCTTTAAGAGAATTAACAAATGGCCTTTAGCGCTTTTTTTCCAATCTCCATTGTACCAACTTTCAAAGATGTTAGGCACATATACATGCAAATAACGCTACGGAAGGGAGAGGGATCTTATTTGTTTTTCCCATAAGTTTGCAAAGAAGTTTAATTCATACACTCGAGTGCATCGAAAAATTTCATAAACATGCGCCATCAAATATACTACATATTAAGTATCTTCACCAAAAACCGATTAACAACTCAAACGAATTTAATTTATTTAATCTCTAAATTTGCATGACCATAATATTCTATCCATGTAGTAGACATGATTATGATGATTGTTGATGCATAAATTCGTTTCTTCGTTTATTTATTTATTTTTTGAAAACAAAAATTAATGATCCATTAAAGGTGTTTAACATTTTAATCTAATAAAATCAGTAGATTTTATTGATATTTGCGCTTTTGATTTTTTTTTCAATATGCATATCTATTTTACCCAAAACCCGTTTAAAAGCATCAATGCAAATGCAAAACACGGTTCAAAAGACTTTCATTTTTTATTATATAAGTTTATGCAAAAATTCACATTCGATTTGTTGTGGGAACAGCGTGAAAGCGGCGGTTTTTTTCCGGTATCCATGATAATGACCTTGAATTCAATATACATATTGTATTTCAAAATGCATTGTACTATTCTCAATTACTAAATAATAAACGGCTACATTTCCGTGAATCGTTAAGATGATGTCTACTAGGGATGTCAAAAACCGGACGGTTAGTCCGAAAACCGGTACTTTCAAAACGGTTAACCGGTTTTTTTTCGGTTTTTTCATCCTCCCGGTTTTAACCCGGACGGTTGTTTGCCCATCCGGTTAAAACCGAAAAAAAAACTTTCCAAATTTATAAAATATTTATATTTTCTTGATTTGTCAGTCTGTAATTCGATTGCTTGTCTTCCATGAAAAATTTCGTATTTCCGAACACTCTCCTTAGTGCTATTATTCCAAGAACCATCGCTTCGTCAAACTACCGCTCCTTGCATTTTTCCTTTCCAAGGCAGATATTGTTTACGTTGCGTGTCACACGTGTATCTTTTGTGCGTCGTGAATGTATATGTGTATCAGATCAGTGCATTTAGAGTTCATTGTTATAGGAAGACGAATCGGCAGTTGCTACGACGCACAGTGGGGCGAAATCAATGATTTTTCGGACATCGCATATTTGTGAAGATGTCGTGTTGTAAAATCTACCACGTAAATGACTATAAGTTGAACTTGTTTCTGCTAAATCGAATGGTGGACTCCATTTTAAAATACGCAATGTCCGAAAGAAGATATAGCGGTTTTAAGGATGCTTTCACCAACCCCATAGTATAGACAATTTACCGTTTCTCCTTCCTGATGTTACAAATGATATTAATAGATAGTACGACTCATTTAGAGAAAAAAATTATATGCCCATAATGCTCTCTCATTTACCGTTACAAAACTGCATCATTATTTATCAAATATTTGGGAAAGCTAGAGTAACCAAACAAACCCCAAATTTAATCTGTCTTGCTTTGCGCAATTTAGCATTTAGATTAAGGTATTAAAAATATACAATATACATTTTATGTAATTTGATTGCTCTCCCATTACAATACTCACTGTTATTTCGAAGATATAGTAATTCAAACTTTCAAAATTTACAAAATTTATTTGACATAGAAAATGCAAACGCTAATATCATAACGGTACTTTAAACAAATAAATCTGAAAAATTAACAAAAGTTGCTCTTTTATGTAAGCTTTTCGGGAGCTTGAAACAAATTGTCAGAAATATGCAAACACCGAAACAAACCACTTTTCGCTTTGCGAATTACGAGCAACTAAGACCATTTTTTTGGTAGAGTAAGATCTTTTATAGGGGAGCTGGTGGAATCTTTGATTTAATCGACCCTGTACTTAGTCCTGTCGAAGGATATTCGATTAAAACTTTGTAGTATAATCTTAGCGTATTAGTTTAATTCAGCCAAGAGTTATGACTAATCTTATATACTTTCTATCTATAATTTGTAGGGGAGGTGCGGGACCTGTTGCTCCGATTTGCCCCACTTTCAGTATCATATGAGATTATAACATTGCCAGCATGTAACAACAATTTAAAGTTCAAAGCTGCATCAGAATGAATGTTATATTGCGAAAAGGTTAACATGAAAAACAGAGATTAGCCGATAAAAATGGCTACTGTGGGAGGGGTCGCAGGTGGTCGCAGCCAAACTTTGTGTTTTTATTGACTCCATTAATTGCAGATAATTATGGCTTAATTCATTTTCCGGCCAACTACGGCCATTTTTTATTTTTGATGAAACAACAAAAATATCAAAGTTTTTGGCTAGAATCCTTAAAATTTACCGTTATGTTCTTTGTTAGATACGTAAATACCATAACAAGGTCCTCTTATCCAAAGGCCAAACGTGAAAAGTATATTTATTTGCCATTTTATTAGGTAAGCTGGTTGGTACGGGTACTTGAAATTTTGGAGTCATATGCCAAAAATTCATTTCTTATTGAACAAAACTGCCTATAAAACCAATACCGTTACAAGTAAAAAATTATTAACAATGGATTTCGGTAGCTTATACTATATAGTGTAAAGTCATAGAAGTCAAATCTGCATTATTAAGATTTCGTCTAATTGCCTATGTCCGAATTTTTGTTCTAGTCGCCCCACTGTGCGACGTCCGCGTCCACTTCAACATCCGTCGTGTCCACAAAGACTTCAACATCTACATCATCATATTAGGATTTCAAATAGAAAAAAATAGAGTAAGGTTAATTCTTGTGGTTTTTGAATCAATGGGCTTCCAGGAATCTAAACCTCATTTTGCTAAAAAAAAAATTTGATCGGAAAGGTCCCAAAAAGGACAAAAAAGGATACTCTTTGATACTCCTTGACCGGAGGTTGGCATGTGGGGTACCAAATCAAAGGGGACGTCAAGTACATTACATATCCGGTGTTTGTTCCATGTTTCAAGGACCCTCAACGGAATAAATCGAGATTAAATGGAGAATTATTGTGTTTCGCGTGTATCTTTCCGAAGCCCTAATTACGAGAGTAATTCAAATTGTCACTACGTTTCTCACTTTTCTGAATCTATAATAGCTAAAGATTCTACCATTAAATTTGCTAAGAAAAAAATGATCGGAAAGCTCTCAAAAAGGACACTAATTACAAACCTTGATCGAACGTGGGCATGCGGGGTGTCATATCAAAGAGGACGTCAAGTACATTCCATATATGGCCCTTATTACTTGTTTCAAGGACCCTCACAGGAGAAAATTGGGATCCAATGGAAAATTTTCATGTTTCTCGATTATGTATCTTTCCAAAGCCGTAATTTTTCGTTTTAGCCCGAATTTTTCCATTTAGTGTCCTTGAAACAGGAAACAAACACCGGATATGTAATGTACTCGACGTCCCCTTTGATTTGATACCCCACATGCTGATCTTCGTCCAAGGATTAAAGAGTATCCTTTTTTGTCCTTTTTGGGACCTTTCCCATCATTTTTAGCAAAATGAGTTTAAAATTTCTGGGAGCTCGTTGATTCAAAAACCACAAAAAATAGCCTTACTCTTTTTTTTTTTCTATTTGGAGGCCTGAAATGGGATATTTTGACTGTACTACATTGTCTAGCAATAAGACTCAGTTAACTATTTTTGAAACATTATACTTCTGACAATTTTATTTGATTATCTTTTTTGTTTAACATGTTTCTGTTTTAGGGCTCCATTACACAGTCATATTTCTATACGAACATCAGCTTAACAAGTGTGTATGCATTATTTTGCTAAAATTCTAAGCAATTCAATGAAAAACCGGTTAACCGAAAACCGGTACTTTGAGCCCGGTTAAAACCGGACGGTCTAACCGGCTTTGCAAAAAAACCGAAAAAACCGGAAACCGGGTTATGGGCCGGTTTTTGACATCCCTAATGTCTACTGTAAGAGATATTCGTAGCTGAGGCATTGTTAGTATCGTTGCACAGGACGCTGATTAAATTGATTGAGTATTTTTTGACAAGAGTTTTGTTATAGTTTTGTTTTCTTTTACTTTGCATGCTGTTGAAGGGTTATCGGATCTAAGGGTACCTCCCATACAAAATTCAAACATAATTTCGTTCTACAATATTTATTAAAACAGGTATTGTGTAGAGAAAACTCCACTACTTTTAATCTAATTGAGCTAATTTAATGTGGGAAGTAGGTTATGGTTTTCATTAAATCTCCATCTCAAAAGAAAAAATCCTTATGCCAAGAGAAACGAGACCGAGGCTAATTCATTTATACGTATTATTCAGAAACTGGATGACTCTGTTCTTTATTCTTATAAGCCGTTCGAAAGCTAAGATACTACGCCAACTTTTGTCAACTTTGCAGATTTGCCACTTGAATGTACCGTTACGAAATTCGGGTTTAATTTTGACATTAAAAATTGACATTGTCATTTCTGCAAAATTCAAAATATCGTATTTCGGAAGATACGAAACCTTTCGAAACGTTCGATATGTCCTTTTATTGGAAATTTTGTGTACTTTCAGAAGAATATGAAAAACATTGATTTGGCTTAAGTGGAAGCTAGAAAATAGGAGTTTTTCGAAAAAAATCGTATTTTTGACAAGAATCACAAAAAAGGCAATTACTCCTTAACGGTAAAAGCTAGACAAATAATTTTGGCGACATTTTTCCTAAAACATCCTGTGGAGTCTACCATTGGTCTCTGGCTAACCAGTTGCGGGACACTCTGTATAGTTTTCAATAGAACAAATCTAATTTATGATTTCACTTACACACTGAATAATGTTCCCTTGAAACAAGTAGCTGCAGTTCAAGATTTGGGTATTACATTAAATTCTTCGCTTCAGTTTTCTCGGGCATGCCTATGCCTATGCCTCTCCCCATTTTTTCCGCCGTTTTCTCATAAGCTCCATGACGTCGGTGAAACAATATTATTTGAGTGAGTTTTGGTTGGAACACCAAAAAGAGGGGAACCTATGGCCCTATAGTAGGAATTTTCGGTTGTTTTAATATATTTTTGCGGTTTGAATAAATGCACAATCATATAATGTTTGGTTGGAATTAATGCAACATTTTTTGTTGCGATTCTATACATCAACATCATCGATGTGGCACGATAGCCCGACGTCGGGCCTTGGCCGCCTGAATCGTTGTCCTCCAATTGTCGCGGTTACGTGACCTCGTCCTCCAGTTTCGGAAGCCCAGCAGCTGGTGGGCGTCTTCACCTACGGAGTTCTCCCAGCGAGCTCTCGGTCGTCCACGCAACGTCGCTCCGTCAATTCGTTGTGCGTTCATCACTTTCTTTGGCATGCGATTATCGTCCATCCGTTGTACATGCCCCGCCGATTGCAGGCGTTGAAGCTTCACGATTTTCGATACTTCCAGCTCATCGTACAATTGATACAACTCATGGTTGTACCGGATACGCCATTGGTCTCGCTCGCGAACGGCCCCGAAAATTCGCCGAAGGACCTTTCGTTCGAATCGGTCTAGCAAAATTTTGGAGGCTTGGGTAAGGGTCCATGTTTCGCAGCCATAGCACGGGTCGAGTCGTTTTGTACACGCGGAGCTTCGTGTTCCTGTGCGCAAGTTTCGAATTAATTATAGGGAGGACCGAGAAATATGTCTTATTGGCTAGTTGTATCCGTCGCTTAATTTCGTCGGTTTCGTTGGCGTCCTTTGATAAGTTACAACCCAGATGGTTGAAGTTGTCCACATACTCGATATTAAGGTCCCCCACTGTGATGCTTGAATTTGCTGGCGTCCTTGTTTTCGATTGCATCATGGCCTTTGTTTTGCTTTCGTTGATATGTAGTCCAACTTCCTTTGCGGTGTTATTGAGGTTATGCAGAAGGCTTTCTGCATCACCCAACCATCGAGACATGATGTTGATATCGTCGGCGTATGCTACTAATTGAGTCGACTTAATGAGTAGCGTTCCACTGCTGTCTGTATTCATGGCTCGAATTACATACTCCAAAGCCAGGTTGAAGAGCGTCGGCGCCAGCCCGTCGCCCTGCTTGAGTCCAGTACGAGTTTCAAATAGGTCAGTGAGTCGGTTCTGCACTTTGACCTGCGAGACGGTATTAGTCATCGTCATCCTTGTGAGTCGCACTAACTTTGCCGGTATACCAAAATTCAGCATAATGTTGTACAGTACATTCCAATCGATACTGTCGTATGCCTGCTTGAAGTCGACAAAGATTTGGTATACGTCGATGTTGTATTCCCAGCACTTTTGGAGTAGTAGCTTCACTGTGAAAAGCTGATCGGTCGTTGATCGACCAGGTCTGAAGCCGCCTTGATACTCGCCAATGATTCGTTCTGCGTACGGATTAATTCTCTTTTCAAGAATTTTAGATAATATCTTATAGGCCGTACAAACTAATGATATGCCCCTGTAATTCTCACACTTCAGCTTGTCACCCTTTTTGTGGATTGGGCAGATTATGCTTTTGCGCCAATCTTCGGGGATTACTTCGTTGTTCCATATTTTCAGCAGTAGCACATGTACATCGTTGGTCAGGCACGTTCCACCATGCTTCAGCAGTTCTGCTGGGATCTCGTCAGCGCCGGGCGCTTTATTATTTTGAAGCGACTGTATGGCAAGACTCACCTCCTCTACTGCTGGGGGTAGAACGAGAGGTCCTGGTTCGGCAAACTGCTCAAGAGCTGGCTCCGCGGGGGATGTTGATGGTGCCTTGAGGAGCTCTTCGAAATGCGAGGCCCATCGTTTGTTACGGCTTTCGATGTCGCTGATGATGTTACCATCCTTGTCCTTACATAGGCTTTTCCTGGGTTGATATCCGTTCTTGATATTATTTATAAGTTTGTACGCCTGTCTAATGTTCTTACTGGCTAATCTTTGGTTTATTTGCTGCAACTGCTCGTCAAAATGTTTGCGTTTCTTACGTCTAATTAACCTATTAGATACTCGCCGAAGTTCGTTGTATCTTTCTTTCTTGGCTCGGGATGCGCGTTGTGTGTATTGGCGATAGGCTTCATTTTTCGCCTCAATCGAGGCCCTGCATTCGTCGTCGAACCAGTCTGCGCCGGCCTTTATAGCCCACGACCTCTTCTGCGACCCCCTTGATGCTGTCTTTGAGCTCCTCCCAGAACACATGGATGCCTAGATTATTGATGTTACCAAGCATGGGCGACAGTTTTTCTCAAGTGTTGTAGTGTACGCGGGCGCCGTGGCATCATCAATCAAATTGTCAACCTCGAAGATCTTGGCAGGGTTGATTCTCGTTAGGTGCACCGAAGAGATTCTGCGATTCTATACACTTTTACATATATTTTTTGGTATGAATGGAAATACATTTGGGTGAAGTTTGATTGAAATTGGTGCACACAAAAAAAAATATTAAAAGAAATTAATTTGGGGTTCTGCAAAAAAAACTATAAATATCATTAGTTATTTTAACACTCATCTTTAATATAAATTTTTATTTGTGGATTCAAGGTTTTTTATCCGGCCCATGGACGATTTCTTCATAAGTCTAATATTAGAAAACTTTTTATAAATTTTTGTGGAAGTAGGTATGATTTAAAAAAAAAAACTTCAAATATTTATATAATGCTCGACAAAAACTTAAACTGTTTCGATTATTATATTATATTTGTAAATCTGAACAGCAGAATATGCAACGCTGTAAAAAAAGATTTTTTTAGTGTTTACACCAAAGTGTACTTCGGTTTTCTGGGTAAATAATCGTGAAACATTAAGGTAATTTTGGGACGCTGGGTTTATTCACCCCGGAATGGTACCCCTGTTTTTTTTGGGGAAATACTCTTCGAATCGGAGTGGCGGCAATACCAAGGCAATTTTGGGACGCTGATTTTAAATTTGAGCTAAAAAAAAAATGGGTTACCCGCCCCAGAATCAACGCGCGTGTCAGATATACTAATTTAGAAATAATGTAATGAAACTGTAAATTTGATAATATACGAGTACATTCAAAATGTACGTATGCAGTTAATCTAGTGGGGTTTGCTTAACTGTTTATTTGATGCTAACGTTCTAGTTTGTTGAATAAATTTGCATTTAATGTATTTATTTATTATATATTCGAAATCTCTGTGATCTATATCTACATAATAAAAGCCAACAATTACATCGTTAACCTATTTGACTGTTAATATTATTTCGACCGCCATTCGTCATTCGTATCTATATACGTCTGTATACTTACATATACATCTGCCATATTTGGTACTAAAAATTACAATCAATTAGTACAGATTTGGTCAACTATGCAGATTAACTTTTGATTTTCTAATGAAATATACCATAAACGTCATTCGTCTCATACTCTTAAACTAGTGGAAAGCAAATCATTCCTATATACAATTCCCTTGTTTTGTAAGTTTGCTTTATATGGCTTTGCCCGAAAACGTTTTGATTGGAGATACAATATTTCGTTATATTTCTGCAAATAATTGAGTTTATAAGCCAATGAATAATTTTGCTACTAAAAGTTCATTGATCCTATGATAAAAAATAGATTATTTGGTGACGAAAATATGACGGGCTTAAGTCGCCGCATTAGCCCTTTCATTTCTATTGTAAACTGCAGTTTACATCAACTTTAAAACACATTTTCTATGTTTTTGTTTACTTTAAATAAAAACGAGACCGAGGCTAATTTTGGTCGCGGCCGAAATTTGGATACCCTTCACTCCCCTCGGGCTAAAAGTTTTTTCGGGCGTACCTACGACTTGTATTTAATTCCCCCCCCCCCCCCCCCCCATTATTTTCCTTCTGTCTTCACAAAAGTTCCGATGTGTCGGCAAAACAATATTTGCGTGGGGTTTGTTTGGAATAAGTGGGGAAATACAAATATTTACTCAGAAAATTGTATTGAGGGATGCGGGAACATGGCCTCATAGTACGATTTCATTTGTTGTGACCTTTTTAGTTGCTTTGATAAAGACACATTAATTCAAGGTTTTGTGGAATTGGTGTAAAAAATGTTTCTTGGAAGAGCCAAAGTGGGGGGTTGGGTTTGTATGGCAGCCCCATGACCCCATGGTCCGATTTGATCCAATCATACATATATTTTGTGTCATCATTTGTGTGAAATTTGGTTGATTTTGGTGCACGAATAAAAAAGTTTTTCTTAGAAGAACCTAATTTGGGGAGTTGGATTTGTATGGCAGCCCCATGACCCCATTGTCCGATTTGATCCATTCTTACATATGTTTTGTGTCGTCAATAGAAATACATTTGTGTGAAACTTGGTTGAAATTGGTCCCCAAATAAAAAAGTTTTTCTTAGAAGAACTTAATTTGGGGGTTAGGTTTGTATGGCAGCCCCATGACCCCATGGTCCGATTCGATCCATTCTTACATATATTTTGTGTCATCAATGGAAACAATGTGTGAAATTTGATAGAAATTGGTACACATATAAACAAGTTTTTCTTAGAAGAACCTAATTTGGGGAGTTGGGTTTGTATGGCAGCCCCATGACTCCCTTGTCCAATTTGACCGGTTCAAACATCAAACTTCTTCTTCTTCCTTGCCTCGTTCTTTATACCGCTCCATGGTTTCGCGTTGCTCGACCTGCGGTATAGGCATATCGCCCGTTTTGGCGGTAATATCTCAGCATATTTCTACAGGCAGCTCTATCTTGGATCATGTCATGGCCGAGACCAATGCGTTGTTGTTGCTTTTTCATTTGACATATCCAGGTGTTCTTCGGTCTGCCTCTGGCCTTGGGTCCAACAACAATTCAAACATCAAACTACCTGCAGCAAAAAGAAGCATTTGTGCAAAGTAGGGATGTCAAAAACCGGCCCATAACCCGGTTTTCAGTTTTTTCGGTTTTTTCGCAGAGCCGGTTAGACCGTACGGTTTTAACCGGGCTCAAAGTACCGGTTTTCGGTTAACCGGTTTTTCATTGAATTGCTTAGAATTTTAGCAAAATAATGCATACACACTCGTTAAGCTGATGTTCGTATAGAAATATGACTGTGTAATGGAGCCCTAAAAGAGAAACATGTTGTACAAACAAGATAATCAAATAAAATTGTCAGAAGTATTCATAATGTTTCAAAATTAGTTAACGGAGTTTTATTGCTAGACAATGTAGGTATATAGTTGAAGTCTTTGTGGACACGACGGATGTTGAAGTGGACGCGGATATCGATGTGGACGCGGACGTCGCGTCGTAGCAACTGCCGATTCGTCTTCCTATAACAATGAACTCTAAATGCACTGATCTGATACACATATGCATTCACGACGCACAAAAGATACACGTGTGACACGCAACGTAAACAATATCTGCCTTGGAAAGGAAAAATGCAAGGAGCGGTAGTTTGACGAAGCGATGGTTCTTGGAATAATAGCACTAAGGAGAGTGTTCGGAAATACGACATTTTTCATAGAAGACAAGCAATAGAATTACAGACTGACAAATCAAGAAAATATAAAAATTTTATGAATTTGGAAAGTTTTTTTTCTCGGTTTTAACCGGGTGGGCAAACAACCGTCCGGGTTAAAACCGGGAGGATGAAAAAACCGAAAAAAACCGGTTAACCGTTTTGAAAATACCGGTTTTCGGACTAACCGTCCGGTTTTTGACATCCCTAGTGCAAAGTTTCAGCTTCATAGCTTTTAAATTGGCCGAGTAGACAGACAGACAGACGGACATCGCCCAATCGACTCCCCAAGTTATGCTGATCAAATATGTATACTTTTCATATGGTCGGAGATGCTTCCTTCAATGCGTTACAAACTTCATGACAAAGTTAATATGTATACCCTTTCATTCTAAGAGCGAAGGGTATAATGAGTGGCATACACTAAAACTTACATATAACAGTATTTGAATAGTGGGCATTTAGTTAATACACATGGATTAAAATTTGTATAATTTAGAATTAAGGCTGTCAGGGTATTTTCGTCCATTGCGACAAGTGTTAAATTGCTCCCTTCCTACATAATTATAGGTGCCAAATCCATCCGTGCAAAAAAATATAGCGTTATTGGCCAACAACAAATGATTCATTTCCCAGAATTTTCTATGACAAAAATTTAATAGGGTGGCATTGGGGGACGTTGAAAGATATGTAAACTGTCATTTACATTGCGCATTTATGGAATAATATTTTCGCCGTTATTGGAATGAATCCGATATGAAAAATATGAATTATGCGGAAAAAAGTAGCATAAAACCTTTCAGATGGTGAAAATTGGGTGATTTCAACCAATTGGGGTGTATTCTGGATTTATTGGGACCGGATTTCCAAAATGCACCGATAAAGATTCCAGACTCGTCTATAATATATCATAAATGCTAACTAAATTTATTAAATCTAGCACCAGTAGATTCGATCAGTAAAACTTCTCGTTTTGCCAGTTTTTATATATTTAATTTAATTTAAAAACTCTAATTTAATTTTAAACTTTACTAATAAATGGCCCTAAATCCGGATTATCAAAAAACATAATCCGGATTTTTGTATGCGGATATGATGCGGATATCAATAAAAATCAAATTTCTTATCTAATCATCTACATTCTAAACCACTCATACCTAGAATACAGAATTGCCCAGCAAAATTTCCGTAAGGTCTATGAAGAAGTAAGACTTAGAAAAGGCTTACTTAGTACTGAACTGTAAGCATTCAGTAAGCTGAAATAGCTTTGCGTGATTAGATCTTATTCATATCATTATATAAGACTTACTTCTTAGCAAAACGTAAGACAAAATTTCAAACTCAATTTGCACACACTATTTGAAAGCTCCCAGTTGCCCTATAGCTTATATATCAATGAAAGAAAAGTTATTTATAAGGTTTATAATATACTTTACCTAAGGCATTTATTATATTCTTATAAAAGCCATATTAGTAAGTATATAAATGCCATTTCGGGCAGGTGGCATAAGGCAGTTTGCAAATATTTATTTATAACATGCTATGTGGCTCACTTGGCTGAGTCGCACTCTACGATGATAGTAATCTTGGGGTCCGGAGATCGAACCTCGGCGTGGTCAAAGTAGATGTGCGGATAGGAAATATAAACAAAAATTAAACAAATGACTGAGTGAATGCACCATCGCCAAGCAAGGAGTTACAGAAAAAAATACTTATTTCAACCTTTTATTAATGGATATATTTTAGTTACCTAAGATAATGCTCGAGATAATACTTAAATAAGAATTATTGTAATCCTTAAATAAGAATTATTATAATCCTTAAATAAGAATTATTGTAAAGTGATGCCCACACCGGCGCGTCAGCGAATATTCGCGGCGAATTTTTCCGCGGCGTCAAAATTGTAACACACTGCATTGTATGGAGATGCCCACACCAACGCGAATATTCGCCAGTTTTGCAGTATTTTTTCGGGTTCGAATATTTGCTACCTAATGTCATTTTATTCAAATAATTTATTTGACAGGTGCAGTGTAGTACAACTTGATGTTGGTGTACCCGAAAAAGATGTAGATTTGCAATGAGTTGTTTAGGTAATGACCGAGCATTTAAGTTTTGAATGTTTTATGGTATCAGTGGATGAGTAAAAGAAGTAACATTTTTGGAAACATGAATTCCAAGGAAGGAAGGTTTTTACTCGTTGTTTGGACTTACACAAATTAATTGCCCTATTGTGGCCGGCGACACCCCGATCGTATCGCTCGGCCGAAGAATTGTAGAGATATCGACGATTTTCCAAAGTGCATAGTAAGAAGTTGATCGTGAAATTGCTGTGACCGACATCTAGGTTGACAACTAACAAAAGCATACATACGTATATTTTGTGAATTATTGTATACATACATACATACGTATATTTTGTGAATTATTGTACTTATCTCGGTTATCCCCTTGTGAGCTGCGCAGTAAAGATGCCCCGACGCCACCTTAGAGAATTTTGTTGCGAGTCCAGCGAAACCTTGATCGTTTCGCTGGACTCAAGGATTCCAAAGATATCGACGGATTATCTACTACTTCGAAGCTAATTGTAAAATTGCTGTGACCAACATCCAGGTTGACGCTTATCTCTGACCACCCTGTGCACTGACCGGAAAAAAAGAGGATCCGATGACCCTTTCGGCAATTTTATGGTGAGTCTAACGCCACCTCGGTCGTTCTGCCACACCATAGGATTGCAGAGATATTGACGGATTTCCGAAAGAATACAAGGTCTGAATAGTATACGATAGGAAATGAGGATCCTAGTGGTTCAGTGCTTGCGTTTGTCCATAAATAGTTACATACAAGCTTGAATATTCTATTGAATTGAATGTTTATTTTGCTTAGTTACGCCATATTTTGCTTGGTTACGCCATCGTAAGGATTCTACTAAAAGTTATTATGCAATTTCATACGACGGCGTAACCAAGCAAAATATGGCGTAACTATGCACAGTAAACATTCAGTTCAATAGAATATTCAAGCTTGTATGTAACCACGCATTTTGCGTAACCATGCTAAGTAAACAGTTACATACATACATACGTATATTCAATTCTAAATAGCCACAAAACAATGTTCAAGCTTTGTGTCTTCTCTATACGATAAGACTAACCATTCGACGGGCACAAGACAAGATATAAGAGCCGCAACTTTTTTTAGGGTACGGTATAACAAGGTTGTACTGCACTGCATATTTGCATCAATTTGCGCATGTCAATGATTTTATCCTTAGAATAAGTATAGACGTGGAGAGGTAAAATGTCGAATTTCACGTTGATTTCTTCTGCTTACGCTTTCACATAATAAGTAAAGATGCCGCGACATTTTGATATAGTGCACGAAAATTACAGCATGATTATAAATATTAAAATAATTGTATTTGACCAGTTTTTGCAGTTATTCTCTATCATGTCTAAGTCCCTTCCTTACATAAATCTAACACCTTTTCTAAGGCAACAACATGATATCAGCTGTGAGTGACAGTACCCAGCGAATTATTCGCGCCGCGCCGGTGTGGGCACCAAAAAATGTGCCGCGAATTTTCCGGCGCGGATCCGCGACGGAAAATTCGTGACGCGTTGGTCTGGGCATCACTTAACTCTGAAATATGTCTTATAATCAGGTGTAAATACATGATTTGGAAGCTTCTAAGCTTTAAACCTTACCGCCAATGACATGCCCCATGTTAAGGTAAGCCTTTTAGTAAGGATTTCCTCTTGTAAAAAACTAAAGCCTCAATCGCAATACTCCGTTCCGTTCCATTCCGATAACCATCCAATCCGTTCCGTTTTGTCAAAATGTTAGTGCAAAGCACAATGCTCCGTTCCGATCTGGCAGTTGTCATACGTTTTGTCGGAGTTTCTTGAAATGTTAGAATGTTATGTTGTGATCCGTAAAAGTTGAATTTTGGTCAACTCTTCCGATCCGTTCCGTTCCGTTGCAAACATTGTGTGCATTTACATGCCCAGTCCGTAAGGTCTACTTTTGACAGCTGAACGGAACGGAACGGAACGGAGTATTGCGATTGAGGCTTAAGACTTTTTTGAATAATCTCTTATTGAGTATGTCTTATTCTGTTCGAATATGAGACTTATATAAAACTTTCCGGTTTTGCTGGGTGGTAGCAATTGCAAGAAACAAAATCGAATATATGTACACATATACTCAGTCGGTGCTTTCAAAAGATAAATTTTTTCGCAATGCCTGCCAAACCATCAACTGGACAAATTGCGCATAGAAAACTGCCGAAAGATCTAAAAACAACCCAAACATACAATCATACTAAAATCTAGATGCTGCATTCCAAAGTTTAGATCCTTGAATAACACGTGCATAGTGAATCGCACATTATTGTTGTTCCTGCCAGGCGAACGTAAACGTAAGGAAAGGCACTGCATTTTAAATTCGAAGAAACTAATGGCTTTGTCTAGCACTCAAAAAGATTGCACATTATGCTAAGCTGGCACTTCCTTGTACTTTTACTTCTAACATGTCGAATATTCCTGAAAACTGAATATATCGAATATTCCTGAAAAATGAATCTGATTTTCGGTATTAGTAAAATTAATAAAACTCATTTCATATATTTTTTTAACTAATCCGCATCCGCATTTGCAAATTTTATGACATCCGTATCCGCATTCGCATCCGCATCCGCAAATTTACATTTTCATTGATCCGCATCCGCTAAACCACATCCGTTACATCCCTATAGTTTACATGCTGTTATTTTCCATACCCATAATTTTTTTCCTTTTTTTCATTGAAAATGTATATTTTTAGAGACAAATAAAGACAAAATACATAATAACAATATTATTTTTTGCCTGAAAGAATTTAATTTGGGAATGAAAGGGTTTAACTGGGTTATTTAATAGTAACCCGAACATTCTGGGCCTATTTCAATATTTAACTGAGAAACATTAACAATATACATACATACTAAGAAGATGAATGCAAACAAATTCGGTTAAATGTTTGTGATATATGCTCACCATACTCACATCGAAACATTCATAAAAAGGTGACCTTTTTTTAATTCATCTTAACTCTATCTTTTCAATTCCTCAAATTTGTTTATGTAAAATATTAAATTACATTTTATTTATAATTGGCATATTGTGAATCTTTAACTCCAAATCCTATTTTATTGATATCAAAAGTAGTGCTGTTTATGTAAATTACCATAGATACATTGCAAGTTACCGATTGATAAAGTTGGCGCCGACATAACGTCGTGATATGCCAAACATCTCGCCGGCAAAAATTAGGATTACTTCAACGTGATTTTACAAATTGAGCAAAGGTCTACTTTGCATTCAATTCTTCATTTTTAATGAAAAATCGTACGTATTTATACTAATATTACTAGAAAAATTGTACGATTAGACTTTAATGGTCCAAAGTTTCCTTGTTGAAAGAAATGTTCGATCCCATCCTAAAACTTTTTGACCCATGTTTTTTTAGTTGGCAACTAAAACCTAAATCGTCCGTTCGTTAAAAAAAATGCTTGTGATTCTCATTAAACTGGATGGTATTAAACCCACCACTTTTTTCAACAGGAATAACTATAACTATCGTGCAATCGAAGTTGCTCGCCTAAATCTTTTGATTTTCAAACTAAACGAAGCAGTCATGTTATGTAGACGTACTAGCAAACTGATATGAGTACATATGTATGAATCATAGACATGTATGTACATATATATGAACAAATGCACATATAATATGCATTAAAATTTATAAAAAAAAACATACGAGTGGTTAATAGAAAAACGTGATTTACTATGCTAACTCAATCTGTTTAAAAAGTTATAAAACAGTCAATTTACCAAATGAAACAGTTCAGGCAGATGTTCTACGAGTATGTGAAGTTTCTAAATACTGTGTCAATTCCATTCGAATAACTTTGCAAAAATAAATTTGCATATTAGACGCGAGTCTTTCTATCTTTATCGAGCCTATTGCATTTTAGAGTATTGCACCCACTCTAATTAGTAAAAGTTGTTTTGCATTCGAATTTCAAATTTATTAGAAAATCCACAACAGATGCAATTCTTTTGCTACATAGATGGAAGACATCGTACATTACTCTTGAAGTATCGTTTGTATATTTTATATTGTTACTGAATCCATTGGGTCACGCTCAATTTGGTAAATATCAAAACATGACACAAAACGTGATTAAGATTTTATGTAACCATTTATGAATAGTTAATATTTATTGTACATTATTCGTCTATAGTTGCATGTGGTTGCTAACGTATATATGTAGTAAATAAGATTACACACATATTGGATTATTGTATATTTAATTAAAACATTATTGTAATGACATATATTTAATGCATGAGAAAAAAATGTGTCACGGTAGTTGTTGATTTTAATCATAGTTAGATGCATATCAGACAAGTTGTTGATTTAATGGTTGATGTCTACAAAATGTGGACATAAAAAAACTAAATGTAAATTGTTTTAACCGGCTTATCGTAATAATGTATAGCGTCGCAGAAATTAACCTGTCTTTTTACAACTGAAGGTCATCGCACCGCTTATTGAATAATTTTGATAAAACGTTACAATTAAATTATCATTATATTTAACTGCGAATTTAGACTATCGGTCATGGTCAATTTTTCAGAAAAAATCTGATTGATTGCCTTATAAAAATTAAATTATTATATTTTACAATTGTTTTTTTAGCAGCTTATTTTTAATTTACAAATATGATAGAATACAAGCCTCATTCCTTGTGCTCGCTCCGCTCGCTGTAACACCATTTTTTTTATTACTTAATACATATACATACATACATCCTATACTTCACATATACGTGCAAGTAATATCAAAATCCCTATAAATGAGTATCACATGCAATGTACGTACGCGAAAACGGAGTCACCTTGAATACATTTTATCGGAGTTACACTGTACCTATTTGCTTCAGTGACAACTTAGTATTTCCATTAAATTCAAATGTTGATAACTTGATTGCAACGGGTGACTCTCATGCAAAATGGAATTTCGACTTACCGCTACTTCCTTTGAGAAAAAAAGAGTATCGTGAAATTGATGTGGCCAACATCTAGGATGACGGTTATCTCTGACCCTCCTGTGCACTGATTGTGAAAGATCAATTTGGTGGCGAGTCCGGCGACACCTCAATCGTGTCGTGTCGCTCCGCCAAGGGATTGAGGAGATATCGACGGATTTCCGAAATAGGTTCACGCTCTGTGGCTCACTTGGTTGAGTCGCACTCTACGATGGTAGTAATCTAGAGGTCCGGAGATCGAATCTCGACGTGGTCCAAAATTTCCGTACATGTGCGGATAGGAAATATATAGTGCTTGCAACATTATACACTCCGAAATTATATGCAATGTAACGTTGACTCGAAATTGCCTATAAACGGCTGAGTTAACGCACCATGGCCCCACATGGGTCTATACGGTACTGAGAAGAAGAACATACAGGTTGACGGTTGTCTCTGACCACCCTGTGCACTCCGGCGCATTCCGGCGTCACCTTAGTCGTTTCGCTCCGCCAAAGGATTGCGGAGATATCGACGGATTTCCGAAGTACTACCAAGGTGATTGTGAAATCGCTGTGACTAACATCTCCCGCAGGGGAATCTGTGTCCTTGTGACACAGAGTAAATCTGTGTAGGGGGACACAGATTTTTGGTGGATTGCGACACCACGTACCCGAGCAGCGCAGGGAGGCCCCTTGTATAGTTAAGACGCCATGGCGTGGATCTGTGCAAAGACCATTCGGGCGATGACGCTCCCGTGCTCCCGAGTCATGTATGGGTAGCTCACGACATGGCTGACCTTTTTCCCTATTCGTTCGGAAAGGCAGTCATACAAGTCGAACACGATACGCAGTGTTTCCTCGTAGGGGAGGAGTTCGATATAAGCGGTCGTGTAGAGCTTCGGAGTTGGCGGCTTCGCATAACCCAAGCCACGAAGGGACTAGTTAGGGAGAATGGCCATGGTGGAAAATGCCTACGCGCCTAGTTTGTGGATTGATGACCACACGTCCTGAGTCAAATTGCTGCTTAGTAAACGGATGGGGGCCACCCCAATGTGAACGGTAGTCACAGGTCCAACGAACCTGGGATGTGCACATCTGAATTTAACGTTAGGCCTAACCATAAGGGGACCGAAGGAGGATCACACCTGCCATCTGACAATAAGACCTTGTCAGTAAAACACCAAAAGTCCAAACTTCGAAGGACCGGGAGATAAGACCGTAGCGGTTAAGTGCTCCCCTGACGGTATACCCCGTAGATGGTATCTATGTGACTAACATCCAGGCTATATGCACGTCAAAACGTCACCTTAAATATAATTTATCGGAGTTGCACTGTATTTGATCCGTGACAACTAAATATTTCCTTTAAATTCAAATGCTGTCGATGAAAACGTGATTACAACAGGTGACTCTCATACAAAATGGAATTTCGATTAAAAGAGGGCGGGGCACTTAGGGACATGAAATATATTTTACGACCGATTCCCGTACCTAGCAAGAATACACCAAAATTTTCATAAAAATCGGTCCAAGCCGCTTCGGAGGAGTTTGGAAACAAACTTTTTGAGGAGAATTTTATTTATATTGATGAGTATAGACGTCTAAGCGAAAATAAATATTTTTAAAAGTCGACTAAAACCAAAATTGTTCAGCGGAACAGACATTGCATTGCTCGATTAGTATACTTACTAAGGTAGTGGCGATACTACAGAATAGGATAGGGATTTTGGGGGTTAAATCACTTCCGAGCATAGTTGCAAAGCAAGATTGACGATTTGAAATCTATTCCACTATTTTCACAATAGGAAAACCTACGGTTTGGAGTTTGGAGTTGCGTTTATGGTTAACAATCGACTGAAGAACTTCAAACCCATAAACGAGTGGCTGTGTGCGTGTGCTATTTGCTTTGATGCCCGATTCTTAAACCCAGGGCCGGATTTCTCATATGGGCAACCTGGGCAATGGCCTGGAGCGGCAAATTTTGAGAGAGGCATATCTCAGAAACGTTCATACTTTCCGTTGAATTTAAGTTCTTTCAAGATCTGAAGAAGCCGTTGACATAATTGCAAAAATAAAAGAAAACTTTGCAAAAGCGACCGTTTTAGCAACTTTGCTTTCTTTGCCGCCTCTACAAGTTTTCTCTCCTATATTTTTACAATCTGCCAAATTATTAATTGATTCTTGACTTGTTCAATATGGCTAGCTAAAAAAGGATCGAATTCAGCTAAGCTTTACAATCAAAATAATGCCGCGAAAAAAAGTCGCGAGTAGTAGGGGTTATCTATTTTAGTGTTCTTTTTTAACTTTTGTTATGTATTATACAGTTTTGTCTTGCAACCCAAAATTATGTGCCCATCACAGGACAATTTTATGCACCCAATGCTTAAATCTAACGATATTGTTCTTCTAAGCCTCAAAATCTGCCAACTTCAGAAGAATCGAATTTGACGATCAATAGAGCAAACTTTAATATTAACTTCATTTAATAGCGAAATCCTTATAAATTTTCTTAAAGCTACTGCAAGCGATTAGGGGAGCTTGAGATGAAATTAATTTAAATTACGTCTAAAATATCTATTCATTTCTATCCCAGATAGAATTTTTGAGCTCATATTTCTTAACGGAGGTTCTACTACTTACTAGCCATATTTTACAAAATAAAATTAGCTTATTACACCCTTATTTTTTGTATTTTATCTCCTCCGAAATTATTTGCTGTTCAAATTAAAAAATGTTAAAATTCGAAAAAATAAATATTCAATATTTTTAATTCAAAAAGTTAAAAAAAAATGAACAGCTTTCGACAAAAAAAATGAAATTTTAACGCTCAAATTTTTTTACCGTTATCAACCAATTTACAAAATTAATGGGGAATGGATCAATGTTAAGGGAAATTTTGAAAAGTAAAGAAAAGGTCATAGGGGATCGGAAGGAACACATTTGCTTAATTTTTTGAAGGTAGGGGTCACAGTTGATAAACGCTGGGCCTCACATTTTGAAGAGCTCCTCAATGTTCAACCGGAGCTGATGGCAGAAACATGCCCTCCCGTTCAACCCCCAACAGTAGAAGAAGTCGATCTCGCCATGCAAGCACTAAAACATAATAAAGCCCCGGGCGCTGACGAGATTCCAGCTGAACTGCTGAAGCATGGTGGGGAGAGCCTTGTTAAAGCTATACATACACTTATCGTTAAAGTATGGAACGACGAAATATTCCCGGAAGATTGGCGTAAAAGTATCATTTGCCCAATCCACAAAAAAGGGGATAAGTTGAAATGTGAGAACTACAGAGGCATCTCATTAGTTTGTACGACTTATAAGATTTTATCTAAGATCCTAGAAAATAGAATTAATCCGTACGCAGAAGAAATCATTGGCAAGTACCAAGGCGGCTTTAGGCCTGGTCGTTGGACGACAGATCAGCTTTTTACAGTGAAGCTTTTACTCCAGAAGTGCTGGGAATACAACATCGACGTATACCAAATATTTGTCGACTTCAAGCAGGCATACGACAGTATCGATCGAAGCGTACTGTATAACATTTTGCTGCATTTTGGAATACTGGTTAAGCTAGTGCGACTCATAAGGATGAGGATGACTAATACCGTCTCGCAGGTCAGAGTTCAGAACAGACTCACTGACCTATTTGAAACTCGTACTGGACACAAGCAAGGCGACGGGCTGGCGCCGACGCTCTTCAACCTGGTTCTGGAGTATGTGATTCGAGACATGAATTTGGACATCAGCGGAACGCTACTCATTAAATCGACTCAACTAGTAGCGTACGCCGACGACATCAACATCATGTCTCGAATGTTGGGTGATGCAGAAAGCCTTCTGCATAATCTCAATAGCGCCGTCATAGAAGTTGGGCTACATATCAACACATCTGAAACCAAGGTCATGATGCAATCAAAAACTATAATGCCGTGGGGGACCTCAGTATAGGGTATGTAGACAACTTCATAACTATGTAGCTAATAAGTGTTATTTTGCGGTCCTCCAAATTATGAATTCGAAGCTGGTGCACAGGAAGACGAAGCTCCACGTGTATAAAACCATAATCCGACTTGTGATATGCTATGGCTGCGAAGCATGGACCCAAACCCAAAACTGTGACCACCTGTTGGGCACATTCGAGCGAAAGGTTCTCCCAAGAATCTTCGGAGCCGTTCGTGAACGAGGTGAATGGCGCATCCGGTACAACCTTGAGTTGCATCAGCTGTATGATGAGCTACAGGTGTCGAAGATCGTGAAATTGCAGCGACTGCAATGGGCGGGACATGTACAAAGGATGAACGACGATCGCATGCCCAAAAAGGTGATGAATGCGCAACGAGTGAACGGAGCCAGATTGCGTGGACGACCGAGAGCCCGATGGGAGCATTCTGTATGTGAGGACGCCCACCAGATGATAGGCTTCCGGAACTGGAATACAAGGTCGCGTGACCGCGACAGTTGGAGGTTTTCAATCCAGGCGGCCAAGGCCCGACGTCGGGCTATCGTGCCATAAAGAAGAAGAAGAAGGGGTCGCAGTTCCTAAAAGGCTAGTAATCAATGGACTACACGATAACAATATGGCCCAACCCTCCTAATTCTATTCAGAGAAATCAGTTTGTCTTACGAATCAGTCCATGTTTTGACTGTTACTGCCATTTTTCCTACCTTAAACCGACTGGGAACCAACGTTTTAAAAAAAAATAACTCGGAAAGTCAACCTAGGATCGGCACTTAAAGCCCGTTCCATAGTACCACCTAATAAATAAAAAGAATCATTAGCAAGTTCACCTCACAATATTTTATTAATTAAACACATTGGTACTGAAAATGTCTATTTAGACTCAAAATGCGTAATTAAGTTGACCAGATGTGCAGCATTTCGCTGTACAGTACAGCATTTTGACCTCTCTCGTACAGAATTGGGAAATGAACAGCATTCCCCATGCTGCACAATTAAATCTGCTTCACTACATAAAAAGCTCCTCGATAAGGCTTGTTATCAGTCTTGTCTGTATTTAAGGTGCGTATAGTTTGGCCCCTGTATGATCGAAATTTAGCAAGATAATCGCATTTTTATGTTTGGCAATCGTTCATTTGCGACAGCTTGGGAACCCTGTTCGATCTTTTGGACATTTGGGATACTGGTAGACCTACCTGTCGCAAACATTTGCCCCAAATTGCACGATCCTACCGATCCGCGTTCGGAAGTTCCGGCTGCCTAAATTGTATTCTGAGTTTTCTAATTGAAAATTGTCCATCACTCAAAAAATTCATGAGCGAAAAATTTCAAGGCTCCAACTGTCAAGGTTCAGAAGTTATAGCCGCCGAAAAATGTGATTTAAGGTGTTAACTTTGACCAATGTAAGCCTGATATTTAGCGAGATAATAACAGATTAATCCTTTATTTTCGATAACTCGGGAACCATCCAAAATTTCTGAAATTTGGCCCATTTGTAGAGCTACTTGGCGCAAATTTCATCTAAGTTTCAATCTACTACCTAACGGCGTTCGGAACTTAGACAGCTGCTCAAACGCACTTTTGTGTTTTCTAATGGAAAATTGTCCATAACTTGCCCAAATTATTGAGCAGAATTGTGAAATTTGGCAAACCTGAAGAAGATTTCAAGGCTCTAGCTACCAATTATCAAAGTTACAGTCATCGAAAGATGCGATTTAATTTTTTTTTTCCTATCACAAAACGATGGAGTTTCAGCAACTTCAGCCACTTCCCCTTTCAACCTCTATAGGGAAATGAATACCAAAGAAAAGACTTCGCATGGGTCTTTAGATAAAAATTTATTCCCACAATATGTCCCTTAAATCCGTTAAAATTTGTGAGCTCAGGTGCCTGGCGTGGCATAGAGGAATAAATACTCTCCTCCAGCAATCTCGAAACCAGGTTATGCCACCCTTCAACCTTTGGAGGTTCTCCTCGGATTCCACTCCATAGCTACATTGAAACTGTGCCTGGAAAGCCACCATCAGTTAAAGAATTCCCCGCTCAATAAGGTATCAGTTTATTTATTTCAATAAACGAAACGAAGCTTTTAAATAAGTAGGGTACGTTGCGGTCATCATGATCATATGAATGGCCTTGCAGCTATTTTATGTGTATTATTTTAAGTACTCTTTGTTGTTATAGCTTTTCGTGTTAAAACATGCGTTTGTGCTTCACATGTTGATGATTTTTTTTTATGAGAACATTAAGAACTTTAGCGCTCCCTGTTCAGTATCAACAGAAACTTGCCTTCCCAAAGTTCACCGCATACACAATATCGGCTATTATTCTTTCTCAATTCTATTAACGAAGATATCACTTATGAAAGGAAGAAGAACATGAGGTCATTTTATGGTATGCATCATTTTAGTAACCTCGTGAGATGTTATTCTTTCTCCAAATCGGCGCGAAGGGGAGGGGTACGTAGTATGGCTGAAGATTTGCATAAAAACCGAATTCCGCAAGGATTTGTACCACATTGGGACTTCGGAAGTCCCAATGTGGTACAAGTCCCCTTAGCGTAATATACAAAAAATACACAACTAATAAATGGCAATGCTGTTACATTCCTTTTATATTTCTTTTTATTTCATATGTTCCTACTCACTTGGATTCATTTAACTTGTGCATATAACTATTCTTAGCAAAATTTGAACTTTTATAATGTTCAACATAAGGAAGAAAAGAACATTTGGTCCTTACTAATATAACTGATCGATTCCCAGTAAAATATTTCCTTAACTTTGGTAGAGAGGGTATTAAACAAGGATACATATGCTATCCAATATTCATAATTTCCTTGATTCTGTTTAGGATTTTCCAATATCCGAAAGCTTCCAAAGACCAAAAGCGATTCAAAAACTTATCAAAACCATTCTGCTGAGCATCCTCCTTTATAATAGAATTCATCCCATATAATGATTACCTGCAAACCAAAATGTCCTTTTTGTATCGCTATGTATCGCTCCATAAGGAGTTGAAATACCTCTAACATTATGTGGAGCTCCTCTTAACAAATCCTGTATTTTGATACCCATATTGAGTATGTGCCACTTTCAGGGTGAAAAAGGACATTTCGTCCTGAATAACATAACCAAAAGAATTCGGCTGCATCTTCCTACGCTTGTCGTTACCTTTCGTCGTTACGTCTTTGTCTGCAGGAGATAGGCATTGAGCATAATAGACGCCCGATCCTATCCTGGAGCAAACATCGCCTCAGATCACTATATTGTGAAGGTAGCTTTATAGCCGACAAAAATTGTTCAGTGTCGCCTGTATTCTTTATTTCTCAAAAAAAAAAAGGAGGATGGACAGTCAGTTTGAAGTGACGGAATGGAAAAGACTAGCGCTAATTGTGCCAGAAATTTTTTTTGTTTGCTTTCAACGATTTATTGGCACAATAATACTGTCGGTTGTGAAAAGAAATCGCGAATAGAGCACATTTGGTTTTCGTCCACTCTGGACTTATAAGGAAAGTATAGTTAAACCAAATTGAGTACTAAGAAAAGTGTTTATTACACGGTATAATACAAAAACAAAATTTTCGATTTCCAAAAAAAGCCCAAAAGGAAGATTGATTCAAAAAAATACTACATCCATGGTTTATAAGAAAAAATTATGGGAAAAAACATTGAAGTTTCAAATTTAAAAGTAGACAACACATCTTTGAACCAACTCTTTCACATAGGTTAGAAACATCCGAGATTGTGACGCGATCAGACGCAGGCGGGCTGTCAAGGTAGAGACTTTACCACGCAACTGTCTTAATGGCCACGAAAGACTGGAGGTGTAGGCATTGTGTGAGATTCTTTTAGTTAGCCGAGTAGAGCTGCAAAGTTTTGGGCTTCTCTACTAGCGAGAAACAGCGAAGAAAGTATTTTGCTGACCTTTCTGGCCAGGTGCACCCGACGGAGAGCGGAGGACCCGACGATTTTCCACGTATACTATGGTCAATTCTGCCGTCCATGACTGTTTAGCTTTTCGTTGCATGGCACAACTGCGGATGGAATGATAGATCTCACTCAACTTGTCCAATAAAAATAGTAGCCTGACTCTCTAGCCGAAGGCAAATCTATTCTTCGCTGGTATTTTCTCGGGGTCGTGACTGCCAGACATTCTTAATCGTTATCGCTTAGCTTCCTGGCTTAATCAGGAAGGTAGCTACACATATTTAGTATGTGAGAAAATATCCTTGTTCCCACTTTGGACACATTCGTGAAAATCGTGTGTTACAAATTATTCACCACCTCTACGAAGGAATTTGGCAGGCTTCTTCTCAAGCATTGCTGTTGGAAATCTATTTTGTCATTGGCCAATTTGTGAGAGCTACGGCATCTCATTAGTTTTAGTTTGTACGACTTATAAGATTTTATCTAAGATTGTCGAAAATAAAATGAATCCGTACGCGGAGCAAATCATTTGCAAATACATATCTTGGAGTCTTAAGACCGACATAGGTAGGAATTAAGGCGCAACCACCAGTCTGACCTTAACTCTCCCATTGTCGCTGTTGTGGCTGTCGGGAGTCTCCTTAGAGGCTACGGGTGGTGGGGGTTCTGAGAGGACTCTCTTGCTACCTTGCCTCACCGCTGGCCTAATCACAACGGTTGTGTGAATATCTGCGATTTCCGCGTGATATACAGTGCCATCAAAACTATCTGGATATACCCGTTTGTATCTCTTGACTTCTCACTCGCTCGAGGTCTCTGAGTCTGACATCTCGGGGAGGGGGAGTATTGTCCATGAATCATGAGATTATAGCTTGGGTGATCCTCTCGATAACAACCGACCAGATATTGAGGAGAAACTGATAACAAGCAAGCAGGCAGGTCGTCACAAGTGGCTTGCGTATTGCCCTAATAAAACCCGCACCTCATTTAATCCCTTTATATTTTTCCTCATCTTCGTTCTGCCGATTTTCGTTCACCGACAAACTTTATTGATTAGGATCAACCTCAAGCCTTTTGGGGAAAATCTACATCGAGAGGGTGTATTATTTGATCCAATAGTGCCACTATGCTCGTACAACGTACATATACCAGCATATCAATCACATCGCCCGACACCACTCCTTCTGGCATATTTCAACCTAATTTTGTCAAACATCGCACGCATACGGATTATGAATACGGATTAACAATTTATTACTTCATACGTTCATATTTTTAAAGTCAATCATTATCTCTTATAACTGACGAGTGGATACATTAAAACAGTGTCACTTATTAATGTGGTAAGTACAATCCTAATGGTTGGGAGTCCACGCATATTGCATATTGCATTTCGCAATATGAATTCAAAGCATTATGGTCTACATTTCGAGATCTATACGATCTTGCGTACATGCTATCAAATCAATACAAAACTTGATATTGGTTGCGATCACTTCATATCGTCTGTCCATATGTCTGCTCTAGAATCGAGCGCAGATTAAAGTGTTGCGATTTGTTCGACTCGAAATGATATCCAGATCCACGCATCCAGTTCAATCTTTTGGGGTCCATTAGAGACACTCCGGTCGCCACCGACTCTTATGTCACTTTCATTTTTATTTACATTGCAACTTTATGCAAGAGTCCAGTGAAACGCCTGAGGGTCATTTTTAGTATGTATAACTGGTACGACAGCCAAACATTTTAGCCGGTCCGCTAGATGTTTATTTTTAAATGCCTGAAGGGAACTGCATCATTTCGCAGGGAATTAACGCATTCACTTTTCCGAAGTTTGCTTACAAATTTATGTGATGCCGGTACGTAAAGTATCGGAACGCAATCGAATTCAAAGATTTATTAACTGACACATCTCCACAATTTTAAGCGCCAAGCAAGGGAAATTTAATTACTAGACCATGGACTTCCATGGCAATTAAAAGTCACTCTTGTGATACAGGCCATTATGAGTAGTAGTTTGTGCGTACAATTAATTATAAAGTCGGGTAGTTAGTTGTAGAACATGGCTTTGCAATATCTGGTATGGCCGTTAAACTATTGCTATGTGTTTCTTACACCCAATTTAAAGGCGATAAATTTAAATCAGATTGAAATGCAGAAAATGGAAAAGTTTGGTCTCCAGGAATGGTCTATGTTTGCAGAGACTCCAAGTTTCTATGATATTCCTCCACAATGTGGATATCTCAATGGATCATAATATCCTCCTAGAATATTGGTAGAATATTATATTCTGTTGAACAGCAGCAGGAAAATGACGTCACCAATGCAAGTGCTGCGCTTTCGTCCGCTTTTTGCTACATCTGATATATTTCAAGCATTAGCTGCTTTTCTTTGGTATCCAGGACTGGACAGGGTAAACCTAACTCTTATTTGTATTCGGCCGGAGTTATTCTGTATAGAGCTCCGGATAAAGCCTGCATTGGAATCGGGAAAGTTAGGCTTTGGGTTACCACATGCTCGGGCCTCGACCGGCAGTGCCGGGCCGTAAAGTTATTGCCAGGCGGCCGGGCATATAAAAATCCTGCCATACGGGACTATTTTTTTTTTAAATCGACAAACCATAGTAGCTATGTCGGACTTCTACTTACTAATCTAAAACACCTCTTCCGTCACCGCGGGCCTCTCCGGGATTCGGTATTATTTCGCATGGACTGCTACGACTAATCATCGATCAACGATGCCCGGCGCGGAGTAAGGCAATCTTCTTTTTTTTACAAAGGTAACGAAGCCTTTTCTAGATTGCACAAATCGCTCTGCTCATATTGTCTTCCGATTCTAATTTGACTGCGCTATAAAAATCTAGTTGCCGAATCTCTTTAAATTTTGGACAGTTGAAACATTCAACGTTCATCCATTGGCAAATAATTCAACAAAAGCAGCTTTGTACGTTATGCAGAGGATACTCTTAGAGCGAATTAATCGGTTTGGCTTAAGAGGCTAAGTATAATAGATCGGCCTAAATTGGGAAGGCATATAATAACATCACGGTTAAAAAAAATGATATTAACTTTATAAATTTTGAAATACATATAGTTCCATAAACTTTCAGTATAAAAATTATACCAAGCTTCTTTATTAATCGAAGTTATCAGTTGAAGCTATACAGTTAAAGCTAATCGCGTATAAAATATTTTTATAAGATAAGATATATGATTAAAAATATATACTTTTTTAATTTAAAATTAAAAAAAAGGCATTCATTTATATCTGAAGCATAATGTATGCCTGTAATGTATACATTGTATACAATTTAACAGCGTACTGTACTGCAGAACACACCTTGTGGGACATGGGTTCATTCACTCATCCGTTTATAGGCTATTTTAAGTCAATGTTTCATTGAAGATAATTTCGGAATGTATATAATGTTGCAGGCACTATATATTTCCTATCCGCACATGTACAGAAATTTTGGACCACGCCGAGATTCGATCTCCGCACCTCTAGATTACTAGCATGCACTCTCAACCAGGTGAGCCACAGCGACGCACGAAGTCCACCTTACCAAATGCGAATGCAATGAAATTTTTTAGAAATGTACAATTTTAGGATAAACTTTATCGGACTTTGGTAAAAAAAAATTCTATCAGTTCAATATTATTAAACAAATTCTCGATTGGTATGCAAAGTTGTAATTTATAGTATAAAATCAATAACACGTTCTGATAAAAGATTCATATAAATGCTGCTGTGCACAGGGTCATGAGTTTGAATCTCTCCGTGACTCATGGTGTTTTTCGAACTCACGAGCTTGTGACGGACTATGATCTCACTCAAATGTTAAACGAGTACCCATTTATGGGGATAAATAACACTGCTGAGCGTAATGCTGAACCCATTACCTCAACAAAAAGCAGATAAGATCTTGGAAATAGTATGTCACTAACACATCCTGCGGCCTTAGTCCAATGTTGGATTGTCGCGCCTGTTATTTATTATTTTAGGATTCATTTTGTAACAACTGCGTATAATTTTTATACAAACATCTCAAATTCAATATTTTAATACAAATTTCGGATAAATTTAATAAAACTTCATATAAACAAAATTTATACATCGCTGTTTATTACTATTCATACTAAAAAATGTATGCATGAGCTTTATACATTGAGTTGGTATAAAAAATACACCAGAATTTTTAACCGTGTGGATGTTATAACCCTGGACACATCTTGAGATCACCTACATTTGCCATAATTATTGCCAGAGCCGGAGTTGCGGATGCTGCTTTACAGAGTCGGGTATAGCCTCTATGGCGCCCCCGGTAGCAGCTAAATTGCGCTCTCTGTCACTGGTTAAGATTAAAAGTAAGAGAATTCACAAACAGACAGGCCGGCAAAACGTAATCAGGCGAATATGTACATGATTATACAAATTTTACATTTTTTTACAATACATTTTTAAAACATATTCGCTATTGGCGTCATATTTGACAGGAAAGATCATAAGGAAAAAAGATATTCTCCTGTTCTGTTTTTGTAGACTACAATTTTACGTAAGCTTTCGGCGAATTTTGAAGGGGACACTTTGACCTCCTTTGGGACTTTCGGATAATATTAGCATTTTTTCGGTTTCCGTGTTCTAGTGCAATTATCCTAGGGTCCAATTTCGATAAGTTTTTCGTTTTCAGCACTTATTGTTGTTATTCAGCAAGACATTGGGCGCCTAAAAAGTGTTTATTTTGCTGAATTTTATTATTTTACATATATCTTTTCGCTGTGGAATTTTCCGTTGTACTCTGAACAAAAACTTACAATTTCGGAATTTTAAACGCATAGATTGTGAAAATTTGGTTTGATCATTTTCACTTCCACATCACTATTTTTCGATGCAAACATGTTATTAAACGAGACCGAGTTCTAATCGTGCGAATAGCACATCTCGCACATCTTTAATATCTTATAACGGCATCCAGCAGCTATCATTTGCCATAAATTTGAAGTTTTTCGCGACATTCTATCAAAAGATATGGCGGAATATTGCTTTGTAGGGGATGTAGGGGTAGGGGTAGTCAGACCTTCTCCACTTTCCACCAACTTCAAGTCTATGTCACAATTAGGCATTGATCAAAATTTCAGGTCGCTAGCGATTTTCTGTCGAAAAATATGGCCGGATTAAACTATCACGGAGGGGTCATTTGTATGGGAGGTAGGGGAACCCTTGGTCGGATTTGGCCCATTTTCAATACCATCCAAGCTTTTACAAAACAATCATCCGACCAAAATTTCAAAACGCTATCTTCATTATTTCGGGAGTTATCCTGCGAACTGACAGACACACAGACAGACAGACGGACATGTCTTATTCGAATCAGGGACCGACCCTGATCATTTATATATATACTTTGCCATACCTCCGGTGTCTCCTTTGAGGTGTTACATAAATCGTCGTAACAAAAACAATATACCCTATACCATCTTATGCGGGTATAGGGTATAGAAACTCGATAGACCCCTCCCCAAACCAAATCTTGGCTACGTTCCAGCCAATTTAAAATGAAAAAAAAACTAAGGTAGTGACACAAACCAATGTTAAAAGCTATTTTAGGGCTCCATTACACAGTCATATTTATATTATCATATGTTTCGTTTAGTGCATGTGGAAAAATTTGAACCGAATGAATTGAGTAGCTTTAAGGATATGACATACTTATGATAATAGAAATATGACTGTGTAATAGAGCCCTTAGCTTAGCCTAAATGGATCCCATCAAATATGCCCGAACGATTTTTATTTATTATTTTTTCGATTCCCTTCCTTAAAGGCAATTTATACTCTTCGAATATTTGATATAGATTGACGAATTAGTTGATTGAGAGGTCTCTAAGCCGCCAGTAGGCCGGAGCGAAGGCTTCTAACAAGATAAGTCCTAACTTTTGAAGCAAGTGATATTACAATTTGAGATGAGAAATTCAATACATCTTTCACAGTTTAAAACCAATAGCAAAGCTTGAAAAATTGCATTCTGCCGCCACGGAGAGCCACCCGGGTTGCCTATATGGGAAATCCAGCCCTGTTTCCTTCTCGCGAACGTACTTTGTGCTCCAAAATTCAGCCTCGATTCAATCATAACTTGCAAAGTTAGGTGTTATCACCGATTGCTGTAGGACCTCCATTGCAATGATACTTCAGAATTTTTCGAGTAGAAATTAAGGCCACCAAGTTCATGTATGTATATTAATAGCTGGGTAGAAATTGATGATACAAAGGCAGGTGATAAACTTGTCCTCAGCAATTTTTAATGGATCCGAGCGTTATTTTCCCATTTCTGGGGCATCTGGCTGTTCCATAATTGTAGATTGCTATGCAAACTTACGAGCTACAAGAACTCAATCAATCGAAGTAGTTAATGAGACCCTCTAATTGTGCTACTATCACCAATGTGTGTAGAGCCAAACTTTAATTTTAGTAGAAAATGCGTCTAACTACGAGAATGAAGAGGACATGGACAAATCAAGCCACATTTTTAGGGTTTTTTAGATTTTTCAAAAAAACCCTTATGAAATCGATTTTGTCCGTCCGTCTGTCCGTCTGTCCGTCTGTCCGTCCGTCTGTTCACTAAATAACTCGCGAACGGCTTAACCGATCGTCATGAAATTTGGTAGGAATGTGTAGAATGGTAACAGTCTTTGGCACGAAATACTTAAAAGTTGGTAGAACAAAAATTACAGGGTGTCCCGGACATTTGAAAATTTGTTCACTAAATAACTCGCGAACGGCTTAACGGATCGTCATTAAATTTGGTAGGAATGTGTAGAATGGTAACAGTCTTTGGCACGAAATACTTAAAAGTTGGTAGAACAAAAATTACAGGGTGTCCCGGACATTTGAAAATTTGTTCACTAAATAACTCGCGAACGGCTTAACGGATCGTCATGAAATTTGGTAGGAATGTGTAGAATGGTAACAGTCTTTGGCACGAAATACTTAAAAGTTGGTAGAACAAAAATTACAGGGTGTCCCGGACATTTAAAAATTTGTTCACTAAATAACTCGCGAACGGCTTAACGGATCGTCATGAAATTTGGTAGGAATGTGTAGAATGGTAACAGTCTTTGGCATGAAATACTTAAAAATTGGTAGGACCAAGATAACAGGGTGTCCCGGATATTTACAAATTTGTTCACTAACCGATCGTAATGAAATTTGGTTGGAATGTGTAGAATCGTAACAGTCTTTAGCACGAAATACTTAGACGTTGGTAGGACAAAGCAAAAAGGGTGTCCCGGAGATTTGAAAATTTGAATTTTTTAGTTTTTATCAAATCAAAGAACTCGATGGGTTCATTTCATATCAGTCGCTTTTTTCCAGTTTGGAGTAATAGTAACGGCGTTACAGCTAATAAATCCAGTTAATATGTGGAGCCATAATATATGGTAAATCTATTTTTGGATTGGGCTAATTAAAAAGTGTTACAGAATGAAAGGCGTTAGCCTTTCATTCTGGAACGCGTTTATTTAGACCAATCCAAAAATAGATTTACGAGAAGCATTTCATTAACATTGTGCATAATTCTTATTTATTACCTATAAAATATATGTGCAAAATGATTCACTATGTATGTATTCAAAATCTAAAAAACCCTCGTATTGCGGGCGCAGCCCTCTGTACGCCGGTATTTTTTGTTAATGTTCTGCGATTGCGCGCGTGAGGTTCTCGTTCTTCGGACCGCACATTAAAATTAGCAGCATGTGTTACATATCGCAAACAATGGCGCCGGAACAGGGGGGGCAGCGGGGGCAACTGCCCCCTCAATATTTAGGCTAAAGGGGCAATTAGTACTACATATATTGCATTATATTAAAAATGAATTTATACATATACAATGTACATATTCAATTTATTATTCTTAGTGGATATTTTTTTTCCATTATGGAATATCTGGTACGCAGAAAGTTGCATACGCGCATCTAGTGCATGTATACTACGAGTATGTACATGATCATTCCATTTTCATTTCTCCTTCCTTTACAAGTGTACCTCGAATTAACGACAAGGCCAACGATAGCGAAACTATTGACCGTTGATCAACGAAAACGAGGAAGGTTTTCATTCTGCTTGTCAGAAAACCGTGCCGATGGTAGAGAATCTCACAGTAAGATTGCGCTGCTATGCTCGATTTCGATATTGTTGATCTTCGCTCACAGTTAACTCTTTTGAAGAGTATGCCGGGAGCTTCACCTACATGTTGCGCCGAAATTGCTGAGCACTTTCGAAGCATATCGAGCACAGCAAGTTAATACGGCTAGTAACATTACTTCTGACGGTTCCAGCATCAGCAGCATCATCAGAAGGATCGTTCAGTGCTTTACGACGTCTTTAACATGGCTACATTCAACAATGACACAAAAACGTCTGACATATCTAATCCTTCTCCATGTTCACAGGGACCTAACAGGGAATTTAGATTCCTGAAAAATTCTTAAAAGAAAGAATTCGTTTCCCGAGGAGACCGCTGCTAGAGGCAGCGACGGTCCTATGTATTATGGCGCCCTGTGTGTTGAAAGCCGTTTCTTCAATTTTAGTTATATATATATATAGTTACAGTCAAAGTGAGCAACATACATAATTCCTCTATTGAATTCGAGAGATATTCATTTTTAGATTGTCGTCGTTTAAGAAAAAGGGGACTTTCCACTTTCCTGAGCGGTTCTAGTCTAGAAATTAGTATTCCCCAAAATTATTAATAGTGTAGTCATTTGGTGATTTCAGATTGCAAACTGTGGTGGAGAATCTTTTTGTTGTTTCTTATGTTTTATTGGAGTGCTGAGCTTGAATCCGGCTCTTCCCACCAAAATTTCGTTGTAAATCAGGATCGAAACCGCAAAAAAAAACCAAAAATGTTTGTTTTTTTTTTGGCTTAAAGCTCCGAAAGTGTAAATTTCTCCGATAACCTGCCCTTGAACATGTTAGAAAAACATAATTGCGGGTCCAACGCACCATAACTCTTTAAAATGCGTTAAGCGGTATCGGTACAATTGTTAGTCATTTTTTTGGTGTTTTTATAGGATTTTGACCCTGTTTCGCAACGAAATTTTTGTGCTAAGCACCCCAAAAAAACATAGGAAACAAAAAACAATTTTCCCCAACATTTTGCAATCTACTAGGTTTATTATGTGCTAACTACACTATCAGCGCAATATATCTAATGAAGAGCTTATACTGAGGTGAGGGAGGGGGGCTCATTTTCACTGGGGGTTGGCTTGTACTAGGATACTCAGCTTTGTAAAGGAATTTGCGATTGAATATTCTCTAAATAAGGTTTCAAAAACCAAACTTTCCATTTGAAAACATAAAAATCAAAATTTGCACATTTTGTAGTTTCGCATTTTTAAATTTTTAAATCCGATTTTTCAATAATTTCGAATTTTTATGTTTTTATACCGAAACTTTCGAAAATTTGGGTTTGCGACCTAATGTAGAGGTTATTATAGTGGAAGTCCTAACTATCACAATTTAAAAAATAAAATCGCCCAAAAATTCCACAAAAAGTGCAAATTTTTACCTCATTTATTTCAAATCGAGATTTTCGAAATTTTTGAAAATGTTAATTTAAAATATAAAAGCGTAAAGTTTTCAAAAATTCCGATTAAAGAACATTAAAAATTACAAAATTTTGATTTAAAAAATGAGATATGTAATTAAAATTCATCCATAATTGAAATTGTTTGTTTGTCTCACTTAATCATCAATGTGGCACGATAGCCCGACGTCGGGCCTTGGCCGCCTGAATCGTTGACCTCCAATTGTCGCGGTTACGTGACCTCGTCCTCCAGTTTCGGAAGCCCAGCAGCTGTTGGGCGTCTTCACCTACGGAGTTCTCCCAGCGAGCTCTCGGTCGTCCACGCAACCTCGCTCCGTCAATTCGTTGTGCGTTCATCACTTTCTTTGGCATGCGATTATCGTCCATCCGTTGTACATGCCCCGCCCATTGCAAACGTTGAAGCTTCACGATTTTCGATACTTCCAGCTCATCGTACAATTGATACAACTCATGGTTGTACCGGTTACGCCATTGGTTTCGCTCGCGAACGGCCCCGAAAATTCGCCGAAGGACCTTTCGTTCGAATCGGTCTAGCAAAATTTCGGAGGCTTGGGTGAGGGTCCATGTTTCGCAGCCATAACATAGCACGGGTCGGATGATCGTTTTGTACACGCGGAGCTTCGTGTTCCTGTGCGCAAGTTTCGAATTAATTATAGGGAGGACCGAGAAATATGTCTTATTGGCTAGTTGTATCCGTCGCTTAATTTCGTCGGTTTCGTTGGCGTCCTTTGATAAGTTACAACCCAGATAGTTGAAGTTGTCTACATACTCGATATTAAGGTCCCCCACTGTGATGCTTGAATTTGCTGGCGTCCTTGTTTTCGATTGCATCATGGCCTTTGTTTTGCTTTCGTTGATATGTAGTCCAACTTCCTTTGCGGCGTTATTGAGGTTATGCAGAAGGCTTTCTGCATCACCCAACCTTCGAGACATGATGTTGATATCGTCGGCGTACGCTACTAATTGAGTCGACTTGATGAGTAGCGTTCCGCTGCTGTCCATATTCATGGCTCGAATTACATACTCCAAAGCAAGGTTGAAGAGCGTCGGCGCCAGCCCGTCGCCCTGCTTGAGTCCAGTACGAGTTTCAAATAGGTCAGTGAGTCGATTCTGCACTCTGACCTGCGAGACGGTATTAGTCATCGTCATCCTTGTGAGTCGCACTAACTTTGCCGGTATACCAAAATTCAGCATAATGTTGTACAGTACACTTCGATCGATACTGTCGTATGCCTGCTTGAAGTCGACAAAGATTTGGTATACGTCGATGTTATATTCCCAGCACTTTTGGAGTAGTAGCTTCACTGTGAAAAGCTGATCGGTCGTTGATCGACCAGGTCTGAAGCCGCCTTGATACTCGCCAATGATTCGTTCTGCGTACGGATTAATTCTCTTTTCAAGAATTTTCGATAATATCTTATAGGCCGTACAAACTAATGATATGCCCCTGTAATTCTCACACTTCAGCTTGTCACCCTTTTTGTGGATTGGGCAGATTATGCTTTTGCGCCAATCTTCGGGGATTTCCTCGTCGTTCCATATTTTCAGCAGTAGCACATGTATTGCGTTGGTCAGGCACGTTCCACCATGCTTCAGCAGTTCTGCTGGGATCTCGTCAGCGCCGGGCGCTTTATTATTTTGAAGCGACTGTATGGCAAGACTCACCTCCTCTACTGTTGGGGGTAGAACGGGAGGGCCTGGTTCGGCTAACTGCTCAAGAGCTGGCTCCGCGGGGGATGTTGACGGTGCATTGAGGAGCTCTTCAAAATGCGAGGCCCATCGTTTGTTGACGCTTTCGATGTCGCTGATGATGTTACCATCCTTGTCCTTACATAGGCTTGTCCTGGGTTGATATCCGTTCTTAACATTATTAATAAGTTTGTACGCCTGTCTAATGTTCTTACTGGCTAATCTTTGGTTTATTTGCTGTAACTGCTCGTCAAAATGTTTGCGTTTCTTACGTCTAATTAACTTATTAGATACTCGCCGAAGCTCGTTATATCTTTCTTTCTTGGCTCGGGATGCGCGTTGTGTGTATTGGCGATAGGCTTCATTTTTCGCCTCAATCGAGGCCCTGCATTCTTCGTCGAACCAGTCTGCTCGTCTGCGCCGGCCTTTATAGCCCACGACCTCTTCTGCGACCCCCTTGATGCTGTCTTTGAGCTCCTCCCAGAACTCATGGATGCCTAAATTGTTGATGTCATCAAGCATGGGCGACAGTTTTTCCTCTAGTGCTGTTGTATACGCAGCCGCCGTGGCATCATCAATCAAATTGTCAACCTCGAAGATCTTGGCAGGGTTGATTCTCGTTAGGTGCACCGAAGAGATTCTGCACCTGTAGGTCGTCTTCACCAAATAGTGATCGGTGTCACAGTTGGCTCCTCGATAGGATCGAACATCTAGGACATTAGAAGCCCATCTCTTGCTGGTCAGTACGTGGTCGATCTGGTTCACGGTGTATTCATCTGGAGACTTCCAGGTCTGCTTATGGATTCGTCGATGAGGGAAGCATGTAGAGCTTATTACCAGGTTTCTGCCGCTTGCGAAGTCGATAAGTCGCTGACCGTTGTTGTTGTTTTCTTCGTGGAGGCTATGACCTCCAGTAGTTCCCCTATGCCAGCTTTCATTTCCGACTTTGGCGTTAAAGTCTCCTAGCAGCAGCTTGACGTCGTTTGATGGAAGTGAGTCGAAGAGTGTTTCTAGGTCGTTGTAGAACTCGTCCTTAATCGCGTCTTCTTTTACTTCTGTAGGGGCATGCGCATTAATGAGCCAGAGATTAGCGAAACGGGTCTTAATGCGGATCGCACATAGCCGCTCGTTGATGGGTTTGAAGCCGATAACGTGGTCCTTCAGCTGCTTATTCACGATGAAAGCTACTCCAAACTCCTTGTTGCCCTCCTCTTTACCACTCGTAAAAATAGTGTGCGAATTGAGGTCGTTAATCTCGCTTTTGAGCCATTTAGTTTCCTGGATTGCAACTATGCTCAGCTTGTATTGTTCTACCTGATCCAGCAGGGCCCTTAAGGCCCCCGGTCTATTCAGGGAGCGTACATTCCAGGATCCGAAAGAGTAATCAGTTGTTCGTTTGCGGGGTCGTCGTTGTTTTGTATCCGTCCAATCCGAGGCTTTTGTTTCAGGTTTCTTGACTTGAAGTTTTTCTTAGGATGAGTTGTCGGCACATCGCTAAACCATGATAGGGTTTAATCGTTGAGTAAAGGCCATCATTGTCTCACTTAATGAGTGCACATATAGTAGAGCCGGTCCTGGCTAAAGGTCCGGTATATGGTAACCGCTTAATTTAATGTGAATTTGAGAAAAAAATCTTGTCCCTCCAATAAAAAATTCGTTCCGGCGCCACTGATCGCAAAATTAATATGTATTGCAAAATTGCCATCGAAGTCAATTGAGGTCATTGCATACAATTGACTTCGATTAGCACTGTTGTTTTTTTTTATTATCGATTACCACTGTTGACTTTATCAGCAGTTTTTTATTATAAATATATGTTAAATTGTAATTTTACATTTAGACTCATAGATTCGTAGACTCGTGTAATAATAATTGAATAAAATATAATTGTGTTGTTAACTTTGAAATGTGTGTTGAATGTTCATTAGTGGTGCTGTGAGAGTGTCAAATCTAACACATGCTTGCCAGGAATGGAGGGTTTTTGTAAATATAGCTTAATGCATCAATTAGTAAAGCGGTACAGAAGAAACTGGAAACTAATGAAATTGGAATACACTGTTATAGTATTGTCATAGGAAACAAACATCCCAAATTAACTGATGAGCCCACCCCGCATGTTAGCACTGCTGGGTTAAAGGCCTTATTAAGGTTCAACCCTAGTCAGGCTATCCTGTCCACTTCTGGATGCCAAAGAAACGCAGTTATTTAAAACTTACTAATATGTATTCGTTGATATTTATACTATAATTTAATTTATTTGCATTACGGAAGGTGTGCAACATCTAAATTATTCTCATATATTTTGTTCTATTCTTATAATTTCAGCAATTGCCAACACTTTGTACACTTATACTGATTTCTGCCGTCATAGCGTCTGCACAACATGGTTACATCTACCAACCACAATACTACAGTACTCCATCGTTGGCTGCCTCTTTTTATCCAACCTCAATAACTCCACAAGCAAATTTACCACAACCACCAATTTTAAGTACTAATAGCCGAACTCCAAGCAACTTTGGATTATTTAATTCATTTAACTTGGCACTTCCCGTTCTAAATAACAACTATTTGTCGGATATCCAATCATATTCTGTTGATGGTCGCATCTTGAAGCAATATTTGGTCGAAGAACCACTTGACGACGTACTTCCGCCAAACGACATCGGAACTAACCCGATATTTCTTAGCGACTTTGCAAACGTTTTTGAAAAATATGCCAGAATAAATCAGGCCAATCGAAGAGTTAATCAAGATTTCTTGCGTATTCAAGTAAGCAATGGTAGAACGTCCATTATTCAGCCGGTTACAAGAAATCATGGACCTGTTGCGCTTGGTTCGGGCTCGTTGGGCTACATTCGGCGACCAAACGGAAGTGTTTTCCTCGGGTCAGGATCACTGGGATACATTAGCAACCAACAGCGCGTTAGTGATGTAAATGATGCACGGGCACCGAAAGGAACCGCACCGGGACCGACAAGCTTTGGCGATGGCGCCGTTAATCCGTACATTTAAATGTTTATATGTTTTAAGTTGATAATGTGTCCTATTTATTATGAATATATGTATGTTAAAAGAAAATTATTAAAATAATAATATAATGTTGATCACAAATAAATGTTAAGACTAAAATATAAAACTCTTCAATTATTATTTAGATATCCTTATTGGAGACATCGAGGGTCTTCGATCCGTTCCAAGGCTAAGCTGTCATTTTTCCCCATGAGTTTCGATACCCAAAAATACACGGGATGCACAAAAAAACAAACCTACTGTATACATAAATGTATCTTAAAATCAAAAAAAAATCTTATCGCAGTCTTAAAATGTTACGGAAGGTGTGCAACATGTAAATCATTCATCGTGTATGTCTGATATTACTGTGATAAAAAATATCAAAGTGTGTAATTACAATTCAATTTCTCTTCAGAATTCGGTCAATTCGAAACGCGTATGTACTTATCTTATGCAATTATGCCAAATCTGCAAAACTGATGTAGGTGGGCCGTGTGAAATCGGAATCAATGATTACGTTCACCTGAAGATCAAGCCGATTCAGTTATTTTTTTTATCTAGAAAGGCAATTGCGTTTAAAGGGAGTGTAAATTATAATGTAAGTGTAAGTTGTAATGTAGTAATGATTTGTTGTGATTTTTGGTTTTCTGATAGACCAAACACGATCGAAACGCAACCGATTCTTATTCATAAATTAATGATAGATGGATAAATTATAAGTACATAGTACGTTTTTTGGTTATCCTGTGTCGGTTTGGCTAACGAAACTGTTACCATAGTTTTCTGCACTTAAGGCATTAAAACTGTTAGAAATAACGAAGCTAGAATAAAATGATGTAAGAAAGAAATGATCGTTAGACTATGCGCTAATTTTTAAATCGTACAAGCACCTACCTCTCCTTGGCAGAAGTTGGAGAAAATTGAGATGGAAAAACATATTGTTTTTGGGTCAAATCACAAAAATTTGATTTTGAAGTTCTGTAAAAACCAAACCTCTTATCCGATTTTAGTGCCGTTAGTTTTAAGTAAATTTGTTGGCTGTAATAATCATTTTATTTTGCTATTCTAGCTAGTCTAGCTTTTGAGATACAGTCAAACCTGTCTAATCGGACCACTGACGGGACCGATCAAATTTGGTCCAATTAGCAGGTGGTCCGATTACTAAGGGATGCCAGAAAAGTACAAAAAATTAATGAAATAATTTTTAAACGTTATTCATGAACATTGAACTTGTACAAAGGTTACCTATGCCCTATGCAATTAATGTTTTGAAACCGCTCAACAGCGTAACTCCTTTGTGAGTTTTTTTTATTATAAATTCTCCCCACACGCAGTTCCACCGAAATTTTGAATATTCTTCAATATTTTATCAAGCGTTTCTCACTCAGAGAAATATTCACTAATATTGAACGAAATATATTTAATTCAAACGATTTCCGCTTTTGATTTGGCTCCACACGCAAATGCGTTTAATTCTAACGAGTGGCGTTTCTTTCAAAAGCATAATGAGTTGTAAAAAAGCGTTTGAATTAAAAGAATTTACGTTTACCTGGAAAGAAGGAGCCAGTCGATTTAAACGTATTTTTCATTGAAATAAACACTTATTCTTTTATTGTAAACGGGTAAAACATTTTAAATAAATGAAAGGCAATTGTATCAAACGTCTTCGTTATTCTATTGAAAATTTTTGTTATTTAAACTAAACGAAGCATTCTTTTTAATGAAACGGTATGTATTTCGAAAGTAACGCATCGCGTTTTCATTTCATAGAAATTACCTCATTCAAAATAATTGAGTTTTACATGGAATTAAAAGCAAACTCTGCTGAAATAAAATAATACATTCCGTTTGATTGTCCATTCTCCATTCGATTAGATACTTACTGTTACCTGGGTTGACAAATCAATAAAGAATAAAACTTATGAAAACTTTAGAAAAACACTTTATTTTTTATTTAGGTCTAATTTTAATATGGTTAATACATTACACTTTTATTCTAACACCCGCTAAACTTAAATTGCACGTGTGCAAGCGTCCATTCCTCCAGATGAATGCAAAAGTAAATTATCGAAGACACTCTTAACATCGACGAAGATTCTAATACGCGTTTGTTATTAGACACTACACATTTGTTTGGAATGAACATGAACACGCGAGACTCATCGGACCGGCCGGAAGTATTTAACTACCTGTTGTGCTACGTTGAAACAAATGACATTTTGGCATCGCGTCCTTTAGGTATGTGTATTTGTTACGTAAAGGAATGTATACACATTACTATGTAATGCGGAATCTTTTGATTTAAACGACCGTCGTTTGCGGTTTGGCTGCTCTTTTGTTTTAAAAGAAATTCTCTTAGCGTAAATGAGAATTCGTTCAAATCAAACGAGATTTTTCAAACGAATACTGCGTTCAATTTAAATGTGGAGCTTTTAATATGAATGTGCGTTTTTTTCTCTGAGTGTATAATCAAAGTCATGGTTAATGGTTCAAGCAATCCTCCCTTTAACTTCACTTGCATCTTCTTGTCTCAGAAACTCAACAGAATTGTCTCACCACTGCATCTACCCAACACTGATTCAATGGTTGATGCTGTCTACGAAATTTCCCGTGGTCATGGGAAATAATATAGCTCATTGGAATCGAAACTAAAGTGAATGTAGTAACGAAATTTCTAAGATTTTTTTTAGTCAACAAAATGTCTTGCCACGTTGCCTGTCTGTTGCTCAAAAATTTCCTCGTACTGCTCAAGTAAGAATCAATTTGAAGTTTTGGTCCGATTTTGGAGATTTATCCAGTGGCTGGTCCGATTGTGGAGGTACGTCTAGTACTGATACATCTAATTGGAGTCACCGATCGTGGTCCATGGTCCGATTAAGAGGTGGTCCGTTTATAAAGGTTATTTTGTATGAAAAACCAAATAAAATTGACCAAGGGTGGTCCAATTAGAAGGTGGTCCGATTATAGAGTGGTCCGATTAACAGGTTTGACTGTATATTGAAGTTTGAGTCGTACAAGAAAATTATTTTTCCAAAAGTCTTCAAATGCCTGTTGTAGCTAAGGGGGTATGTTCCGTACAACTTTTTTGCTGGTAATCATATGAGGAATCACAGTTCTGTGCGTTTATGCGGCAGTTTCCGGACACCCTGTATATTTATTGAATTATATAAATATACGTTTCATTTCAGGTTTCAGCAAGACATAACTAGAGATGTAACGGATGTCCGCATCCGCAATCGAGGATTATTCGCATAAAAACTAAACTCCGCATCCGCATTCTCATCCTCATCTTATCAATATTTACATCCGCATCCTCATCCGCAATCCTTATTTTTGTATGCAGACAATTAGCGGATATTTGCGAGTTAAGTGCTACTTTGTAACTATAAAGACATGCATTGAGACAAATTGTATTCTGTATAGTATACACAACTGAACTTCAGTTTTTCGGCCAGCACAGCAGGAGCGCGTTCCATTTATACGATCTGAGTAAAAATAGTTCACTTTCCGTCTCATTCTCTCACAATGCTTACAACTCTGACGGTAGTCAGCGATGACTACGACTAGGACTGAATTATGGAACGAACTAAGTCTCATTCTCTCACACTGCTTACAACTCTGACGGTAGTCAGCGATGACTACAGCTACGACTACAAGTGAATTATGGAACGCACTCTGGTTCGCAGTTTTGTGACTAGTTTTTCAGTGCTTTTGTTTTGAATGAATTGAGCTGAGGCGGGTGAAGTGTTATTTTTTTTATGGTGAAGCGAAGTAAGGAAGTATACAACTTTTAATTTTTAACCACACTAATCAGAGGAATTTCAACTTTTTTCATCTTCATGAAAAGTGTGAAACCTAAATAATTTTGTTTCCATCATATCCTCATCCGCATCCTCAAAAATTTCTCCATTAATATCCGCATCCGCAACCGCATCCTCAATCTTCTACTATTTTGCCTCCGCATCCGCATCCTCATCCGCTAAACAAGATCCGTTACATCTCTAGATATAACCAATAATGTCTAACGATATGCAGAGTAAAAATCAAGACCATGCCATATTTAATCAACCTGAACCGGAATCAACTGATTGTATAGATCATGAAACGTAAAGCCTCAGCCTATTAGAAAAACGTAATCCCGAAATAAAAAACAAATTGAATAATCATCAGCGCAATTGCATATCTATAAAGAGATTTATTAAAAAATGTAAAAGTAACGATCTCGCATCTTCTAAAATTGATCTTCCGCAATGTGACAGAAAACTGTCAACAACAGGAAGCCTGAAACGACACCTCTCTATTCATGCCAACAAAAAGCAATTCGTTTGCGATAATTGTTCAAAGCAATTCGCCCTAGCGTATTATTTAAAGGATCACATGCGAATTCCTGTTCAGAAGATGAGAAACCATTCCGATGCCAAATTCGTCCTAAATCTTTTTTTAATAAGCGCGCAGTATAAAGCATCACATGGACAATCATTCGAATATTACCTAAAGGCCATTTAAATGTAATACGTGCCCGAAAAATTTCACCAAGAAATTTCAACTTAAATATCATTCAGAAACTCATGCTTGAAATAAATAGCGCGTAATCTATTTATTTCAAGCATCAGCAGCAGCATCGGCATCGATAAATGTCAAGCGCAACGCATTTTACATTGCTGACAAAACTGTTGAGCAGAAGACTGGGCATTCAGCATATTTGTCAGATATGAAATTCTGCCGATGCCGCTGCTGATACGCGTAATCTATTTCAACTACACTGCCTGTCATAACAATAGCCGCACCATAAGACAGTCTGATCCTTAGAAATTTAAAGAGAGCACAGTTATTCCATATACTATAAACAAAAGCGATATTTAAAGGATTTTCCGAAACGACGGTCAACAAGAACCCCAAAATAAATATAAATACCTTTGTTTACTACCAAAATGTACGAGGGTTACGTACCAAACTCCAATCTCTTAATCATTCTTCTTTAACATACAACCATGACATCATCTGTTTGACGGAGACTTGGCTTAACTCTTCTATAAATAGTGGTGAAATTCTGGAGGGGTGTGTAGCAGTTAATGAGAAATTGAAACAAATGAATTGGTACTTTATTTTAAAAGACCTTGATTGCGAAACAGCTGTAGCTACAATCTATACTATTTTACATAACATCTTATATGAATACGTCCCAATATCTAATTTAAAGCTTCGAAAAAGTCCGATTTGGTTTACACCTCAGATTCGAAACTTGATTCTAAAAAAGCAGCGACTTCACACTCGTTTGAAACGTTATGGACACCAATCCGACCGCATAATGTTCTGTTGCCTTAGATCGAGGATCAAAAGGCTAATCTCACTTGCTCGGTCTGTCTATATTAAGACTGTTGAGGACAGTCTGAGAGTAAAATATGTTGGTCCTATGTAAAAAACTTCTTCAAATCAGCCTTCCATTCTCACCTTCAACAATATAGGAGCAGATAAACCTTCTGAAATGTGTGAGCTTTTTGCTACATTTTTTGCCAGTACTTTCAAAACATCGTCATTAACTTGTCCTCCTGTTGTACCTCAAGAAATGCACAATTTACATTTAGTACCTCTCATTTTACCATCATATGTTGAATTACTTATATCTTCTTTTAAAACTAATTTCTTCTTCTACTGATGGAATCCCAAATTAATTTTTCAAAGAAACACAATTTTCCATACCTAAACCTCTCACCATTTTATTTAGTAAAAGCCTACATGAAGGTGTTTTCCCAACAGTGGAAATCGGCGTATGTGGTTCCCATACCGAAAAAGAGCAATCCTAGTTCTGTGTCTAACTATAGGCTTATCTCTCATCGGTCATCCTTTTCGAAACTTCTTGAAAAGATTGTTTATAACTTCATTCGTGAACATTTTTGTTATCTTATTAAGGATCAACAACATAGATTCTTCAAAAACAAATCCGTTGTCACCAACTTAGTTGAACTTGTTAATTTTGTGTCAAAATCCTTCAATAAGCACTTTGACGTACATGTAATCTATACTGACTTCGCAAAAGCATTTAACACCGTCAACCACCAAATTCTTCTTAATTTCAATCTATTAATACTTGTGTGAACTTATTTGTGACGCTAGTACGCAGCATATTAGAATTCGCCTCTATAGTTTGGTATCCTTATTTTTTTGTTTCTCGTGATGCATTAGAAAAAGTCCAGAGAAAGTTTTCTAGATCCTTATTGCTTAAATATAACTTGGCTTATAGGCCTTATCAAGATCGGCTTAATTTCCTAAATCTACCATAACTAAGCAAAAGAAGAGACTGTCTTGACCAGTGTTTTCTTTACAGGTTATGCAAGGGTCTTACTACTTCATCACTCATAGAAGATATAAAATATCGGTTTCCATCTTACAACACTCGATCGCTTGCATTGCAATTTTCAATCCTTCTCAATCTTCACTCTCTATTTATAAAAATTCTCCGTTACTTAAAGCTATGAGAAACTACGACCGATTGGAGATTGGTCCGTTACCTCTTCTTTTTATACTTTAAAAAACACCTTGCTACAAAAACTTTAACTACTTTTTATTTAACTTTTTGAATTTTGATTGTTTTTTTTATAATTTTAACTTTTTGAATTGTAGTTTGAACTTTTTTTTTTATTTAAATATTTTTTTTCCTTTCTTTGTGTTTTTTTGTATCTTTATTTTTATAAGTTTGTTATTCCTTCATAATTATTTTCCTCACTTTGAATCTTTACATTACATGTTTTGGGAATTTATTCCCGTTTTGTAATATTTACTATTAAATAAATAAATAAATAGACAAATAATTTCACAAAAATTTTCCTTTTATTCCAAACCGTTATTTCTCTATAAAGTAAAAATTAAACTTTCGGTCCGTCATAGCTATAGCCGCACTTGGAATTATTATGGCAAAAACTGATTCAAAAGCAGAGATTGAGGCAATGTATCAACGGAACAGATTCTTTTGGAATAAAATAGTTTCTGAAAGATTGTTTTGTTTATTTTTCACGGAATAATTTTAAAAGTTTTTCGATTTTTTTGCTTATTAACTTCTTAGCATCGATAACCGCTGCTTTTGCATAGAAAACTCTCTGAAATCGTGTTTTTTTTTATAAATTTTACGTAATAATGTTTCTTCAAGGTTCCCTGTCTATGTAATTTCGATCAATGGGAGGCCCTCTCGCTAACATTTGTAACATTGGAACCAACTTTAACCACTACGACTGGTGAAAGATGATGCAATCTCTTGCCTCAAAATCCGTTATGTGTCCTATCTGTATAAAATGGAAGCAGTTTATTATCAGGACTATCCTATGAAATTTTTCCTATGCCGGAAATAACGAAATCAAGTGTTCTATTGGTAGACTATCCTGGCCAATAATTTTAATGAGCACTTGCTAGATTTCCATAGATCTCAATGCAAATTTTGGGCAGAGTTTTTTAATAGTGTTAAGCTGGGTTGTTTATACATTTAAAAGTTGATGTAACCACTTCTAATACATTAAAAACTTCTCTTAGACCAAGCAATGAAAGCCTAAAAAGGGGGTGTAGAGAACATCGAAGGGGGTGACGATTTTTTTCTTCGGTATTTTATCAGGAGTAGTTAGGAGGTAAAGGTACTAATTTTACTCGGAGCTGAGGGGTGCGCTAACGCGGGGAGAGGGGGTTAAAGGTGCAATTTTTGGTGTTTTGGACTATATCTCGAAAACGGTGAGTCGCACAGGAAAAAGTTGTGAGTAAGCATTAAAGCTTTCTAAATATCCTAGTTATTTGCCCATACTTACATATGCAAAACTCCTAACGGTTCTTCCGATATTGTTCAATAAAAGTAAAAAAAAAAAATTTTTTTGCATTCTATTGACTCTGGTGTCTATCCGATTTGTTTTTCAAAAAACTTTTGTAGGGTAAAGTTAGTAAGTGGTAAATTTTCCTTAATTTGATATACTTCTTCTTGGCTTGTCTCCTATCATTCGAGAGTTAAGAGAGTCTCAACGAAGTAATATTCTATACTCATCAGAATGAAGACAACCATTGTGAAAAAACGGCAGGGGGACGGTTTTTTATTTCATGGATCCATAATGGGCGGTTCGGATTAAGACATACTACAAGCTCGCGGTCATGAGGTGTGCGCTAACGTGGGGAGGGGGGGCTAAAGGATTCATTTTTGCAGGTTGTCGACTTAATCTTGGAAATATCTCGGAAGCGGTGAGTCGTCCTGAGAGTATTTGTATGGCAGTACTAAAGCCCATTAAATTTTCAAAAACTTATTTGAACACTCAAATGCCGAATTCCTAACGGTTCCCCCGATACAGGTGATTGAAACCCGAAAATTGTTAAAAAATCGTTATTTTGTTTATTTTTTTGGCTCTGGTGTCTCTCGCGATTGTTTTTCGGAAAACTGTTTCACGACCGATTTCTACGATGTTTAATTGGCTTTCATTTAATGTGCTCTCCGTTGTCCTGTCTTCAATCAGTAAAAAGCTTAGGAGTTAAAACCGAGCTTCCGAATTCAATTTTCTCTATTTTCAAGGATAAAGACAAACATTGTGAAAAACCGGCAAGGGGGGGACGGTTTTTTATTTCATGGATCCATAATGGGCGGTTCGGAGTAAGACATACTACAAGCTCGCGGTCATGAGGTGTGCGCTAACGTGGGGAGGGGGGCTAAAGGATTCATTTTTGCAGGTTGTCGACTTAATCTTGGAAATATCTCGGAAGCGGTGAGTCGTCCTGAGAGTATTTGTATGGCAGTACTAAAGCCCATTAAATTTCCAAAAACTTATTTGAACACTCAAATGCCGAATTCCTAACGGTTCCCCCGATACAGGTGATTGAAACCCGAAAATTGTTAAAAAATCGTTATTTTGTTTATTTTTTTGGCTCTGGTGTCTCTCGCGATTGTTTTTCGGAAAACTGTTCCACGACCGATTTGTACGATGTTTAATTGGCTTTCATTTGATGTGCTCCCCGTTGTCCTGTCTTCAATCAGTCAAAAGCTTAGGAGTTAAAACCGAACTTCCGAATTCAATTTTCTCTATTTTCAAGGATAAAGACAAACATTGTGAAAAACCGGCAAGAGGGGGACGGTTTTTTATTTCATGGATCCATAATGCGCGGTTCGGAGGAAAACATACTAAAAGCACGCGGTCATGGGGAGTGCGCTAACGTTGGGAGAGCGGGTTCAAATATCTCATTCTTGTGCTTATTAGCTCTATTCCCGCTATATCTCCGAAACCGCGAACTCTACGAAAATAATGTCTGAACAAGAATGAAAGCTTACACAATTTCCTATAAAGTTCATCTGACATGCATAGGTCGAATTCCTAACAGTTATCCATATATAGCTAATTTAAAAATCAGAAATTTCACATAGAAAACATCAATACAGCCTACATGCATATAGCCAATCTATAGATACATGTATACCAATTATGTTGTGTGGATGTTTCCTATGTGAAATTTCTGATTTTTAAATTAGCTATATCTGGATAAATGTTAGGAATTCTACCTATGCATGTAAGATGAACTTTATAGGAAATTGTGTAAGCTTTCATTCTTGTTCAGACATTATTTTCGTAGAGTTCGCGGTTTCGGAGATATAGCGGGAATAGAGCTAATAAGCACAAGAATGAGATATTTGAACCCGCTCTCCCAACGTTAGCGCACTCCCCATGACCGCGTGCTTTTAGTATGTTTTCCTCCGAACCGCCCATTATGGATCCATGAAATAAAAATCCGTCCCCCCGTTGCCGTTTTTTCACAATGTTTGTCTTTATCCTTGAAAATAGAGAAAATTGAATTCGGAAGCTCGGTTTTAACTCCTAAGCTTTTGACTGATTGAAGACAGGACAACGGGGAGCACATCAAATGAAAGCCAATTAAACATCGTACAAATCGGTCGTGAAACAGTTTTCCGAAAAACAATCGCGAGAGACACCAGAGCCAAAAAAATAAACAAAATAACGATTTTTTAACAATTTTCGGGTTTCAATCACCCGTATCGGGGGAACCGTTAGGAATTCGGCATTTGAGTGTTCAAACAAGTTTTTGGAAATTTAATGGGCTTTAGTACTGCCATACAAATACTCTCAGGACGACTCACCGCTTCCGAGATATTTCCAAGATTAAGTCGACAACCTGCAAAAATGAATCCCTTAGCCCCCCTCCCCACGTTAGCGCACACCTCATGACCGCGAGCTTGTAGTATGTCTTACTCCGAACCGCCCATTATGGATCCATGAAATAAAAAACCGTCCCCTCCTTGCCGGTTTTTCAAAATGTTTGTCTTTATCCTTGAAAATAGAGAAAATTGAATTCGGAACCTCGGTTTTAACTCCTAAGCTTTTGACTGATTGAAGACAGGACAACGGGGAGCACATCAAATGAAAGCCAATTAAACAGCGTACAAATCGGTTGTGAAACAGTTTTCCGAAAAACAATCGCGAGAGACACCAGAGCCAAAAAAATAAACAAAATAACGATTTTTTAACAATTTTCGGGTTTCAATCACCCGTATCGGGGGAACCGTTAGGAATTCGGCATTTGAGTGTTCAAACAAGTTTTTGGAAATTTAATGGGCTTTAGTACTGCCATACAAATACTCTCAGGACGACTCACCGCTTCCGAGATATTTCCAAGATTAAGTCGACAACCTGCAAAAATGAATCCTTTAGCCCCCCCTCCCCACGTTAGCGCACACCTCATGAACGCGAGCTTGTAGTATGTCTTACTCCAAACCGCCCATTATGGATCCATGAAATAAAAAACCGTCCCCCACTGCCGTTTTTTCACAATGGTTGTCTTCATTCTGATGAGTATAGAATATTACTTCGTTGAGACTCTCTTAACTCTCGAATGATAGGAGACAAGCCAAGAAGAAGTATATCAAATTAAGGAAAATTTACCACTTACTAACTTTACCCTACAAAAGTTTTTTGAAAAACAAATCGGATAGACACCAGAGTCAATAGAATGCAAAAAAAATTTTTTTTTTTACTTTTATTGAACAATTTTGGAAGAACCGTTAGGAGTTTTGCATATGGAAGTAGGAGCTAATAAATAGGATATTTAGAAAGCTTTAATGCTTACTCACAACTTTTTTCTGTGCGACTCACCGTTTTCGAGATATAGCCCAAAACACCGAAAATTGCACAAAATTGCACTTTTAACCCCCTCTCCCCGCGTTAGCGCACCTATCAGCTCCGAGTAAAATTAGTACCTTTACCTCCTAACTACTCCTGATAAAATACCGAAGAAAAAAATCGTCACCCCCTTCGATGTTCTCTATAATGTCTTGTTTGATTGGCCTATCTGGAATATCCTGATCATAAAGTTTTTTCCTTTTAATACAGAAGACATGGCACATAACGGATTTTGTAGCAAGAGGTTACATCATCTCCCACGAATCATTACACTTCAAGGAGGTTCAAATGTATGAAATATTACGGAGGTGGCCTCTCCTTTATCAAAAGTAGACAGGAAATCTTTAGGAAACATTATTATGGAAAATTAATAAACAAAAACACAATTTGGAAGAGTTTTCTATGTAAAAGAAACGGTTATCGCTACTGAGAGGTCAATAAGCACTCGAAAACCCGTTATAATTATTTATTGAGAAATAAATAAACTAATCCCTGAGTCAATTTTATTTAAAAAATGATTTTTACGGTTATTAACTTCCTAAATTTCCGCTTTTTAATCACTTTTTGCCATACTTATTCCAAGTGCGGCTATAGTTATGATTTATGACAGACTGGAATTTCAGATTTTCCTTTCTAGAAGAATAACGGTTTGAAATAAAAGCAAAATGTTTGTGAAATTATTTGTCTTTTCAATATCCCTTTACTTTAAAGTATGTGAAACAGGGATTTGGAGCGACACTTTTTTTTCGCTCCGCTCCGCTCCCGCTCCGACCAATTTGAAATCGCTCCGCTCCAGCGCTCCGCTCCGACTAAATTTTTTTCGCTCCGCTCTGCTCCATTACAAAAATACAACAAAACTTCATTGTTCTTATTAAATAATTATTATTTTCCGCGAATTCATCAATTCATCTTATATCTACTCACGTATTATAGAATATGACTTAATAGGTGCGTTTTATTCGATCAAGTACATAACAGGATAGCACCAATTTCGTACAAATTTGAACATAAGATTGAGTTGTTCTAGATAGGGTGTCCGGAAACTAGACTATCGCATAAGCGCACCGAAATATGATTATTAATGTCATTTCCAGCAAAATAGGTGTACCGGGAATATCTCAAATTCTTAACTCCTTAGCTACCAAAAGCATTTAAAGATTTTACATAAATGCTACCACTAAGAACTCCGTCGGCCAACAATTTTTCCTAAGAACAAACCCAATAAAAATCGGATAAGCAGTTTAAGGAGGTTTTCACACTTACGCCAGATTACGTAATCTGCGGCACCTAATCAGGCAAATCAAGCTGTGGTGAATTAAGTGTTCACACTATCCCTACTTGATCAAAGTCAAGTCATTTTGACGTTAAAAAATATTTTTTAGTGCGATATGTCAAATAACATTTATACAATTTTCAAGTCGGACAATTTTATTTAAATATTCTTTTTATTTAATTAATTTAATTAGTGGAATGTATTGTTTTTTTGCAGCTATACTTATGTACATATACGTAGTGTTCACAATAAAGAAATTTATACAATGTTTGAAATAAATGAAAACTTTTTCAATCTTGCGATTTATAGCTCGTCGGAGTTCTGGAGTGGTGTTTCGGAAATAGCCAGTCATCTCGCAGTGCAGTACAGTTGCACGCACCGCAAAACTACGTACGTTATCCTTGAAGTGGGATTGCGACGACTAAACATTGGTAAAACGTCGAAGCAGTGACGAAACTATACAACCAAAATCAATTAGCATTTAATGCCGCCGTGTATTGCTGCATGGACAGGACTCCCTAGCGGACCCACTCGCGACATTTTAACAATTTTGAGTCGGTGAAAACGCACTTCATGTACATACATACATCCGTCCAGGGTATGCTTTTTAAAAATTAGAAATGGAATCAACGGCTTATCTTTGCATGTGAATGAGCGGAAACAGCAAATCGTGTATTGTTTCTGCATGTTTTGTCACTTTAAGGCCCGGTTTCGAAGCACTTCTCTGTGCTTTTGTTTCCCAATGTATTTCCTTTTCGTTGATCAGCCGTGTAATTGTTTTGGCAGGATACGATTATTGACATGAAAAATTACATCTTTGACATTAAAAACGACATTTCATGATTTAAAGGTGACATTTTTGACATAAAAATATAGTAAAATTCACCTCGACTGTATGGTGAATTATATGAAGTCATTCTGGCTACTTAATTTGCAATAGACAGATTACGTAATCTGCAACTTAATCAGGTCCCAGATTACGTAATTTGCCGCAGATTACGTGATCTGGCGTAAGTGTGAAAACCTCCCAAGATGTGTAAAAAAGCTTCAAAGACAAAATTTTGTGATCTTACTTCATATCAATTTTCTTTTCCAACGGAGATCTTAGTGGTAGCATTTATGTAAAATCTTTAAATGCTTTTGGTAGCTAAGAAGTTAAGAGTTTGAGATATTCCCGGTACACCTATTTTGCTGGAAATGAAATTAATAATCATATTTCGGTGCGCTTATGCGATAGTTTAGTTTCCGGACACCCTATCTAGAACATGTAGGTAGTATGAGTATTAAACTTTTGAAAAGTCTTTATATGGCTGTGGTAGCTAATTAGGGCTTTTTTATACTCCTTTTTGCTGGACATATCATGAGGAATCATAATTGGGTGCTTTTATGCGATAGTTTCCGGACATCCCGTATACAGGGTGTCCGGAAACTGCCGCATAAACGCACCGGATTATGATTCCTCAGTTGATTTCTAGCAAAAAAGTTGTACTGAACATACCCCCTCAGCTTAACCCTTTAGCTGCCACAGGCATTTAAAGATTTTTGAAAAAATCATTTTCTTGCACGACTTAAAGCCTAATATCTCCAAAGTTAGACCAGCTAGAATACTGAAGTAAAATGATTATTACATCCAACAAATTTACCTGTAAAATAAAACTAATGACACTAAAATCGAATAAGAGGTTTGGTTTTTACAAAGCTTCAAAGTCAAATTTGCGTGATTTGACCCAAAAAAAATCTTTTTTTCCATCTCAATTTTCTCCAACTTCTGCCAGGGGGAGGTGCTTGTACGATTCTTTTAAAAATTGGCGCATAGTCTAACGATCATATCTTTTTTACATGATTTTATTCTAGCTCCATTATTTCTAACAGTTTTAGTACCTTAAGTGCAGAAAACTAGGGTTAATTTTGGCTCGATTTCGATATAATTTGAATAGGTTTTACCAATTGCAGATCTTTAGGGCATTGTGAATTGAATTGTATTGAATTCGAGCTAAAATTAACCCTAGTTTTCTACACTTAACGCATTAAAACTGTTAGAAGTAATGGAGCTAGATCAAAATGATGTAAGAAAGATATGATTGTAAGACTATGCGCCAATTTTTAAAACAATCGTACAAGCACCTCTCCTTGGCAGAAGTTGGAGAAAATTGAGATGGAAAAAAAGATTGTTTTTGGGTCAAATCACGCAAATTTGTCTATGAAGCTCTGTAAAAACCAAAACTCTTATCCGATTTTAGTGTGGTTAGTTTTATTTTACAGGTACATTTGTTGGCTGTAATAATCATTTTATTTCACTATTCTAGCTGGTCTAGCTTTGGAGATATTAGGCTTTAAGTCGTGCAAGAAAATGATTTTTTCAAAAATCTTTAAATGCCTGTGGCAGCTAAAGGGTTAAGGTGAGGGGGTATGTTCGTTACAACTTTTTTGCTGGAAATCACATGAGGAATCGCAATCCGGTGCGTTTATGCGGCAGTTTCCGGACACCCTGTATAGAACGATTTCTGTAAAATTGTTATTGAAGCTGCGGTGTCCTGTACTCCATTGAATAAAACGCATCTAATAACTAATTTAAATTATAAAAACGGCTTTTCATTCATCGAGTACAGGACAGGACTTTTCTGTCATGGATGATCTTGAAATTCTTAATAACGAAGCGTGATGATTATGACTAAACGGAAAACCTCTTTTGTCACAATAAATTTCACAATAATCTGAAATTTTGCAAGACTCTCAACGAATTCTTCGCCTTTAAATCGTCCAAAATCATCAAATCGTGCCATAAAATGAAAATTACATCGAAAAAATTATTTTCTTTCTCGGATTTTTTGTTTGTTTTTTTTTTCTTCGGAGCGGAGCTACTTTCAAACCAAAAATCGCTCCGCTCCAGTCTGCCAAAAACCGCTCCACGCTCCGCTCTTTCGCTCCGAAATTTAGGGTCGCTCCGCTCCAAATCCCTGATGTGAAATAACTGTATTGTCTTTCAACTTCCAAGGTTCAGTTTATTTTATGGTGCGGCTATAGCTATGATAATGGCAGTGTATTTCAAGCATCATGATCAGGCCAGACTATACAAATGCGATAAATTTTCAAAACAATTCAACTACAAAGGCAATTTGAAGCATCATCTGGAAAGCCATTAAGCCGAGATCCATTCTTACTCGTGTGACTACTCTGATAAACAATTTACAAATAAGTATTACATTACCAAGCATATAGTCCAGTACAATTGGTTCAAAATAGCCCCAAACCTAAACATTCAAAAAGAAAAGAAATGTTTGATGCCAAATTGTTGAATACACTGCCTAATATACGCAGTAAAAAGTTACACTAATTTGCGACATGGGTTAAGGGGGAGGGGGTGGCAAAGGGGTGAAAATTCAGTTTCTTGCAAATATCTGGAAAACTATGAGTCTGACCTTAAAATGAGCTGAGGACAAAACAAACAACATAAAATTACCTTTGTAATGATATGTAACACTCTAGACATTTTCTCAGAAAATTATACCCTAGACCCAAAAGTATTATAGTGAATTTGGCTTTTTCGAGTTTTACATTTCGCACTGTAACTCTTGATAGAATAAACCTACTGTCATAAGATCTTGTCCATATATTGATAACAAAATTTATTTGATTCGTACCAAAAATTGGAGTGCTCCGACCATTGACGCCCCCCTCACTCCTCTTAACATTTTTCAAAAAGGCATGCCTGTAGCTTCTTTTTAAACTGAGCCAGGCAGATCAAATTTGGTGGGGTGCCTAGTCTAAGCTCCATTATGCTCCCCACCAAAAATTATTACCATCCGATCAAAACTAAGGGTACCCCCCATACAAAGTGAACGAAAATTCTAACAAATTTCACATTTTTTCATTTCTAAATTCTATCTAAAACGGAAAAATAAAATTTATCTCTTAGAACGACATTATAACAGTTAATTGTAGTCCTTTGAATGTTCAACATTTTGCATCAAAGCGTACACTACAAGTATCAACAAATTGTGTTTGAAAGTCATTGGTACTAGTTCAAAGGCTAGTTCCGAATAAATCGAGTAACGTGTACTAGCAAACTTCAAACCCCATTTTTCGTACTTGTAAGGCACGCTCTGGTACAAACTTTTGAATATACATTTACAAGACTACAATTAACTGTTATAATGACGTTCTAAGAAATAAATTTTATTTTTTCATTTTAGATAGAATTTAGAAGTGAAAAAATGTGATTTTTTTTAGAATTTTGGTTTACTTTGTATGGGGAGTACCCTTAGTTTTGATCGGATGGTAGCAATTTTTGGTGAGGAGCATAATGGGGCTTAGACTAGGCACCTCACCAAATTTTATCTTCCTGGCTCAATTTGAAAAGAAGCTACAGGCATGCCTTTGTGAAAAATGTTAGGAGGAGTGAGGGAAGCGTCAATAGTCGGAGCACCTCAATTTTTGGTACAATCCAAATAAATTTTGTTTGTAATAGAATGAACAAGATTTCGTCACCCTAGGTTCTTTCAATCAAGAGTTACAGTCCGAAATGTAAAACTCAAAAAATGTAAATTCTCTATAATACTTTTGGGTCTAGGGTATAATTTTCCGAAAAAACGTCTAGAGTCTTATATATCATTGCAAATGCAATTTTGTGTAGTTTGTTTCGTCCTCAGAAGATTTTAAGGTCCGATTCATAGTTTTCCAGTTATTTGTAAAAAAGTAAATTTTCACCCCTTTGGGACCCCCTCCCCCCTTAACCCATGGCGCAAATTGGTGTAACTTTTTATTGCGTAAATTGGGCGGTGTATTCAACAATTTGGCATCAAAAATTTCTTTTTCTTTTGGATGTTTGGGTTTTGAGCTATCTGTACTAGACTAATATTAAACTGCACCAAACTGATGAACATGAATTTTTTAAATGCAACAAATGTCCAAAAGCTTACAAAAATTTTCAAAATCTAAAAGTTCACATAGAAATTCATGAAATAGAGGATCTTGTGCAACCCAATGACGAAAATTCTCATCTAAAGGATACGGTCAAATAGTCTAAGAAAATTGAACCAAAATATGGCCATCGAACGGCAAAAATTCTACATCGGAAATTTTTTATGATTATGGTTGGGGATGGTCCCGAGATGGTGGCATAAAAAGGCCCAAGCGATTGGTGGGGGGCATTTTTTCGGTTTTTGTGATTATTTAAAAAACGGCAAGAGATACAGAAAAATGGTCTTAGGACGAAAAAACTACATAAAATTACCTTTCCAATGATATAAAACACATTAGAGTTTAAGTAAACATTTCGGCGCTAGCCTAACAAAATAAATTAGAATATTTTCATTTTAGACCTTTCTTTCATTCCTTCAAAAGTTACGGAGCTTTTAAAAAAGGTCTAAAATGAAAATATTCTAATTTACGTTCTAGTCTAACGCCGAAATATTCAATTAAACTCTAATGTAATATATATCATTGTAAAGATAATTTTATGTAGTTTTTTCGTCCTAAGACCATTTTTCTGTATCTCTTCATGTTTTTGAAATAATCGCACAAAACCGACAAAATGCCCCCACCCCTCTTTTTTTAAGGTTGCAGACCCCCCAATCGGTTGGGACTTTTAATGCCATAATCTGGGGACCATTCCCAACCATAATCCAAACAAAAATCCGATGTAGGATTTTTGCCGACCAAATAGCAATTTTTCTTAGACTAAAACCGTTGAAATGATGTGTGTCCCAGAAGCTTTGCAAACAAAATATAGCTTGAAGTATCACAGGGAAATTAATTCAGGTGAGGTTGAATACGTGTGATGTTTGCGATAAATTCACCAGACAATTCATGCTAAATCGACATTATTAAGATCCATCAGAAGTCCTTCAATTTTTAAGCAAGGAAACCTTGGAGGTGCATGCATTAACACACAGCATGGAGAATAATTAAGATTGATGCGTTGTTAAGAAAACTAAATTCATCGACAACTCACGTCCGCAAAGTTTGTAGCTTTTGTGATGTAACAAGCGCGAACTTAATGGGTGATGCTATGAAACAAAACAACTCCATCTGATCCGCAAACTGTTGTCCATTCTGTTCTGTAAACGTCGTATCAGCTGTGAGCTGGCTAATATACATTTGTGGAACATATAAACGAAAAGAACCGTGTCATTTTGATATTTCTGATCCGCAAAATGTCGGTTAGGAGATCAGAACGACGAACATGTTTGCGGAACAGACGGAAACCGTTGTGTTATATTACCCCACGCAATGGTAATTTATCAGATATTTGTTTTAAAACGTCTATCACTGATCTATAATTATTTTTATTTTTTTAATAAAAAAGCAAATTAAATGTTTTTGTGTTTTCTTGTCTTGTCTTGTTATACCCTTCGCTCGTAGAGTGAAAGGGTATATCAACTATACAGGGTGTCCCGCAACTGGTTAGCCATAGACCAATGGTAGACTCTACAGGATGTTTTAGGAAAAATGTCGCCAAAATTGTTTCTCTTGCTTTTACCGTTAAGGAGTAATTGCCTTTTTTGTGATTCTTGTAAAAAACACGACTTTTTTCGAAAAACTCCTAATTTCTAGCTTCGACTTTATCCAAATCAATGTTTTTCGTATTCTTCTGAAAGTACTCAAAATTTCCAATAAAAGGACATATCGAACGTTTCGAACGGTTTCGTATCTTCCGAGATACGACGTTTTGAATTTTGAAGAAATGTCGATTTCAACTTTTAATATCAAAATTAAACCCAAATTTCGTAACTGTGCATTGTAGTGGCAAATCTGCAAAGTTGACAAAAGTTGGCGTAGTATCTTAGCTTTCGAACGGCATATAAGGATAAAGCACAGAGTCATCCAGTTTCTGAATAATACGTATAAATGAAAAAAAACATAGTCTGCAAATGTACCAAACCGACTTCAATCTTGAAAAGGAAGTAAAATTTTTACATCAAGCATAGACTTGGTTGTTATGCATTATGGAAAAATACTTTTCGCTACTGCTGTAGATGCTACTTTACTAATTATAACGGTAAGTATAAACAAATTTGTTGAACTGCACCCATATCATCTAATGGACGGGCAAGATTTACTTCCTGCAGATTATCAGAGAAGAATTAACTTTTCTAGGTGGTTTTTACAGCAAAAAGCAGCCGACCGCCATTTCCCGAATAAAATTCTTTGGACGAACGAGGCCACTTTTATTTGAAGTGGTGTTTTCAACATCCGAAATAGTCCCATTTGGAGTTCTGACAACCCCCATGCTATACGGACATCTCGCTACCAGCATGAGTTTAGCGTAAATGTATGGTTGGGGGTTCTTGGGAATAAGTTGATTGGTCCGATTTTTCTCCCGCATCGGTTGAATTCTGCTGCATTTCTCCATATTTTAGAGGACCAAATAGTATCTTCGATTTTGGACAATTTACCTATTGCCCAATAGATCAATATGGGGTGGCAGATGGATGGTTGCCCAGCCCACAATGGGAGGGTAATTATGGACCTTTTAAATACAGAATTTGGAGAAAAATGGATAGGAAGATTCGAACCAGTCGCATGGCCACCAAGGAGTCCAGACTGACCACCTCTAGATTTTTATGTATGGGGAAAAATCAAAAGCGAAGTTTACACCCTACCGATTTTGTCTCCAGAGCAACTAATGGAACAAATTCAAACGGCATGTAATCATTTGAAAATGTTACATCAAAGTCTAAAAGATGGAACTTATTTTGAACGATATCTGTAGGGTAAATTTGATTGATACACCATCCTAATATTTTCAAGCCGAAAAAGATAATTTTGTTCACTTCTGCTTACTATAATAATAAAACGTAATAACTATAAAAACCACTTCGTTCATGTGTGAGTGTCAATTTCATTCCCACGTGGAAGCAAGATTTTTTCAACTAACGGACTATGTTTTTTCACTTTTTACACATATTATTCAGAAACCGGATGCCTCTGTGCTTTATTCTTATATGCCGTTCGAAAGCTAAGATATTACGCCAACTTTTGTCAACTTTGCAGATTTGCCACTACAATATACCGTTACGAAATTCGGGTTTAATTATGACATTAAAAGTTGAAATTGACATTTCTGCAAAATTCAAAACCGTTCGAAACGTTCGATATGTTTTTTTATTGGAAATTTTGTGTACTTTCAGAAGAATATGAAAAAAAATTTTTTGGCAAAAGTGGAAGCTAGAAAATAGGAGTTTTTCGAACAACGTTGTGTTTTTTGACAAGAATCACAAAAAAGGCAATTACTCCTTAACAGTAAAAGCTAGAGACATAACTTTTGGCGACATTTTTCCTAAAACATCCTGTAGAGTCTACCATTGGTCTATGGCTAACCAGTTGCGGGACACCCTGTATATATTGGCATGACGAGGGGAGTCGATTGGGCAATGTCCGTCTGTTGCGACGCGTTTTACTCTGCCAGTATAAAGGCTATCGAGCTGAAATTTTGCACAAGTGCTTCTTTTTATTGCAGGTAGTTTGGATGTATGTTGTATATGAATCACCAAAATCGGACCATGGGGTCATGGGGCTGCCATACAAACGCAAACCCCCCTAATTTGGTTCTTCTAAGAAAAAATTTTTTATTTGTGCACCAAATTCAACCAAACCTTACACAAATGTGTTTTTTATTAATACTACAACACATATGTAAAGCGCTCAACACATATAGCCGCAAAATCTGCGTAGATTATGTAATCTCGTATGCTGTTCACACTATGGTCGTAATCTTGTTCCACGATTGACAGTACAGTACAATTCGTCTAAATTGCAAACTCCGACAATTTCATGCACGACTGAAACTGTTATTTATATTAATTTGTTAAAACAAGAAGCAGAATCTATCTTATAGGAATTATGTCAATGATTTATGTTCGTCAATAAGTGAAAACATCATACTTTTGTGTACAAAACCATGTGCAAAGCGGAGAATAGATTAAATGTCCTTTACTGTAGTATTGCCAAATGTGGAGCTCACCACACTTCACCATGATTTTGTAAAGATTTTATCCGAGATTTTGGTTATAATCTCCGTACAAAATCTATGAAAATGTATGGAATATCTTGAAGATTTTCGGCTATATTTTGTAAAATCTCAAGATTATGCAAAATCTTCTATAGTCTGTAAAGAGCTCAAGATGGATGGAATCGGATGGGGTCACGGGCGGGGCTGCCATACAATCACAACCCTTCAAATTAGGTTCGGCTAAGAAAAACTTTTTTATTTGTGCACTATTTTCAACTAAACCTCCTAAGAATGTATTTCTACTGATGCTACAAAACATAAATAAAAATGAATGTAATCGGACCATGGGGTAATGGGGCGGCCATACAAATCCTCCCCCACAAATTTAGTTCTTCTAATAAAAACTTTTTTATTTCTGCACCATTTTTAACCAAACCTCATAAAAATGTGTTTCTATTGATGCCACAAAACATATGACAAAATGGACGAAAAGGGGACACGGGGTCATTAGGCTGGCGTACAAACCTAACCTTCTTTTTGGTTCTTCTAAGAAATATTTTTTTTCACCAATCTCACAAAACCTTGTATTAAAATGTGTTAATCGGAACAACAAAAACATAAATGGAATCGTACAACTGGACCACATATTACTATCTTCCTAAACAAGTAATGAAATATTTTCAAAGAAAGACTTACTTTGACTGAGACTGACTGTACTCTTTTAGACGAAGTGAGCAGCATGCTGGGTTTAGCTCCTCGGAATATACCTCAGCTTCCGCCCTTCCGTCCTTGAGGGATTCATAAGATATTCTCGTGCCTATAAACGGCTGAGTTAACGCACCAGGGCCCCACATGGGGCTATACGGTACTGAGGAGAAGAAGAAAACCCTGCACTGCCTTCATAGCTAGCGTAGTTGGCATCGCACCACATATCCTTACAAATCCTTGCGTTGAATCCCATCTAGCCGTTGCCTAACGATTCAAGAGACCTTTGGGCCACTAGACTACCGTTCATATGAGATAGAATGGACCCCTTCATTGTATATAGATTCATTGTGCCGCTTTCAGTGAGGTTTCGTGCACACAGTCTTTTACTCTGTTGTAAGAACTCGCTATACTTTTCGAACGGTTAGAAGTTCAAAGCTATGTTTTTCTTCCTCAAAATATCTCACTATCATCGATGATGTTGATGCTAATATGCAGTCATGAATAACTGATACACAATTAGTGTTTGTTAATGAGAGTCTACCATAATTCCTGATAGGTTCGTTCTTACAGGATCCTCTATTCCCGCACTGCCAACATCACCACGTCCACTGTCCATTCCTCTGGAACTTCACGACGGTTTGCTCAACACTGGAGTTGAGTTTTCCCCATGCTTTCTTAATAAACAGTTGCAAAACGCTGAATGTAAGTGACACTCCACTTGTAAGTGTCCTTTATGCAACCATTTTGTATCTACAGTCGTCTGATAATGATAACCTGGCTCTCCATACAACCGTAAGCAAGGAGAAATTAGCCTCGCCTCATTCCGCAAGACTATCGACCCGCAGTCGGGCACCTTCCCATAGATGGGTCATATTCTTGTAGGTGAAGAAAAAACAGTTTTTTGGCGATTGATTTTACACGTTAGCGTAATAAATTCCTCGACTATCTGAGCCTCCAAAAAACCTATATCTACGGCATCATCGCTAAGGACTTTCAGAGCGCAGAAGAGTAACACCCAGAGTGAGATCTCCAGCAACAACCTGCACAAATGATTTCTTACCCTAGTTTGGTTTCTGACTCTTGCCTGCCTAGTTTACCGCTATTGAGGACCTTCTGACGAAACAGGCATGCTCACTACGAGCTCCTTCCTTCAATGGTTGGAGGGACTCAGACGTTCCAGGTTGTCTTGTCTTCTTAAACCTCTTCACCGACTTTTCCATTTCCGGAATTGTCTCCTCCTCCCATCAGGGTTATTTGCCCGGCAGCTTGCTTCTTCTTTCATCGCCCAATCTTCGGTCTCTGCTTTTCACATTTGTCAGCTTCTAGCGTCAACTTGGGACTCTTCTCGGGAACTAACCTCTTCTTCTTCTTTTAGGGGTGCAGAAAGGTGTGAAACCGCTGTGCATCTATGTGGATTCGAGTTATGGTTCGTCGATGCTTTCGTCCGTGATGTCAAGGGACAAAAACATAGCTGCTGCGATAGGGTTTTCCCACAGTGAGATAGGGGTTAAGTCAGTGGACGCAGCTGGGCATTGAAACAAGTGACCCACATCGTGTCGAGCGCCAACGCAGTTTGGACCGATGTTTTGAATGTCCGGGTTAATGCGAGAAAGGTAAGAATTGAGGCATGAACAAAAGCCCGACCGAAGTTGAGCTAATGTCACTCTGGTGGCTCTCGGGAGCCCAATCTCCTCAGGCGAAATGGGTGGAGGGCGCACTGAGAGGACTCTATTGGCACCTAAACTCGCGATAGACCGATTCACTTCTTCAGTGTGGATCGCTGCAATGCCGGCTCGGTATGTAACTTCATCGTAAGGGTCCCGTTTGTATCCCTGAACGTCTCTCTCAAGGTCTCGTAAACCACGCCTGACATGTCGTGGTAGAGAAATTCGGTCCATGAGATGATTGTTGGGATGATCCTCACGGTAGCAACATTGAATGATTGACCTTATCGAAAGCATTTGATAGCCAATTGCCACCAGAATGGTTCTGTGACAACGACTGCGTTGATTTAGCCCATCACGGATGCGTGTAGTGATCGCATCGAGGGCAGTGGTGGTACTATGTATTTTCCTGAAGCCATGCTGGTGAGGTTCTAGCTTAGCATGCTTAACAAGAGTGGGGTGAATAAGGGCCTCTAGCGTCTTTGCGACAGGTGAAAGTATTGTTATGGGTCGGTAGGATTCACCGAGATCAGCGCTCTTTCCCGGTTTAAGACAGGGGACAATCCGTCCTGTTTTCCAGATTTCAGGGATGGCAAGCTTAGAGACCGACAAGTTAAAGGCTGCCGTGAGATACTCAATAGCTGGAAGGTCGAGATGTTTCAACATGGCCATCGAAATGCCATCGGGTCCGAGGGCCTTTGAGTTTATAGCATTCTCAATGACTTTTTTAACCTGGTCCGCAGTATACGATGGTATAGTGTCAACATTTCTACTAATTTTACGCTTTAAGCCATCGGACTTGGGATGTTCAATAAATTGCTTATTGAACAGGCTTGCGCACTGAAGGGGATCGCTGGTGCTATGGCCAAATTTGACGGCATTATTGCCCTTTCCTTTCCTAGGATTGGATAGGGCGCGGACAGTAGACCATAGTTTACTGACACCTTCATTGAGGTTGCAGTCATTGAGGTGCTCGTTCCATTTCGCCTTCCGATAGTCTTTTACAGGGATTTGGAGCGGAGCGGAGCGATGGAGCGGAGCGGAGCGACCTTAAATTTCGGAGCGAAAGAGCGGAGCGTGGAGCGAATTTTTGCAGGCTGGAGCGAGCGAATTTTGCTTTAAAGATCGCTCCGCTCCGCTCCGAAGTAAAAAATCGAAAAATTTTTTTATTTTATGGAACGAATTGATGATTTTGGGCTATTTAAAGGCGAAGAATTCGCTGAGAGACTTGCAAAATTTTGTATTATTGTGAAATTCATTGTGATAATAGAGGTTTTGCGTTTAGTCATAATCATCACTCTTCATTATTAAGAAATTCAAGATGATCCAGGACAGAAAAGTTATTAGGTGCGTTTTATTGGATGGAGAACAGGACGCAGCTTCCATAACCATTTGAGAGATCTCGTTCTATACGGGCTGTCCGGAAACTATCGAATAAAAGCACCCAAATATGATTCCTCGTGATATTTCCAGCAAAAAGGAGTATAAAAAAATTATTAACTCTTCAGCTTCCACAGACATTTAAAGATTTTTCAAAAATTTAACATTTTACATAATACATATTTTCTTTCGGTTGGGCCCAACAATTTTTCCTAAGAATAAACCCCATAAAAATTGGATAAGCAGTTTAGTTTTTACAGTTTTACACAGCTTCAAAGACAAAATTTTGTGATCTTACTGCATATACATTTTTTTCCCACGGAGGTGTTAGTGGTATCATTTTTGGAAAATCTTTAAATGCTAAGGAGTTAAGAATTCAGCACCTATTTTGCTGGAAATGAAATTAATAATCAGTCTTGACTCGGTAATCCGGATCTCCTTTAATCCGGATATCACGCTAATCCGGACGATTAAATATTTCCACTATCTTCTATAGTCCGGATTTCGGCAGCAATGTTGACTCTAAAATCCGGATATTTGAGATTTTCAGTGTGAAATGGAAGATTTGGTCTCGTACTTTTTTACGGGACTGTTTAGCAATTGACATGATGCTGGCTAATTTCTAACAAATAAAACATTTATCGACTTTTGTTCCGCCTTTTTATTTGTTTCGATTGTTTTCCTAGAAAAAAGTGATTGCGTTAATCCGGATGTTCCAATGATCCGGATTACCCCTTGCAATAATTGATCCGGATTACGAAATTGGTGCTATCCTGTTCTGTACTTGATCGAAAAAAACGCACCTGTTAAGTCATATTCTATAATACGTGAGTAGATATTATGTTAAATTGAATAATTCGCAGAAAATAATAAATATTAGGTGTGTTTTTTTGGTTATCCCGTGCAGGTTTGGGTAACGAAACTTCATATAAAAAAAATGACAGGTGGATCAGCTGGAATTTTTTTTATATGGAGTTTCGTTACCCAAACCTGCACGGGATAACCAAAAAAACACACCTATTAACTAAGAACAATGAAGTTTTGTTGTATTTTTGTAATGGAGCGGAGCGGAGCGAAAAAATTTTAGTCGGAGCGGAGCGCTGGAGCGGAGCGGTTTCAAGTTGGACGGAGCGGGAGCGGAGCGGAGCGAAAAAATGTGTCGCTCCAAATCCCTGGTCTTTTACTTGTCGATTGATTTCGGAGTTAAGCTCCTGAATTCTGGGATCACCTGGGTGAGCGCGTCTGATGTTATCTCGTTCATCGGCTAATCTGGCGGCACTGGTAGGGAAATTAGGTCGAACTTTCGGGATACGTCCAGCAGGAATATAACGTGCCGCTGCTTTGGCAATGACGTTCCTAATATTTCGTTTTGCCTTATGAACGCTAGTTGGTGTAGGTAGCTCGATGAACTTCGCCGACGAGTATCCCAATCGGCTTTCTTGTGATTGACAAACGTTCGCTTGTCAGACTTAGTCAGGTTTGCTGGTTTATCAATTCTTATTATGATTGGGAGGTGATCGGACGAGAGAGCAGTGTGCGTCTCCCATCGACTAGCACTGATTAGGCTGGCACTTACAATAGTTAAGTCAGGAGAGCTACTGCAAGTGCCTGTGACTCGAGTCGGCGAGTCTTCATTGAGTGGACAGAAATCTAAGGCGTCTAGAGATTCGGCAATAGTTATACCCCTGGCATCGTTGTTGAGGTCAGAATGCCAGAGCTCATGGTGCGCGTTAAAGTCACCAAGAATGATCCTGTGCTCTCCAGATAGGAGAGGACCAATATCGAAACGATAGCCAGAAGGGCAACTAGAGTGTGGTGGAACATATACATTAAAAATTTCGATATTAGTACTCCCTGATGAAACTGAGATGGCTTGCATTTCCGCCGTACCGTCGACATCTACATCTAATACACAGTAATGTACGGACTTGTGTATTAGGAAGGCAAGTCCACCTTCAGGGGTGAGTATCATTCCCGGCGGCTATCTTTGCGCAGTATAACGTAATTGCCATGGACGCTAAGAGATGAGTTCGAATGGAGCAAAGTCTCCTGGATGGCAGAAATTCTGTTTACACTGATGAAGTGAGTGATCTCGGTAATTTTTGGTGAATGCCGTTGCAGTTAAACTGCAATAAGGACAGTGGAGTGAAAACCGCTGGATGAGGAGCAGGGGTAAAACTAGGTCTAGCATTCCTGATCATATTGTTTGGGGGTGCTGGGGGCTGAGGAGGAGGTGGAGGGCTAGGAGCAGCCCGTGGTCGCCCTGAGTTTATGCATCCCGGTGCAACATATAATGTGGAGTGCTGACCAACCTCTTCACGCCCTTCTGCGCCTCGTTGTCTACAATGAAGCTACGGACACTAAAACTCGGCTTTATGAGAATAACCTCTCCGACACTTGGGTTGATGTCCATGCCTTCCGACATCGTAGTCACATTAAGGAATTTCTTTCAAGCTTTCCATTCTTGATACTATTTATACTTCAGGTTTGGGTTTTCCGTTCTCAGACTACAGCCGAGGCAACCCTCCCCTATAGAAATGTTGGAACGATCCGTCCCTCCTTCTCTATCTTCGAGCCGCGAAGTAGACGACTTTTCACCCGAAAGTTCCGTAGGCTTTCACATCACCTCACCCCTGTGTTGCCACCCATGCAAGGTTTCTCCCCTAGTCTAACGAAACGCTACTCCGTACACCGATGTCCCTTCTCCTCAGTCCGTCAGCCAACCTCAGACCCAGTCCCCGTGTCAACTATGCGGAGAGCTCCATAGGCGCCCACTGCCATTGTACCCGATTGGAATTGGAACACAGCACAGCACAATCCACACAGAACGTGTGGCGTGAACCCGCCCCATGGCGCAGCCTGCGTCCTTTTATGCTAAGAATATTTTATTTCTAACGTGAAAAAAAAAAGATATGGTGTGTAGTACTAGGTATATGTAGTTTATTTTACAAACCTTCGGTATTAAAGGTTTAACATTTCAAAAACACAAATGAATTGCATTTATGCTGGCCTCTCGTTCAGCACTGCTGGATTCTTACTTAAACTGTTCATATAAACATCAAGTTCATCTTCAGACCCATCATCCATAATATTCTCTCCATTGCCATCTGCATCGTCATCGTCGTCATCGAAATATTTTTCCTCAATATCTTGTCCAATTTGCTCCAAATCATCCAATTCAGCATTATCGTCTACTGCAGAGTAGTCAAAATCGGTGTCTTTACCCCTCAGGAATTTTTCATACATAATTCCCAGAAATTCTTGTCTTAGCATTTCTCTTTCGCCTGCCGTTATAAATTTTTCTTCGTGTTTTCGACTTTTCTTCTGATTTCGAGATGTGCTTGGTGTGTGTTGATTCGATGGTTGACCTTCGTCGTCGTCTTCAAAGTTTCCCCATTGTTTTCTTTGTGAGGCTGCCACTTTCGGATATAAATCATCGTCCACATTGTCCGCGTTTTCCGAGTTTATGCTAACTTTGACCATTTTATCCGACATGTTAGTATCTTCATCATCCGTAAGATCAGCACGTTCCTGTTGCCTACGTAATTTCTCCATCTCCTCGTTGTCGTAGTTATCCAATAGAACATTGGAAAACGCTTCACAATCCTCGCCAACGCGATCCCGAACTCTTTTCTCAGCATCCGTCAGATATTGTCCCACCAATTGTTCGTACAAATGCGGTTCACGCTTCATCATTTCACGCTCGCTAAAATAACTGTTCGATCTTATCATCTCCTCCAATGCCGCATATCGGCGATTCTTAACATCTCTGTCATGTGTCTGAAGAGAATGTCTTAAGCTTTGAATGAGCATGTTTATTTCATGCTTGTCGGCCTCTATTGTCGTCAATTCGAGATGCTTTAGATGCTTTTCTTGTAAATATTTACCAAAACGTAGCAAAAATCTATACGGGCTTTCCGTGTACATATCCAAGGCAATTGCTTGCTTTTCATTCACGCTGAGATCCGGATCATCAATTTGCTGGCTTTTGAATACGATGTTAGTATTCTCACTCAGAAATTCGCAAATGGATTCTTTTGTAACGGCTGCATTGACTTCCGGGGGGTCTTCAGTTTCCGGTTCCGATGAATATGCACCGCCACCAGCGCCCTCGCGCTGAATTACAGCAGAAATTCGAACTGTTTGACAATTGCTGCTCTCACCGTCCGTCATCGTCTGTTTTGTTGAGTTCGCTAGTGGTCGGGTTTCGTTTTGGTGTAAACGATTTTTCACGGGCGGAACAAATCTAAATATTGTAACAAAACGTATATTCAAGATACACAAGTATGTTAAACTGCAAAGTAGATAGAAATATTTGCGAAATCCTTACTTAGTTTGGTACAAAATTGGTGAAAGGTAAGCCGGGTGTTTTCTAGTCTGACGTCTCACTACTAAAAAGCAAAACAACTTCGGTTGGTGTCATGACTCGTGCAAATTGCACTTGGGCTGCGTTCGCTGTTTTTCAGTGCTGAATATCCAGTACAGGAACCGACAGCCGTAACAGCGGCGGTTAAAATATTTTTCAGGCAATTTTTGATAGAAAAAACTTAAAAAAGACCTAGGTTGTGTAATTCTAATTTTTAATCGGTAGGGAACTGTTGAGCAGCTTAACAGATGATCACCAAATACCAAAATACAGAATTATGGGCGTTACTGTTCCCCGGGGAGATTGTGCACATTTCAAAGATTCTTATCTCTCATTGCTTTTTTCAATATTTATAGAGATAAACAATGACTCATTATAGTGGATAGTTAATATTTATGAATTATTATATTTGTGTGTTACTACATTTTACAAATGGTTCATAGGTTACATATTTCAGCTGAATTTGAAAAATTTCCTCTTTCGAATGAAGCACTTCGCGCACTTCCAAAATACTAATTACATGCATAGTTAATTGGCCGAAAATGTTTACGATAGAAATATTTAAGTTTGCAATCGGGTTTTCTTGCTCCACAACTCCCTCGGTATACCCATCATTGTGTGACGCACCACTGAAGCACCAGATATAGGCTCAGTCAACCAAGGCTTTTTCATAACAATTGCTTATGCATTACGACCATTTCAATCGTTTGTTAATGCTGTTGGAACATCGTTCGGCAACAGGGCGAAAAGCCAAAAAGTTAACACCTCTGCAGTTATTTTCCGTCATCGCCTTGAGCAGCATGGTTCACGGTCATATAGCGGGTGAAACTTCATCAGCAAATCACATCAGTTTCTCCGCGAGAAAAAGAAACAATTTTTGAAATGGCACCATTCCATACAGCATGAGCACTGCACTAAGGATTGCACGTTAGAATAAATCCTCTTACCACAGACGCAGCACATCCATGGACCAGGATTTATTTCGATGCCGGCGCGTATAAGTAAAATTGGGAGCAACTGGGCCGGCATGGGTTGCTCCGATAGTGTAAAAAAGATGTGATGCAACTTTTGTTTCCTGTATGTGCCGAGGGGGGTGTGCGGCTCTTGGCCATGCATAAAATGTATGGGTGGTTCCGGGGCGAAGACCGCGGCCGCGATAGGAACCGTGTGTGTGTCGTGAATTGAAGTGTCTAAAATGCAGTGAAAGAAAAAAACCCGGCAAAAAGTCAATTCGTGTTTTCGCATTTTTATCAGAGCAGACACGGTTTTTTTTATATGCGCTGGGCTTGTGTTAGTGCATCGTGTAACGTATATACGACATGTTCATTTCTAATTAAGGTGGCTTTGGTACTATGTGTTTTCTTCAAAAACCAAGTTTGGAATCCAGTCAGACCCTGAGGAAGAGTTTACACTAAGCGATCTTATTATAAGATCGACATAGAAGGGCAGAATGGTTGGATACCTTGTTTTTTTAATCAGAGAAATGGGGCGAATTGGAAGTGGTGAGGAAGGTGCCTGACAAAAATTTCGTAAAAAGTTCACAAATTTCGGCGTCTGGGGTAGCGGTAATATCCCCAAGAGATAATCGAGAAGAGAGTGAACTTGAAGAACGTGCATTATGGCCATACGACCAAAAGATCTTACTTTCCTTATTATTGATAATATAAATGATAATGATAGGCCTGTAAGTAACACTAGGTTCACTGAAGCCGAACTGGAAATGACCGCATACAACATATACACTATACTAGGACTGAGCAAAACAATAGGTGTGTTTTTTTGGTTATCCCGTGTAGGTTTGGGTAACGAAACTTCATATAAAAAAAATGACAGGTGGATCAGCTGGCATTTTTTTTATATGGAGTTTCGTTACCCAAACCTGCACGGGATAACCAAAAAAACACACCTAATATGGCTCTGTTCGATTATTTGATTATATTAGGCACGTTTTATTGTGTTTATCCCGTACAGGTTTGGGTAGAACTTCATATAAAAAAATGACACTTACCCAGGTAAAGTTCACGCGTGCAATTACCCTACACGGGATAGAGCTCAAATGTAGATGGCGGACGCATAGGGGAAATTTGAGGGAATTTGTTTTTTCAAACCAAATGTGAGATGCTTGAAATAGATTAGACGCGTCAGCAGAAGCATCGGCATCGCGAAACGTCAAGCCCAATGCATTTTAGATTGCTGACAAAAATGTTGAGCAGAAGACTTGGCATTCAGCATATTTGTCAGCTATGAAATTCTGGCGATGCTGCTGCTGATGCGCGTAATCTATTTCAACTAAGAGTTTTTCTCATCACGAGAAAAGATTTTGCAAAGAAATAATCATCTTTTGTGATAAAATCCACATCTAAAAAATAAATCCGACGAGATGAGTCAAAGATGCGCAAAAACTGTCAAATGTCAGCTGTTTGGTCTTAACCGGGATGTTACCCGCGATCGTTTTTTTCGAGTCAGATTTACCCGCGATGCGAAAAAACGTCACTATTATCTCAACGCCAAAATTCCTTAAAATACCTTGGGTTCTTAAATAGGTGTAAAAAATATTTTTCTGCCAATGATCTAGCCCAAATTTATAAAAGCCACATAAGACCTAGACTGGAATATAATTCTCATATTTGGGCTGGCGCAGGCAGTACTGCATTGTCTATGCTGGATAAAGTACAACGCAAGGCTTTTAAAATTATTGGTGAACAATCTATTACATCTCGAATTGAATCTCTTGAGCACAGACGTAACGTAAGTTGCCTAACATTATTTTATCGGTATTATAATCACCGTTGCTCAAATGAAAAATACAATCTTATCCAGACTTTGCAATCTCATCACGAACCACCCGACCTTCAAGTCGTGCCCACCAGCATACACTAAAAGTCAGGAACAGCCACACCGTACAATTTTTCGACTCCTTCGTTACTCGATCAATTAGAATGTGGAATAACTTACCATCTTCAGTTTTTCCAGTAAATTATGATCTGCAAAAGTTCAAACTAACTAAATGTGCATCGGCACTTCCTCGTTAATCCAGTCCTGTCTGAAGAAGTGCTGAGAAAACCCCGTTAGTACTGGCGGATTTAAATAGTTCAAAAATATGTAAACCTATGTATGACCCATTTCATTTTGTCTTTAGTGAAAATACTTCTTGCTGCTCTCCAATCTGAAGCCTGTATAACCTGTCTTCAATTGAAGTAACACCCCTTCTCAGTATATGTATACGTATATGGCATCCCGGAAAGTGGGTGCTAATAAGTAGCTCTTCAGCTGTGTGTCGTTCATTAGGCACTTTAGTGCTCAGTGTCCTTTTTAGCCATGACTCGTGTCTGGAGGCTCATAGATATGTTAGTGCATTCAAAACATTCGCAGCATTTGACCAACGAACTATGCTCTGGCAGATCTGGACTGGCATTCTGTAACGCGATATGGGCGATCGTCATTTTCATTTTTTGGAACTTTCCAATGTTAATGCTGTCAATACGAATCGACTATGATCAACCAAACCACCTACGATAAACCACCAAGCTGTCCAGGCCTGCTAGGTCAAATCTGCTATGCATATGATCCGATATTGATATTTTGTCAGATACATGCCCGTTTCTGACCACTTGGCCTTCAGTTGAAAATGATTCGATTTAAACTGGAGACGTATTGTAGTAGGTATATTCGTGCTCCCCAGACAGTGTTATGTACATTAGTATCACCACCGGCTAGAAGAAGTGTCTTGATCTGACCACAGTAGTACGCCAATATATTAAACCGGATTGCTGATACCTCTTCGTCTACATGGAAGTAGGCTGACGCACCAACAAACTTTCTGTTGATGTCATTTTTTTGGCTGATACAGATAGCAACCAGGTCATGCTGAACTCTGAAAAATATTAACTTTATGCAGTTTTTATAAGAATGCACGCCCGAGTTCTGCTGCTTGTATCATATAAAACTGAGGAGTCGCTTTTCTTAAGTCGATTCATTATTTAATTGCCAGGGTTCCTAAAGAAATGCCAAACCCAGGTTCTGTCTTGCAAACCTGACACTAACGTATCCGAGGTTCTGATGGCGTCATGCAGGTTAGCTTGTGTTCTTTGGAATGACCTCCCGATCGCTTATAATCTTATTATCCTATATCTTAACACCTTCTTCGAGCGATTTGATTTGCGCTCTTAGTAACTATCTTCGTCAATAACACAGCACAATTTTATCGGGTTGGTAGAGATTATGGCCACGTTGGTGCATTGTGTGGTCACTTTGGCATAGGAAGTCTTAACTTATCCATTGCATCCAGGGGCGGTAGAAAAACGACTTCTTTCGGAGTTCCTGAGGTCGCTTTGAGGGCTTCACGTCTGACCTTTTGCCTCCACTCGCGCCTTCAAGTGAGACAGTACAATCATTGTCTTGGGCCTGTTATGTAATGGCAGGTGATACCTCGTCCGTATATAACATTGCCGCTTACCTTGAATTGGCGGCTCTGGGGACTTCTTCTTCTTCTTTTAGCGGTACAGAAAGGTGTGAACCGCTGTGTATCTATATGGACTCGTTTTATAGTTCGTCGTCGTTTTCGTCCATAATCTCCAGGGACAAAAACGTGGCAGCTGCAATGGGGTTTTCCCATAGTGAGAGGGGGGTGAGATTAGTGGGTGCAGCTGGGCATTGAAACAAATGGGCTACATCGTGTGGCGTGCCAGCGCAATTCGGGCATACATTTTGTATATTTGGGTCTATGCGAGATAGATACGAATTGAGGCGTGAGCAGAAGCCTGACCGAAGTTGGGCTAAAGTCACTCTGGTGGCTCTCGGGAGCCTAATCTCCTCAGGCGAAATAGGTGGTGGGAGCGCTGAGAGGACTCTGTTCGTACCTAAACTCGCAATAGACCTACTCACTTCCTCAGTGTGAATCATTGCAATGGCAGCCCGGTATGAATCTTCATCGAAAGGATCCCTTTTGTAACCCTGGACCTCTCTCTCAAGGTCACGTTTGATGTTGCGTGGAGGGGGAATTTTGTCCATAAGGTTACGATTAGGATGATCCTCTCGATAACAACCTACTAAATATTGTTTTGTAAGTAGTCGATTGTGGTCACGTATTGGCATCAAATGTGTCTCCTGATGTAGGTGGTCCTGGGCAGACATCAGAAGGCATCCTGTAGCTGTGCGTAGAGCAGCATTTTGGCAGACTTGGATTTTATTCCAGCTTGTGTTACAGAGACCTTGCGACCCAACTGGCGCCGCAAAATCAGCCGCTGCTCGACCCACCGCTTTGTAAGTGGCTAGCATAGTCTCTTTATCTTTGCCCCAGGTGCTACCAGCCAGTGCTTTAAGAATTTTGTTCCTACTGCGCATCTTTTCACACACCGCTTCCGCGTGATGAGCTGAAGTCATCATTTTCTCAAAGTGAAGCCCGAGAATTTTTGGATTTGCAACAGCAGGAACAGGTTTGTTGCCAATACGTACCCCAACCGGCCACCTACAATCACCTGGCCAGGGGGTAAGGAAGGTCGCAGACGATTTGGACGCTGAGATGGTTAGGTTTCTGCTATGGAAAAAGGCTTCTAGTCGCGCTAAATATCTATTGATATCTTCGCGCATGACATCCATATCCGCTCCCGTGGCGAGTACAGTGCAGTCATCGGCATAAGAAATAACTTCAATGCCTTCCGGAAGTGTTTGGAGACCAGCCATGTAGATGTTAAACAAGGTGGGAGAGAGAACCCCACCTTGAGGAACACCTAATTTGATCTTTCTAAGTTTGGAACGACTGCCTCGAAACTCGGTGAAGGATTGCCTACCAGCTAGATAGTTGGCAATCCATCTTATCTTAACATGCATATTGAGGAGGTTACCTTGAATTGGCGGCTCTGGGGACTTCTTCTTCTTCTTCTTTTAGCGGTACAGAAAGGTGTGAACCGCTGTGTATCTATATGGACTCGTTTTATAGTTCGTCGTCGTTTTCGTCCATAATCTCCAGGGACAAAAACGTGGCAGCTGCAATGGGGTTTTCCCATAGTGAGAGGGGGGTGAGATTAGTGGGTGCAGCTGGGCATTGAAACAAATGGGCTACATCGTGTGGCGTGCCAGCGCAATTCGGGCATACATTTTGTATATTTGGGTCTATGCGAGATAGATACGAATTGAGGCGTGAGCAGAAGCCTGACCGAAGTTGGGCTAAAGTCACTCTGGTGGCTCTCGGGAGCCTAATCTCCTCAGGCGAAATAGGTGGTGGGAGCGCTGAGAGGACTCTGTTCGTACCTAAACTCGCACTAGACCTACTCACTTCCTCAGTGTGAATCATTGCAATGGCAGCCCGGTATGAATCTTCATCGAAAGGATCCCTTTTGTAACCCTGGACCTCTCTCTCAAGGTCACGTTTGATGTTGCGTGGAGGGGGAATTTTGTCCATAAGGTTACGATTAGGATGATCCTCTCGATAACAACCTACTAAATATTGTTTTGTAAGTAGTCGATTGTGGTCACGTATTGGCATCAAATGTGTCTCCTGATGTAGGTGGTCCTGGGCAGATATCAGAAGGCATCCTGTAGCTGTGCGTAGAGCAGCATTTTGGCAGACTTGGATTTTATTCCAGCTTGTGTTACAGAGACCTTGCGACCCAACTGGCGCCGCAAAATCAGCCGCTGCTCGACCCACCGCTTTGTAAGTGGCTAGCATAGTCTCTTTATCTTTGCCCCAGGTGCTACCAGCCAGTGCTTTAAGAATTTTGTTCCTACTGCGCATCTTTTCACACACCGCTTCCGCGTGATGAGCTGAAGTCATCATTTTCTCAAAGTGAAGCCCGAGAATTTTTGGATTTGCAACAGCAGGAACAGGTTTGTTGCCAATACGTACCCCAACCGGCCACCTACAATCACCTGGCCAGGGGGTAAGGAAGGTCGCAGACGATTTGGACGCTGAGATGGTTAGGTTTCTGCTATGGAAAAAGGCTTCTAGTCGCGCTAAATATCTATTGATATCTTCGCGCATGACATCCATATCCGCTCCCGTGGCGAGTACAGTGCAGTCATCGGCATAAGAAATAACTTCAATGCCTTCCGGAGGTGTTGGGAGACCAGCCATGTAGATGTTAAACAAGGTGCGAGAGAGAACCCCACCTTGAGGAACACCTAATTTGATCTTTCTAAGTTTGGAACGACTGCCTCGAAACTCGGTGAAGGATTGCCTACCAGCTAGATAGTTGGCAATCCATCTTATCTTAACATGCATATTGAGGAGGTTTGCCAGAAGCATGGAGTGATTAACCTTATCAAACGCATTTGATAGGTCAATCGCCACCATGATGGTTCTATGGCAAGGTGTACTATGGTTTAGTCCGTCTCTTACACGTGTAGTGATCGCGTCCAGAGCGGTGGTTGTACTATGCATGCGTCTGAATCCGTGCTGATGGGGATCTAGCTTTGCATGTGAAACGAGAGTGGGGTGGATGAGGGCTTCCAGCGTCTTTGCTACAGGTGACATAATCGTAATCGGTCTGTAGGAAGTTCCTAGTTTGGCACTTTTCCCTGGTTTAAGGCATTGGACTATGCGACCTTGTTTTCAGATGTCGGGGATGGCGAGCGTAGACATTGACAAGTTAAAGACTGCCGTGAGATACTCAATGGCAGGAAGATCAAGATGTTTGAGCATGGCCATTGAAATGCCATCTGGTTCAAGGGCCTTAGAATTTTTTGCATTCTCAATGACTGTTTTAACCTGGTCCGGAGTATAAATTGGTACGGAGTCAACAATTCGGCTGCGAATCCGTCTTCTGATTTTGCGCTTGAGGCCATCGGACTTGGGATGTTCAATAAATTGTTTATTGAACTGGCTCGCACACTGAAGAGGATTGCTTGTTTCTTTTTGCCGAAGGTTATGGCTATATTGCCCTTATCTTTTGTGGGGTTCGAAAGGGCACGGACAGTGGTCCATAACTTACTGGCACCTTCATTAAGGTTACAGTCATTGAGGTGCTCGTTCCATTTGGCCTTCTTGTAGTCTTTAACTTGTCGCTGTATTTGAATATTGAGCTCCCGAATTCTGGGGTCATCAGGGTTAGCGCGCCTAATGTTGTCACGTTCATCGGCTAACCTTGCAGCACTTGTTGGAAAATTTGGGCGAACCTTTGGAATGCGCCCTGCAGGGATGAACCGTGCTGCAGCTTTGGCAATGACGCTCCTAATGTTCCGTTCGGCCTTATGTATATTGGTGGGAGGGGGAAGCGCGAAGAACTTCGATGACGTGAATGTTTTGAAACCTTCCCAATCAGCTTTTTTGTGATTGACAAAAGTTCGCTTCTCTGACTTGGTCAAGTCAGCTGGTTTGTCAATTCTGACTATGATTGGGAGGTGATCAGAGGGAAGACCAGTAAGTGTTTCCCAGGAGGTCTCACTAATTAGGCTAGCGCTGACAATTGTAATGTCTGGTGAGCTAATACAATTGTTTGCATCACGGGTTGGCGAGTTTTCATTGAGGGTACAGAAATCTGTAGAGTCCAGAGATTCGGCGATAGCTTGACCCCTGGCATCGTTGTGAAGCGCGGAATGCCAGAGCTCATGATGGGCATTGAAGTCACCAAGAATGATCCTGTGCTCTCCATTAAGAAGAGGACCAATATTGAAATGGTAGTTTGTACAGCTAGAATGTGGTGGTATGTAGATATTAAAAATTTCAATATTGGTGCTCCCTGATGAAACTGAGATGGCTTGCAATTCCGCCGTACCGTCTGAAACTACATCTAATACACTGTAATGTACGGACCTGTGTATTAGGAAGGCAAGTCAACCTCCAGGGTGATAATCATTCGTGGCGCCTTCTCTGTCCTTGCGTATGATGATATATTCACCTTCAGCGTTGAATGGTGAATTCGCGTGGAGTTTCGTCTTTTGGATGGCTGTAATCAGAATTCTGTACTTTCTCAAGAAGCTTGTGATTTCAGAAAATTTCCCTAGGATGCCATTACAGTTGAACTGCAATATGGACAGCGGTGTAAAAATTGCTGGCGGAGGGGTGGGAGTTAAGCTGTGTCTTACGTTCAAGGCAACATTTTTGGGGGGAGTAAGGGGCATTGGTGGTGGGGAGAGGCCTGGTATTACCCGGGGCTGCCCAGTATTCCTACAGCCTGGTGCAACAAATGTACCTTCTATGTAATGACCCATCCTTCTCAAACCGGAGCATCTGAAATACACCCACTCCGAACAGCAACTACACTGAAGTGACCTGGCATTAGAACCGATACGTCGCGTCGGTCAGACACTACACATCCATACCAAGACAGGGCCTGGATTTGCTTCAATGCCGGCGCGTAAAAGAAGGATTGAGAGCAGCCGCGCCGGTTGCAGACACTGCACATCCATACCAAGACAGGGCCTGGATTTGCTTCAATGCTGGCGCGTAAAAGAAGGATTGAGAGCAGCCGTGCCGAGATGTGATGCTCCCAATATGACGAAAAAACATATATAACGAGTCCATACATATACACAGACATACACAACCTTCCTGCATCGAGACCTTCGAGGCTCTTGCCAGGGAGGCGTTTTGGCAACTCTTGGCCGTTTGTTGTAGCAAACGGGTGTGGTCCGCCCCGTAGAGGCGAATTGCAATTGCAAAATGCAATATGCAATGGTTGCCAGTAGGACCACTGGGGACTTCGCCGCTATGGTCTCTTGTCTTGTTTGGCGTAGGCTCGCTTACATCCCGCGCCGTCAAATTCTCATAGGATCTAATCTAGCCTAGTCTGGGATTGCCGATGTCCGAGAGGTATAGCTCCTTTGGGACACTTCATTATGCGGCTGGATCATCGCTGCATCTTGAGTCTTTCCAAGAAGAGGTTCTACCACCACAGATCCCCACAATTTAGCCTTCACAAAGTGAAGTTTCTAACAGCCACGTATAGACATACTGCAAGCACATTCCGTAATGATAGCATTAAATCCTACCATCTTACATACTGACCACTCACCCGAGTACTCGTATAATGACGAAATGGTAAATTTGGAAGTTATTTATTCTAAATAATTGTTTCATTATTACAGGTATAACAATGGATGACCCACAACAAAATCTCCAAGCTGTCAATTGGAACTGGACGGACTTTTGTGAAACTGGCTTAACGCCATTCGAGGCGAATTCAAATGATTTGCTACCATGCTTCCAGGAAATCGTCTTGCAGCTACCCATATTTTCCTTATTCGCTATTTTGTCGTCATACTATTCAGGATTTCAAGAAACGCCTGTTGTTCGAGATCGTACTCAATTAAGTCTAATTTATACCAGAATTGGCATATCGATAGTCGCAGGTTCAATCCCATTATTACAAGCGTATGTGCTGATCGAACATGGAGTTAAAATTTACGCTGCAGATGTATTATTGACGTGTACTCAGTTTATTAGCTGGATTATTCATATTGGTAATATTTTCATAACATTAATGTGTGTGGGTTGTGACTCATGCACGAACATTTTTTTCAGGTTTCCTTTTAACCCAAAGAAAGCAAGGTAAATTAAATGTTCGGGGACCGTTAATGTTAAACGTCATATGGACTGCAATTTTAATGTTGGACTTTGTATGGCTAAAGTCTAGTATTACACACACTAATCTCTGGCCTTGGAGCTTAATCAGAGCTTTGGCGAACGTTTTGTATTTAGTTACATTTATTCCAAAGGGAAGCGCAAGACTGATTAGAGATAGAGTAACTGCCAATGATGTAAGTAATATTTAAGGAATTCTTATTTCGTACATTCCTAAATTATCAATTAAATAGGAGCGACAACCACTGCTGGGACATCGTTATGTTTATTTTAACGCCAATTTCGATGAAACAATTCTCGGCCATGCGCAGGATGAAGCTAACAGCTTATCGAAACTGTTCTTTGCATGGGTAAATCCCCTGATTGCAAAAGGCGTCACAGGACATTTGAAGAAAATTGATGATCTTTATGATTTGCCCGAAAGTTTGAGTATAAGTCGGATAAGTGAAAAGTTACAACAGAGTATTTGCAGTACGAGGTCACTATTTTGGGCCCTGCACAAAGCGTTTGGAAGAGAGTTTTATCTCATTGGATTGCTGAAATTTATAGCAGATACGTCCGGGTTTGCTGGACCTCTACTACTTGGCGGACTTTTAAGTGAAAATACTACTGAAAATGCGGGAACCGATACACGGCCATATTTTTATGCTATGGGGCTGTTGATGGCATCGTTGATTTGTACGTAGCAATCTTTACTGTTGTATAGGATAGGATATCCTAATTTGTTTTTTTTTCTAGCCGCTTTTTGTAATGTACATTTTAATTGGCGAATGGCTTTGATCGGAATGAAGATGCGCAGCGGCGTTGTAAGTGCAATTTATCGTAAAGCATTGGAAGCGCGTGGATTACAAGATGCTAAACCAGAAATACTGAATTTAATGTCGACCGACACCGATCGAATTGTCAATTCCTGCATAAGCTTTCATTCGTTTTGGAGTATACCTTTCCAAGTAAGCGGTCTATTCAAACTATATACAACTCTTTTTTCATTTTTGTTTATATTTAGCTCATTACCATACTGTATTTGCTTTATGTGCAACTCGGAGTTGCTTTTATAGCTGGTGTCATCTTCGCTGCGGCCCTAATCCCCATTAACAGATGGTTAGCCGTTAAAATCTCAAAATATTCAAAAGGTTTGATGACGGCCAAAGATGCGAGACTCTCGTCGATGAGTGAGACGATAATTGGGGCGAAACAAATTAAATTACATGCATGGGAGGATGTTTTCATTAATAAAATACGAGGTTTGTAAAACATCTAGTGACAAAGTGGACTCATACTTATCATAACTCATATCAGCGCTTCGAAAAGAAGAAGTGGATTACCTGGCAAAACGGAAATATCTCGACGCATTGTGCGTATATTTTTGGGCAACCACTCCAGTAATAATGAGCTTATTGACATTTGCGACTAGTACATTATCCGGCAATGAATTAACAGCTAGCACAACCTATGCTAGTTTCGCGCTACTGAATATGTTGATTGCTCCTCTAAATGCATTTCCATGGGTCTTGAATGGGCTTGTAGAAGCCTGGATTTCAATTGGACGTGTACAAGAGCTGTTAGATGTAAGTGGATTTTTTGGAAACAATTTTTATGTAAATATTTTTACGAAAATTACTTTGCAATAGTTGTCAAACCTGGAATTTGATTCTTATTATCAACCGCTTCTGGAGAAGCCCTCCGGTGATTCCAAATCGTCAGTTTTGCGTGTTAAAAATGGCTGTTTTACACATGAACGCAGACGAAACAATGACGGTAGCGATGTTACGTTTCGTTTGGAAAATATTAATTTGGACATAAAGGAGGTACTTTTTATACCGGCCTACGAAAAATTGAATTCAAAAATCTAATAAATCCTATGTCAATTTGATTTTGTAAAAGGGCGAGTTGATATGCATTGAAGGGCCCGTGGGAAGTGGTAAAAGTGCATTTCTCTCTGCAATGGTAGCGACTATGAACTGTACTGCAGGTTGTGTTAGTATACCAGATCTAAATGAAGGTATGGCGTCTGTTTTTCTTATTTGTTGTTCAAATTTTATAATTTATCGTATCGAATAGGATTTGGCTATGTGCCACAAAACGCGTGGCTTCAACGTGGTACAATTCGAGAGAATATCATTTGGGGATCCGCTTATGATGAACAGCGATACAAAAGCATTGTAAATGCATGTGCACTGACTGAAGATCTGAATAAATTGGGCGGTGATCAAGTGGGTGTCGGAGAAAATGGGCGTGCATTGTCTGGCGGTCAACGGGCAAGGGTTTGTCTTGCTCGAGCCATATACCAAGAGAAGAAAAGTAAGTATTGATGTTGGGAGCTCTGTAATTAATTTTAGCAAAAGTATTTAAATTAAATAAGATAGAAGTCAAGGAGCTGCGTAAGAAGGAATCTAGGCCTAAGTCGGCGAACTGCGGTGATGGCTAATCAGGCGCAGCCGTCCCTGCGAAGTAATTCCGAATGGTGGTTCCACAAGGACGCACCCCGTGGAAGAAGTGTTTTCAGGTTAGTCAGAAAAAATCTGGCATAACTCTCCTCGGAGAATATCTATAGAAGATCCACTAATACCTCTATAAAAAGGCCTTCAATAGTACTGAGGGATGTATATAGATTCTATAGATGTGTTCCTACTGGTAGCCTTGCCGATGAATATTTGGGTGGAAGTCCGGGTTTGTGAGATGCAGTCGCTAGTGTTAGCTGCTGCGTTATGTATGTTGCGGTTCATTTGCGTTCGATAGATACAGTTCCGCTGAAATGAAATCTGAGCCAAGTGCCTTTTTTAGGGTTTTTAGATCTTTTTTCTTCAAAAAACCCTTATAAAATCGATTTGTTTCCGTCCGTCCGTTTGCTCACTAAATAACTCGCGAACGGCTCAACCGATCGACATCAAACTTGGTTGGAAGATGTAGAATGGTTACAGTCTTTGGCGCGAATACCTTAGAACTTGGTAGGACAAAGATTGCAGGGTGTCCGCGAAGGGGTGAATAAAGTCGACTTTTTTATTTTTATCAGAGATGGGCGTGTGAGTACTTGAATCAAAGGACACAACGAATACGTTTCATATCAGTTACTTTTTTTTCAGTTTCGAGTAACGGTAACGGAGTTATGAGTCGTAAAATTTGAATTTATGGTACGTTCTCCGTTTTTCTAAACCGCTAGATGTACGGATATGAAACTTTGCGCAGAGATTGGTCCGTATGATCATATATACGTTAAATGCTAAGCATTTTGATTTCTGCATAGGATAGGTAAATAATAGTAAATTCGTGAACTTTTAGTTTGTGCGTGTGTAGCCCCCCTTAGGTTTGCAGTACTAAAAATGTTGATGAGGATTCTTTGAAAATTATATGAGGAATATGTCTGCTAATTTTCATTCGAATAGCTTTATCCAAACAGGAAATATAAGAAATCTTAACCTTGGCAAGGGTGCTTCATAATGCCAAGCTAGCGGCTATTCACTGAATCTTTCGTGATCGGTTCAATCGGTCGATATGCAATTTGATAGAAATTCATAAAACAGCATTGCATTGCTTGGTACACACAGTTTTGAATTTTGTAAGGCTAAGTAAACAGGGTGTCCTGCAATAGGTGCAAAAATCGACTCTTTTATTATTCATCGAAGACATTTCTTATAAGGTATATAAGGTAAGGATAATTTACATCCGGTATTACGTACGCATAAAAATTCTGAACAAAAACCCTCGTATTGTAGGCGCAATCCTCTGAACGCTCGACATTTTTATCTGAGTCTGAGGCTGCTTCATTCAGATCGTTGTTTGAATTTGTGTTTAAAAAACTTCCGCAATGGAATCCCACGAGTACCTAGGGAAATAATATGACAAGGCTACATTGCTCCGGAACGCGGAATTGTGTCCCTGGGCTTCTACTCCAATATCCCCATTAGAGTAGATGGGGAATGGTGGTCGCATTAAGTGGTGCTCACGCCAACTAGGCACGCATTTTTTGTGTTAAGAGACCAGCGTTTGGCCAAATTGGACTACTAAGGGCCGATAACTCGTACATCTTATCCAGTGCCCGTCAACTGGTTAGTCTTATCGTATAGACAAGACGCAAGGCCTGTACATTGTATTAAATAGAATCACTACGCAATTTCATACAATGGCGTAACCAAGCAAAATATGGCGTAACTATGCAAAGTCAACAAACAACAACAACATTCAATTCAATACAGTGCACAAGGTTTCCATCTTGTCTATATGATAAGGCTAACGAGTCGATCGCCACTAGATAAGAATTAATAGTTATCGGCCCTAAGAATTGCGGTTTATTTGATAATAATTGTGAGTATAAATCGATCTTTCACTCATGGAAGGAATGGTTCCCTGATTTTCTCGGGAAGTACTCATCCAATCGGCGTAGTCGAAGCGCTAACGTAGTTTTTGGTCGCTGATTCGGAATTTGAGGCCATTGCTGAAAACAATTTTTTTGGTGTGCCTGTCCCAGAATTAGACCCTCATTTCTCGGGAAATACAATCGAATCGGTGCGGCAGAATTATTAAGATAATTTTGGGTCGCTGGTTTGTACCTTTTACAGGCTGGTTGAGGTCAAAAACAAAATTGAGATTGCTAGTTTTTTCCGGAAGTGCTCGTCGAATCAGCTTGGCGGAAACACTAAGGCACTTTTGGATTGCTAATTCCAAATTTGAAGTAAAAACTTGTGGTTGCCCGCCCTAGAATGGTACCCCATTCATATTAATTCATGCATACATGTTCCACAATTTTCACCTGTTTCCTTATCGATGCATTCACAATCAAATGCCCCAACTCTGTTTTCGCTGTGGCACAAACGATTTGAATTGAATGCGTGTTTCTACAAATGTTACTTCTTCACTCAACCACTGATACCATACAAGAAACCTAAATATTCAATCCGTCAATACCTAAACAACTCATTCCAAATCTAAAAATGTACCTTTATCGAAACCTCATAACTCAAACCTACCTCCGACAACGGACTACACTGTTTCCAAAACTATTTTTGTAGGAACCTTTTTAGCTTGATGTAGTCTGGCTGGTCTAGCGGTTAGTGCGCGCACCTTCGGTGCACAGGCTCATGAGTTCGAATCTTACCGTGTTCCATGGTGTTTTTCGAACTCACGAGCTTGTGACGGACTATGATCTCACTCAGATGTTAAACGAGTACCCATTTATGGGGATAAATAACACTGCTGAGCGTGATGCTGATCTCATTACCTCAACAAAAAGCAGATAAGATCTTGGAAATAGGATGTCACTAACACATCCTGCGGCCTTAGTCCAATGCTGGATTGTCGCGCCTGTTATTTATTTTTTTTTTAGCTTGATCCCATCGTGGAAACCTTAGAGCAATAACATATCCATGGCCATACCATTTCTATCTATCCTAATGGATCCAAGTGTTGGTTGGCATTGGAGTTTCCTAAGAGAGATTGGAAACTTGTCTCTTCGTCTTCATAATTTGAAGTAGTCACGTTGTCACCGGAAGGGAAGTTATTTTGTATACTGTCAGGCTGCAATTCAATTACGATCACTCATCCTTTGGCCAGAGGATACCGAGCAGACCAATGAAATAAATTTCGTCAAGCTTTATAGGTTTAACGCAATTAGACCATTTTAATCGTCCAGTAATAGTTAGCAACCACCTGGATCAAAATTTCTCACCTAAGTGTCGCGGCACGACGAGTTTGAGAACGGCCAAATATTTCGTTTACTTCACCAATGGCTTGAGCTGTGATCCCGTCTGAAAAGGGCATAGTTTGGCGTAAGAGGCTCTTTAGCCTCATTATTAAATTGTGCGTGCATTGTGACTGTCCGTCTTGCCCGAGTATACATATTACATACATTTTTCGATGCTGTCATTATCCAGGTGGATTGATCGATATAGCTCTCCTGTCAGCTCCTTTTCTGTAGAAACGAGTATTGTTGGCCTTTCTAATGTTTCGACCAGTATAGAAGTATTCATTACACTTCTGAGACATATGTAGATCCAATCACCACTATCCAAAGCCTTGGCAGACACCCGACCTGCATCCTGCGTCCCTAACTTTATTGTTGGTGTTGTTGTGGGAATAGAACTAAAACGATGTTCTAACGCGCACCAATCATTTTTCTTGGAGAATAACCATTATTGGAACAGTGTTTAGTTTTAATTTGTTTCTTTTCCTTTTCAGTTTATATTTTAGACGACATTTTATCAGCTTTGGATGCTCATGTCGCCAACCATATCGTACGGCATTGCATTATGGGAATTTTGAAAAATAAAACTCGCATCATTGTCACTCAGAATCGAACGCTATTTTTCCATGCCAATCAGGTAATTGGGCAAATCAAATTAAAAATTTTCGTAAAACAATATGTTTTGAAGGTGTATCATATAGAGAATGGAGAGATGAAGCCAAACACATTTAACGAAAGCTTCGAACTTGACGACGACGACGATGATGATGGATATGGTAAATCCGTCGCTCTCACGACTGAGATTATCAATGATGATGATAATAAGAGTGTTGACAGTTTACTAATGGAGGTAAAAATAGAGAAACACTCTGTTTACTCTTTTATACATAATTTCCACTTACAGGAATCAAAAGAATATGGAACAATATCGTCTAGTGTTATATCATCATATGCTAATGCTATGAGCCGATCTGTTTTTGTGGCCGTCGTGTTTTTTGTAGTATTAATGCAAATTTCACGAAATTATTCAGATTATTGGCTGGCACTTTGGGTCACGGATACAACAGTTCGAGTTAATAATCAGACCAACGTATCGTGGATAATGGACAGTATTTCAACGTCGAATCATACTTTAGGCTATTGGCTTGGAATATACACTGGTCTTGGGGTAGCAAACTCCATTATAACATTGATAAGAGCATTTTTGTTTGCTTATGCGGGATTGAGAGCAGCGAAATTCATTCATGACAGGCTTCTAACTAAAGTTTTGTATGTAAGTAAAACAGCAATTGAACTCGTGCTCTATACTGATGATTGGTGATGTATGTTTGCGTTTTGTTGACAGACACGATTTAGTTTCTTTGATGTAACCTCGGCTGGTCGAATTCTGAATCGATTTTCTTCCGATACATACACCATAGACGACACTCTTCCATTTATTTTAAATATTCTTCTCGCCCAAGTAGCTGCTTTATTGGGTTAGCCGAAATTATTGTTTTATCAGCAGCATGAAATTAATTTTTGTCTTATTTTAGGATCACTGATTGTTAGTCTAAGTGCTCTTCCATGGCTGGCACTTTTCATAATTCCAATGATTCCTGTATATTACAACTTGCAACATTCATATCGCCATGCCTCGCGGGATATCAAACGACTGTCCAGTAATGCCTTATCCCCATTATACACACATTTCACAGAGACGCTTCAAGGATTGTCGGTCATACGAGCAATGCGAGCGACTCTTCGATTTCAATCCGACTTTCATCTAAAACTTGAAGAAAGCATTAAAGCTCAACTTACTTCCGCGGCTAGTCAACAGTGGCTGGCATTACGTTTGCAAGTTTTGGGTGCAGTCCTGGTAGGCGGTGCTGGATTCTTGGCTGCTATCACTTCGGCTCATGCCACTAGCCCCGGTTTAGTTGGCTTGGCAATTTCATATGCACTCTCAATAACCGGGTTGCTGGGCGGAGTTTTAAATAGCTTCGCCGAAACTGAACAAGAAATGATTGCCGTGGAACGGGTTGAACAATATTTGAACTTGTCCGAAGAAGATAATGCCGATGGAAGCATGAATCCGCCGTTTGCATGGCCAAGTCAGGGAGTTGTCTCATTCGAAAATGTGTCGATGAGCTATCGAGAACATTCCCTACCAGTTATTAGAAATATTAATTTTCGAACGCACGCATTTGAACGAATTGCAATTGTTGGGCGAACGGGTGCGGGAAAGAGTTCAATCTTATCAGCACTTTTACGAGTGGCACCGTTGGCAGAAGGTGAAATATCCGTCGATTGTGTAAATGTGCATGTTCTATCCATGAGAGTATTAAGAGACAGGATTGTAATTATTCCGCAGGAGCCGTTTTTGTTTGAAGGTAAAATATGCTTTTATAATTTGAAATATTTCGTTTTAAATTTCAGTTTTTGACCAGGAACGGTAAGAGATAATCTGGATCCTCGTAAACAATACATCGACACGGAGATTTGGAATGCTATTGGAAATTGCTTGGCAACACCATTGGTACAATCATTAGGTGGCTTGACCGGTTGGTTGGAAAAAGGAGGGTCTAATTTATCGGCAGGGCAAAAGCAATTATTATGTTTGACTAGGGCACTCCTCAAGAATTGCAAGGTAAAACAATCTCTTCACGTGATAATACTTTACACTCATGACTATTATCACCTTTTAAAACAGGTCGTTTGTATAGATGAAGGAACATCTAATTTAGATTCAGATTCTGAGGCTGCCATTCAAATAGTCTTAAGGACTTCATTTAAGAGTTCAACAATCTTATATATAGCCCATCGATTAAAAGGTCTTCAAAGTATGGATCGTATTATGGTAGTAGATAATGGAAGTATTGTTGAGGAAGGAAGTCCTCAAGAGCTGGGAACGAATTCAGAATCCATGTTTTATAGTATGCTGCAACAGCAGCAAAACAAAGACTATGACTCTAGTGATTAGGGTTTTAGTCTTTGATATCTTTTATTGCTTACAATGAAATACTTTTTAGAGTCTATTTTATTATTATTAAAAAAATATACGGAAAATTTACGGAAGAAATGATTATATTCTTTTCTAAAAAAAAACGTTATAAAAAAGGATTGCGCAAATAATTCAACTCACGATTCTACAATACAATTTCACCAGTTGTATCCCTCGTCACGGCCTGTTTCGACCATTCGTGCAGCCTGCATTGACACTTCGTGTTCCGTCTGCTCCGTATATCCGTTATATCCTTGCCAATTGACGCCTTGCCTTGTATGCCTTTCAAGTCGTCCTCCCAGCTAGCCTGCCTTCTTCCTTCCAGTCGGGTTCAGTCCTTGATCGGCCCGTACTGACAGCCCGCAAAATGGTGACAATCTCGCGCTTAATACGTCATCCGCTGAAGATCTCCGATCTCTCACCAAAAATGTCGGCGCTCGCAATCGATTCGACGCGCTCAGTCTCTGGGGAAGAAAGAATAGTGACTCCGCAATTTCGGACCCCTTTTATCTCCTCGGTTGGAAGCCGCCATTGCCTGAATCGTTGACCTCCAATTGTCGCGGTTATGTGACCTTATCCTCCAGTTTCGGAAGCCCAGCAGCTGGTGGGCGTCTTCACCTACAGAGTTCTCCCAGCGAGCCCTCGGTCGTACACGCAACCTCGCTTCGTCAATTCGCTGTGCGTTCATCACCTTCTTTGGCATGCGATTGTCGTCCATTCGTTGTAGATCCGTCCATTGCAAACGTTGAAGCTTCACGATTTTCTATACTTCCAGCTCATCGTACAATTGATACAACTCGTGGTTGTACCGGATGCGCCATTGATCTCGCTCGCAAACGTCCCCAAAAATTCGTCAAAGGACGTTCGAATCTGTCCAGAAAAATTTCGGAGGTTTGGGGGAGGGTCCATGTTTCGCAGCCATATCATAGCACGGGTCGGATTATCGTTTTATACACGCGGAGCTTCGTGTTCCTGTGCGCATGCTTCGAGTTAATAATTGGGAGGACCGAGAAATATGTCTTATTGGCTAGTTGTATCCGTCGCTTAATTTCGTCGGTTTCGTTGGCATCCTTTGATAAGTTACAACCCAGGTAGTTGAAGTTGTCTACATACTCGATATTGAGGTCCCCCACTGTGATGCTTGAATTTACTGGCGTCCTTGTTTGTGATTGCATCATTGCCTTTGTTTTGGTTTTGTTGATATGTAGTACATCTTCTTGTACGGCATCATTGAGATTATGCAGAAGGCTTTCCGCATCACCAAATCTTCGAGACATGATGTTGATGTCGTCGGCGTACGCTACTAATTGAGTCGAATTGATGAGTAGCGTTCCGCTGCTGTCCATTTTCATGGCTCGAATTACATACTCCAGAGCAAGATTGAAGAGCGTCGGCGCTAGCCCATCGCCCTGCTTGAGTCCAGTACGAGTTTCAAATTGGTCAGTGAGTCGGTTCTGCACTCTGACCTGCGAGACGGTATTAGTCATCGTCACCCTTCTAAGTCGCACTAGCTTTACCGGTATACCAAAATGCAGCAATATGCTGTACAGTACACTTCGATCAATACTGTCGTATGCCTGCTTGAAGTCGACAAATATTTGGTATACGTCGATGTTATATTCACAGCACTTCAGGAGTAATAGCTTCACGGTAAAAAGCTGATCGGTCGTTGAACGACCCGACCAGCCAGCCGCCTTGGTATTCGCCAATGATTTGTTCTGCGTACGGATTAATTATATTTTCTAGAATTTTATATAAAATCTTATAAATCGTACAAACTAATGATCTTCTTCTTCATCCTTGCCTCGTTCTTTATACCGCTCCATGGCTTCGCGTTGCTCGACCTGCGGTATAGGCACATCGCCCGTTTTGGCGATAATATCTCAGCATATTTCTACAGGCAGCTCTATTTTGGATCGTGTCATCGCCGAGACCAATGCGTTGTTGTTGTACAAACTAATGATATGCCCCTGTAATTCACACTTCAGCTTGTTAGCCTTTTTGTGGATTGGACAGATTATGCTTTTGCGCCAATCTTCGGAAATTACCTCATCGTTTCATATTTTCAGCAGTATCACATGTATAACGTTGGTTAGGCAATTTCCACCGTGCTTGAGCAGTTCTGCTGGGATCTCGTCAACGCCCGGCACTTTATAACGTCGTCACAATCAGTCGACCATTATGCCTAACCACTAACTGCTTAACCATTATTTTGTCTGTCCAATCTTTAATTTCGAGAGAGAGAGAGAGATTCGATTGTTGGAGACTTCATCAACAAAATCGCATACCTACGATTGTTAACGGCGTTTTCAAACATTACTTTTCACTAAGTATCACTTGTAATACTGGGATTGCATATACTAATCATGAGTAAGATTGAATCCTTGTCGGAAACAAAGATGGCCGTTACACACGGTCTCTATGACGCAAGGAAATACAGTCCCTAGCCAGCACAACCAAATTGGCAGCAGAGCAAACCTCACCTGCTATAGTGATAACAACTTTGAATATCGAGACCGTTCTGATCCACAAACTTCAAAAGTTTGACGTGATCTAGGCATCTTATTGCGCACTTGCGATCGAGCCTTTGGTGGGACTACATGCTTACATCCTTCAGTTCACTGAGTAGTGGCGTAACAAAAGCCCAAAATTGGACAGTTATGTTCAAGGAAAATTTTAACGGGCATATACGTAAGCGAACATTAGCATTCGCTCCTACAGCGACCAGGAACGACGGGACCTACGTCGTATGTGAATCTTAAAATTAAGAAATGCATAAATATGTATGTTTGTTACTTCAACAATACACTAAGAAAAAGACTATTTATCATGCTTTTGTCGAAACAGCGCTACAATATTGTATTTCCGCATGGGGAGGTGCTTATGCCTTATGATTACCACTTCAAATGTTTAAGGGTAGTCTAAATTTGCATATTCTGAAAAGAAAGCATACGTCAATATCAACATGGCCGACTGGGACGGCTTCAAAAGGTTTTGTCAGCTTAACACCACCCTAGCTGAAAAACAGCTTAGACGGATATTACAGAAAGCTGCCAATACAAAGTCTTACCGCATACAAATAGGCAGCAAAACTTGCAAAGACTGGGGATCAGCTACACAGCAGACACTGCAGACCGCCATGACCCCCATATTGGGGATCTCATTGCAGTGTAAAGGTCGTGTAAAGTAAACGACCGCAGACGGAAAAAGTAGAGTTCTATTTCAGCGCAGGTGTGAGGAAGCTCTGGAATACTGTAAAGTGTAAAACCATGAACACCCTCCTAAGGATTCGCACAAGCTCAAAAATACGGGAGCTATCCTTCAAGGCGGCCATAGCTCGACGTCGGGCTATCGTGCCACATGCACAGTGATGCTGATCCTTCAAGAAGTTACCCTTCCCATACAGAGAGCTTAAAATGCCAAAGCGTTTGATCCCGATGGCGTTGCGATGATAATGCATAAACACCTCGATGCAACGGTCTTAGAGTATATCAGCGCAACGATGAACTCACTTACTTACTTAGTAGGATCGCTGATACAACCGATACTTTCAACGCATGTAAATCCTGTGAGTCACCATCACCGCATTTGATCCGATCGCATCCAACTTCCTGAATGGACTCAATTTACCTAAACCATGGCTCTAGATTTGACAATGGCGTTTGGTACGGTGAATCATTCGCTACTCCTGACAGACCTTCAAAATAGTACATATGTATATTCCGTTGTATGTATTGAAATAGATCTTGCCTGTCGCTAGTTCTGAACTTAGAAACGGGATATCTAAACCACAGAAAATCAACTTGTTTCCACACCACCTGAAGGGATCGACATCGTACGCAGATGGCTACATAATCAAGACAACCGGCAACGATATTCCCGCTATTTGTGCCCTCATTAATGGTTACCTGAAAGACCTTAACATCTTCTTTGCCAGCAAAAACATAATGGTGTCAGTGCTAAAATCCACAGCCACCATTTTCACTACATTCAAACCAAAATACAGCGTACGACATAGAGGTTCGTATCCCAAACACCTTCTTCTTCGTCTTCTTGGTGCAGAAAGGTGTGAAACCGCTGTGCATCCATGTGGACTCAAGATTAAGGTTCGTCGATGTTTTCGTCCGTGATGTCAAGGGACAAAAACATAGCTGCTGCGATAGGGTTTTCCCACAACGATAAAGGGGTATGATCAGTTTGCGCAGCTGGGCATTGAAACAATGGAGGAGTGCCAGCGCAGTTTGGACAGATGTTTTGGATGTCCGGGCTTATGCGAGAGAGATACGAATTGCGGCGCCAACAGAAGCCCGGCCGAAGTTGGGCTTATGTTGCTCTCGTGGCTCGCGAGAGTCTAATCTCCTCAGGCGAGATTTGTGGTGGGCGCACTGAGAGGACTCTATTTCCACTCACTTCTTCGGTGTGAATCGCTGCGATGGCGGCTCGGTATGTGTCTTCATCGTAAGAGTCCCTCTTGTACCCCTGGACCTCTCTCTCAAGGTTTTGTAAACCAGGCCTGACATATCGTGGTGGAGGAACTCGGTCCATAAGATTGTGGTTGTGATGGTCCTCACGATAGCAACCAATAAGATTCTGCTATCATCGCAATCAATGCGGCACACAATGTGTATTTTGGAGCCGGTTTCGACCAACAGTGCATGGCGCTCCGCATCTTCTCATCAGATGCCTCTTCTGATGCGGCGCGTCATGCACTGTTGCGAGAGGCATTACCGGACTCATCCAGGCAGTGTGTCAAATCCTCTTATATAGGACCCCGAGTACACAATGACGTCGAATCATGTTGTGCGGAAAAAGCCACTTCCTATTTTCCAATTCGACGCGGCCGTCGTTTCTGACTATACGTGCCAGTTACGGAATCAAAACATTGTTGTTGGACGGTGGATGCATCAAGCTCAAATAACTTGTTTGAGAGATCCACCGTCCTATTTGTCCACAGTGGGAACAACACACTTTTATGCTATCATCGCAATCAATGGGGCACACAATGTGTATTTTGGAGCCGGTTTCGACCAACATAATAAGATTCTGTTTTGAGAGTAGGAGATTGTGGTCACGTATTAGCATCAATTGTGTCTCCTGATGTAAGTGATCCTGGGCAGACATCAGGAGGCAACATGTGGCAGCATTTTTGCAGACCTGAATTTTGTATCACATACACTATGTGACCAAACTGGGGCTGCTCGACCCACCGCTCTGTAAGTGGCAATTATGGTTTCCTTATCCCTGCCCCAGTTGCTACCAGCTAGTGCTTTGAGGATTTTATTGCTAATGCGCATCTTTTCGCGAACAAATGCCACGTGATAAGCTGATGTCATCATGTTCTCCAGGTGAAACCCGAGAATCTTTGGGTTAGCTACAGTAGGAATAGTATTGTTGCCAATACGTACATCAACCTCCCACCTACAATCCCCCGACCAAGTGAGAAATGTCGCAAAAGATTTAGATGATTTCTATTTCGCCAAGCTTGCGCCGCTATTGCAAAGGTAAACACAACAACAGCTCCGTTTCTTTGAATCGAGCAGGATAGTATGATGGAAGTCATGTCATATATCATACATTTGACAAAACTTGTTCAATAAAGGACAACTCCTGTCCTGTTTGAGCGAAAGGGGAAAACAGTAAACAAACAATTATTCAGTTTATACAATCATAAATTCTCTAAAAAACAATACATCGTGAATATATTGAAAAATATATAGTAATTCATTTGTTAATATGTATACTAATACTTATAAGATTACCATAGTATAATAAGCAATACATAACTGTATCACAAAGAAAACCATTATTGGAGCCAAACACTTTTATGTCAAACCTATAGTTGGAAATAGTCATTTACGAAATAAATCAGTCAAAAAATTATCTCGGTCTACCACGACCACGTGAAAATCCGCGACCGCGTCCTCGTATTACCTTGCCATTAGTCGGTGGGCTTTTCGGACGAAGAGCCTCAATACGACTGGTACAACCGGTTGTTGTATTTTCCGCAAAGAAGCCAGCATACGTTTCGCCGTTAAAATTGGAATTAGTCAATTCCGGACCAACAGTCAGCCAGCCCGGACGTATGCTCGAATCGCGACCAAATAAATGTAAACGTCGTCGTCCCAAACAGAAGTGTTCTATTATGTGGAATATTTCGATGGGCTTTTCAAAGCTTCCGAATTCTTCCTCCTCGGAAATGATGAGATCAATGTCAACATTGGCATGTATAAAATCGCCATCGGTCGATCGACGCACCGTACCCTTAATGCCCATCAAACAATGCTCTTTTGTTCGTTGGAAAACGGCCTTAGGTTCGAGTATTTTCGAGTGTCCCGGCTTATTGATGTTTGTCCGTATCCAGCAGATATCTTCACATCGACGAAAGCCCCACTTTTTCAAGCAGTTGCGACCCATATCCAAACCTTCTGAGCTGCCACACCATAGGAAGACAAAACTTCGATGTGCTGCCACTTCTCCAATGTCTAGATCTGGAATGAAATAAATTTTTGTTAGAAAGCCGTATGAATCAAAATAGATGCTTATTATTAAAACTTATAGGTATTCGTCATACGAGGAGACTGTAGTGTCCAACTTGATTCAGTAAAGCGATTAAGTTGCAGAGATTTTCAATTTTCTTGTTTTGCCTTTACATTATGCAAAAACTACTTACTGATAATTTCATCCCACGACCAGAACGTACGCGGAGTAGTTCCAGCTACAGCAACGCTGGCCGCTCCTCGAGCATATTCCTCCAGCGGTGGTTCGATCAATATGACATCAAATTTCGTTCCCAACGACTTCAGATCCAGTGATTTTACATCCGCCTGTAAATACATGGGCGGCGTTGCAGTCTCCTGTATCAATTCATCCTTCAAACGAATCAACTCGCGGAGCTTCGGGTATTCCTCAAAACGATCCACCAAGCCGACGTCACGAATGAAATTTTGCGGTCGTTGACCAGTATCAACAAAATGTTGACAATAGTCATTATGCGGATTCGACGATTGCGTTCCCTGTAAATAACACGTCAGTGAGTCAATTATCACATTTTCCGACAGAATTTTAGTTGCAGTCGCACCTTCAGAAATGTCGATGAATCGCGATACACCAAAGTATCCGACGGAGTCTTCTTCTGCGATGTTGTCGACGGCTGTTCGTCCTCTTCTTTCGGAGTGCTCCGTTGTAATGAGGAGTCCTCTGCAGTTCCCAAAACAACTTTCAATTGATCGACACTGCTCAGTCCAAGCTGGAAAATGAAAAAAATAGTCATGTTGACGCGCGACTTGTTGACGACAGACAGGGTGTCAAGTTGAGTTTACAAACCGTTTGAGCTAAGAGTTTTCGTCTTTTCTGGGATCTGGCCTTCGAGCTTTCAAGAACACTACTCATCTTGATAATGATGCCGGTAAGTGCGGATTTACAACTAAATTATTGCAAAAATGCAATAAAGAAATCACCTCGGGATGCTGCCATAAGCCTCCTCTCCTCCTGCCCCTGTGCGAGTGAGAAAGTGTAATCAATGACAGCTGTCAAAAATTTCGGGGAAATTATTTCTTCGACTTCACCACTGAGGAAATTTTTAATTCACCAGAGGGATGGTGGTGAATTGTTGGGCGGAAGTGTGGGAAGAATATAACGACGGAATTCCAAGTGCATCAATTTATTTTTACAAAATATAGAAACATTTATTGTTTATTAAAAATAAGAGCATATGTATATATTATTAAACTATAATTTCACGTCACACCAGTTTTGCTAGTTCCTACTCATGATATGTTCTGTTTCTCTCAAACGACGTTCTCGTAAAGTTTTTATTTATATTTTCAATGCCGACTCTTTAGTCCATACCCTACAGTTTATCACAACCATAAAAAGGCGTTATTGTATCCGTATCCGTATTATTGGATTGGATTAAAATCCAAATCCACACCCGGGTTCATTTGACAAAACGAAAATCCATTTTATGGATTTGAATCCATGGATTGCATTCCATGGATTGATCATGTGTATGCGGCCTTAGAATGCACGCTTTTAGTGAGAATTTACTTAACAAAAAAGCAACAGCGCCATATTTGAAATGAAGGCGTCATTCGATATAGGTGACCGAGCGCACTCGGATCCGATCGTAGTTCCCCGATAGACTTCTTCTTCTTCTCTGTGAGATGTCTTAAGGTCCCTCTAGATTAGCAGCCAAATGGCTGCGCGTCCAAAAACTGGCATCGCGTGCAGCCATTTGGCTGCTCCTTAGCATCCACACTAGCAGCCAAATGTAGACAGAAAATGACATAACCAAAATTTCATTTTGGTGATTTTTTTAAATTCAATTATCAAAATCGGACTCTGCGCGTTTGTATTATTACACGGCCATTCAAGAATTATTCATTTTCACACAAAAGAACAAACAAAAGTTGGAAAATTGTCACTTTGAATTTGACAAGCGGTTGTCAAAGCAGTTCGTTGAGTTGCCATATTGAATATCAAAACTGGACGCACAGCCAAATGGCGACATGTTTGGACGGAATGACAGCAGCCATTTGGCTGCACGTGTCGCCATTTGGCTGCTAATCTAGAGGGACCTTTAGGCCGCCCACACATTATCAACGTTGCAGACTATTTAAAAAGAGATAACACACCTATTAAACGCCTGCACGAAATATTTCTCAACTGTTGAATATCAAATGAAACAAGTTGCGTGCGTGAACGATATCCCAACCAAAAATTTTACTCCTTGAATACTTCATATAATATTCTCTTCCATTAGTAATAGGATTTCTTTTCAGAGTATACAAGCTTAAGGAACATTTATGCTAGAAGAATTTTGTTTGTCTTCTTATCGACACTAGCGAAACTTACCTTATCATCCGCCATACAGCAGAAAATATCGGAACACAAAAGTCTCCTTATGAGAACATATTATAACAGAACAAGCCATCCGTTCTCATAAGGAGCACTTTTATATTTCCAATATCTATAGTGTCAATAAGAAGACAAAGAAAATTCTTTTTTCGCCTCGAAATCTTTCTGATAGCTGATAGCGTAATGTTCCAAAAAAAATGACTGCTGGGCAAGTTGTAATATTTTTTATATGGAGTTTGACAGAACGAAGAATCCAAAAAAGGTATTGGGACGCTTCTTGTGTGGCCGCACTTATATTCACCTGTGTGAAATTGTAGCCGACGTTGGTTGATTCATTTTAATTTCTTCATGGACACCTATCCTGAGATCGACACGATCAGATTGAGCATGGTTAATCTGATATCGAATTAAGTACTACTCCGTCGGTAGCCAATTTTGCGCCTTCATGGAAATACCCTTAAATAGTGTGCGTCTTTACAAAATCGCTTTTTTCAAGCAAAGTAAAGTCCTACTCAGCGGTGGGAGAGTCTTTACACGTGAGTAAATAACCAGCCTGATCTCGCGATGCAGGAGAGGAAAATGATTTCATGGTACCTAGAGCTGTGTTCTTTGGTCACATGTAGTATGGGCTTCTGAATATTGGCTATGCAAATGGGGCAGGGTTTTATATAGTCAATCGCGCAGACACCTACACATCCCTTATGCCGTTTAGAAACAGCAGAGGCAGGGATTACACGTCCGAGCCCTCTCTTTTGCGAATGGGCTTAGGAGCCTCGTTCGCCAAGGCATACTCTACAGAGCCTGTTCCTTTGTCTCCTTCGGTTATGGCCCTTCTATGTCTGCGATTTTGTCCTGCTGAAAAACGTACATGGCTGCACAGGAGTTGTCAAACAGTATAGTATTACTTACAGCGTGTTGAAAATAAAGGGACACAAAGGGAGACTATTTCCGACTGAAAGAAATTATGAAGTTAATAGAAGTTGCGTGTTGGCATCTGCTGGGAGCACTATCCGAAAGTATGGCTTTGTTTGTAACTACAGTCGACGCCGCTTAATAGAATCACGGATAATGTTATCAATCGGTTATTGTGAACATTTTCTAAAATCCCAAAATTTTCCATACATTTTCTATAAGCCGAGTTCGCTTATTGTTATCAAAGCATCGTTTAATGTTATCACTTTTTGCGGCTTCCGATATTCATTTTTCAAGGTTTTCCAGGAATTTGATTTTTTTGTAATTTGATTTTTACACAGCAGCAAAATAGGAGTGATTGTACTTGTATTGTCTTCTTTGATAATGCATTAGGCAGTTTTGTGAGGTGTACAAGTGCGTGTAGTCAAGTCCGAATTGTGTGTAGAATATCGTTGTCGTTTTTCGTTGAACTGCATAGCAATGGAAAAAAGGCGAGACTTAACACTAAAAGAGAAGAAAGACATCCTCGAGAAATATGACAAGCTAGCACCAACCAGTCAAAGGGCCGCAGCAGCTCAGCTTAAAATTTCGCAGCCTGTGCTCTGTAAAATTCTTGGAAAAAGAGATGACATCGAAAATGCCGTTCGTGAAAATAAAAATGTGAATAAAAAAAGAAATCGAAGTGGAAAAGATGAACAAGTGGAATCAGCACTTAAGATGTGGTTTTCCGAAGTCCGGGAAAAAGATGCTAGAGTTGACGGTCCTTTACTACGTCAAAAAGCGGAAGACCTGGCCGGTAAAATGGGCAGGGAAAATTTTTCGGCGACAGGATGGTTCCACCGTTGGAAAAAACGGGAGAATATTGTGTACAAAAAAATGTGTGGGGAACAGAGAAGTGCAGATTCTTCGGCGGCAGAAAATTGGATCACGAATGAGTGGCCGAAAATTGTGTCCGAATACTCGGCGGAAAATATTTTTAATGCGGACGAGACAGGGCTATATTTTCGTGCTTTGCCTGAGAACACTTATATGTTCGCAACTGAGAAGGCGATCGGGTGTAAAATCATCAAGGACCGACTGACAATATTGTGCTGTGTGAGCATGACAGGAAAAAAGGAACAATTGGTGGTTATTGGAAAAAGTAGAAGCCCACGTTGTTTTAGGGGCGTAATGAAGTTACCCGTTGATTATTACTCCAACAAAAATGCATGGATGACGACATCTATCTTTAGCGAATGGTTGATTAAATGGGACAAACAGTTAGATCACAAAATTGCGTTGCTTATCGACAATTGTCCGGCTCATATTTCTGGAATATCGTTGACCAACATTCAACTTATTTTTCTTCCGGCGAACACAACCTCCCTAATACAACCTTGCGACCAAGGTATAATCCGCACATTGAAATCACATTATAGGCGAGAAATGAGGTCCAGAATCCTGGACAGCTTGCAAGATTTGCAAGAAGCTAGTGCCTCGCAAATTGCCAAAAAAAACAAATGTTCTGGATGCAATACACTTAATAGCCCATAGCTGGGATCGAATCACAGCCAGCACGATACAGAACTGCTTCAAACACGGAGGGTTTTCTCAAGAACCACCAGATGAAGTCATCGAGGTGGAAGAAATTATTCCACCTGATATGACCCCTGAAGAGTTCGCGAATTGGATGTCAATAGATGAGGAAATTTGCGTGACGAAAAGAACGACAGAAGAGGATGTCTGCGAGGCTGCTCTTGCGGCTTCGGTACATAATGAAGGAAACGAAATCGATTCGGGAGATATAGATGCTGATATTGAAAATATCGTTGAGCCTCCTACAAGTGCCGAAATGGGGTCAGCTTTAGCAATTTTAAGAAGAGGAGTGCAGCACCGAGCAACAGATTTTCAGTTGCACTACAAGTACGAAAATTTCATTTACAATTTGACACAAACAAAATACAAGCAGTCGTCCATAGAAGACTATTTTAAATAAAAAACATGAAATATTAATTTTTGAGTAGCTTTCCATGATGAAAAATGAATTTTGAATTTTGTTAATTTCGTTCTTGAAAAATACTTTGAATTGTGATTATTTTCATTTAAGTTTATGTTTTAGTTTCAACATGTATCTTACACGAATACTGAATTGAACGCATCAACTTTCCACTGTGATTTTTTTTTGTATGACCGTTATATTTTATGATTGTGTTAATTTCATTGATCGAAATATGAGTTGAATTATGTTTTTTTTTATTAAGAATATCATTAATTTTTTCACTCAATAAAACTTGTTACTACTTTCTAAAAAGTGTTTTTTAATACAAGTAAGAAAACATACCAACATTGGTTTCAGGTGTCGATTCGAAAAAACACTAAAATCGGTTAATGTTATCATTCGGTTATTGTTATCAAATTGGCCCGGTCCCGATTTGATCACATTAAGCGGCGTCGACTGTATATACCATATGAATTCACGAGTGACATGGGAAGACGAGTCACCGACGACTTCACTCGGTATGCCACCAGGAGTCTATTTTATAATTAACTTTATCCGATAAACTAGAGTGCAGATATCCACCGCCAATCTTGTATAAGAAACATTGCTCAAGAAAAGTTCTTCGATTCTCTAGGAAAAGAGAGGAAATCAAGTTTTTCTGGGTAAGAAAGATAAGGAAGTTTCAATTTGAAAAATAATGAATTATGTAACAAATCTTCGTTGAACCCGCACTAAGGCGTCAGTGGACACACCAGTAGTCGGGGACCGAGCCACTGAGGCATATTCCAAAACGCTGCGAACAAGGGAAACAAGTAATTCTAACAGCACTGATTTTAGAACGAAACTCCTAGTGAGTTTACAACGAGGAACAAAGCCCGCAAGCTTCAAGCCCATTTTTACTTTACTTTCATAGTGATCATTGAATCGAATTTTAAAAGGAAAAGGAAGAGTGATGACTGAATAGGAAAAGGATGTTGTGGAAAGCTTCAGTGAGTAGACCATTACCGAATACTTTGCTACGTTAGGAAATATATAATTGCTGCTACACGAGAACGACAGCCAATCTTCTAGGCGTGAAACAGAGGTAAATATCTTGCAGTCATCTACGTACAAAAGAAATCGGTTGCTAAGAACAGCCGGAAGGTCATTTACAAAAAAATGAAAAAAAAAAACGAGAGGCCTAAGATATAGACCTTTGAAGTCCTAATCAGCCAGGTAGGAAAGCTAAATCCACGAAGCTTATTCGTTAGCACATGGTTTACCGTATCAAAGGCCTTGGAAATATGTATATATTTTGCGTGGTCATCCAGGCGCTTGTGAAAAGTGTTTGCGACGAAATCGACAAAGTCAGCTAAATTTGTGGCAGTGGATTTTTTTATGTAAACCAAGCTGACAAGAACATATTAAACGTTCGTCAATATAATCTTTGATCTTTGTATCTCGGGACCTGTTAGCCCTTCAAAAATAATATTAGGATTTCCTTTCGGCAAATTGAATGTTCTTGATAAAATTATCAGAGACATTAATTCGAAAACGATTACTTTTTGGGGTATTATGGAAAAACCGAAAAAAGCCGGAAAACAACGAGGCTTTTGAGGGCATTCTCAATTACCACAAGAAGGTTGCAAAATTGGTTTTAAACTGCCCTTATGTATCCCAAAGATATATCCAAAATACAGCAATAATGCATCTTTTCCGACATCTGTCTGGATATAACGATATTCGGAAATAACGACCATTTATTCCTAGGTATCTTCGCTGTCGCTATAGGGCTGAATTAAGATCGAGAGTGAAATTTTTCGCCCAGGGATTTTATCAATAAAAATGGATACTTACTGTCGTGGAATATGTCACAAACGGTGGGGAATTCCATAAGCTATAATCCGAGACCGGTTCCATAATTCTCCTCGGCCATTTTATGTATTATTTTTCGATTCCCCGGTCATTTGACATTTCACGATAAAATAACCGGGGAATCGGAAAAAACACATAAAATGGCCGAGAAAAATTATGGAACTGTTTTCGGATTGTAGCTTATGGAATTCCTCAGCATTCCCCACATATTCCACGACAGTAAGAATACGTTTTCATTGAAAAAATCGCAGCGGCGAAAAATTTCACTCTCGAGGTCAGTACTAGGCTTATAAGCGAATTCTACAATATATATACGAATTTAAATATAATTTAGTCTTTAGTGTTGTGAACACACCTAAAATTTTTATTTTAAATTTTTACAAGCTGTAACCATAAGCTCAGTTAAAATGTTACTAAATTTTTTTATTATTAAAATCGCATATCTTCAAATCATAAAAAACATGTGAACGTAAGAATCTAGAAATCAACAACGGAAATCCCAATCTCACCACGGATTTTAAATTATACCCTATTTTCGCTAAGATTTCCTGCGCATGCCTCCTGGACCGTGACCAAACATCAAAACAAATTGCCTAGATAAAATAAAAAATTCTCATCGGAAAAACACATCCCGTCACCCACATCTAACTACGGCTGAACGGGAAAATCGATATATAATTTTCATCCTGAAAAGAATCTCCCGGTAAAATAGTGAAACAAAACCAATTCATTCCTCAAATTCAGATAGTCAAGCCATTCTTGTTCTAAATACGATTACAAATTGTTGTTTCAGAACTCGACAAAAATGCTGTGGTGGAGTTTAGTTCTATTTTTGGGTTTTCTATCCAATGCGAAAGGTGGTCTTGTTTTCGATCAAGTACCCGTTCTAGAACTTTTCACGGCCAAAATTGATCCGCAGATGTTCAACTGGACCTATCAGGGTGTAACGCAACAGTTTCGCTATCGCCCCACTATCGAGGGTCACCCCGATTTGCCTTCATGGATGCGCTATATGTACAGTGATGAATATCATGCTGGATTTTTATATGGAACACCGCCCCATCATTTAGCGAACAAAGTGGTAATTATGAATGCAAAGATTTCTTTTTTTTATAAAATTAATTGCATTACAGATAGCGTGTAGATAGTATGGAAATATGAGGAAATTCTGATTCATTTTCTATTTAGAATTCATTTTAACTGAACCTAATGAAAGAATGTAGTAGTCTGGCTGGTCTAGCTATCAGTGCGCGCACCTTCGGAGCACAGGGTAATGAGTTCGAATCTCACCGTGGATGATGGTGTTTTTGATCTCACTCAGATGTTAAACGAGTACCCATTTATGGGGATAAATAACACTACTGAGCGCGATGCTGATCTCATTACCTCAACAAAAAGCAGATAAGATCTTGGAAATAGGATGTCACTAACACATCCTGCGGCCTCAGTTCAATGCTGGATTGTCGCGCCTGTTATTTATTTATTTAATGAAAGAATGAAAAAAATGTAGTGGCTTGAGGACTTGAAGAAATGTGCAAATAAACTGTTTTTTTTTACAGGTTCGCTTGGAAATAGTGGCACTGAACAAGCAAACATTCGAAACGCGCCGTAAAACGATAACAATTATCATATCCGACAAAATACCGGCCGCCAATCTCGTCCAAATGAAAATCGACAATCTGGATTGGGTTCATTTAATGGATCCGGGACGTGTTGAAAATCTCAAGAACATTTTCCGTAAAGATTTGTGGCCTTCGAGTGATCCCGACCTTCATCTTGTATTCATGGAATCAGCCATCAAAATGGGTGGTCGGGTTCCATTACGACCCCAGCAACGAGAAGGGTGAGTTCTTGCAATTCACATTCATATAGTCTTTTTTATTTAAAAATTACGTTTTCTTCGTAGGGTTATCGTCCATCTTGGAAGTAACTCGGCCTTTTCTGAACGCCTCAAGGAACTGCAGGAAGAAGTTCGTCCTCTTTATAAGTTGTCTACATGCACATATAAGAGAACATCGGTTCAAAAAGTATTTGAAAATGTTGGCTTTAAATTGGATTGGTGTGCATTTAAAATTGTCGGCAATGAAATATCGCCGGAAGTGCTGTATCACAATCATGGAGCAAAAGGGTCACATGGATCCGAATTGAGTTCGCTTCAGCGAATGAATCAGTGGTATGGAATGAGCATGTCGGAAATTCCGGAAAGAAATTATATCGATGAGGTTATGTTCTCCGTAGCTATTCCGGGAATGATTTTTGCCATTGGTATTGGCATTTTGTCGGCCGTACTTTGTTTCCATCATGAAAGATTGTGAGTGTTCCAATAGAAAGGATTTTTGTTTATGTTTCTGATTTTATTGTGATTTTTATGGTTTTTAATTTGTTTAATTTTATTTATTCTGATTTAGATTTGACCGAGTGTCAGAGACATTTTTCAATAATATTTTTCATCTTTGCGAAGATTATTGGAGGTGAATTTAGTTATTTTATTACATTAAGATTACAAAGTATTTTATTATTATTATGTATTTTTATATTTCCATTTGTGACTTATAAATTAACGTATTTGTTTCTCTTTTTAAGGCACAAATACAAGCAACCTACAGTACAAATGGTACAATGTTCAGAAACAAATAATCAACCGACAACAACGCTTAAGAGTCTTAAGGATCCCAACCTGTTCATAGATAATATGAGTGTCCGATCACAAAGGTAATATACTTTATGAATATAAAGGTTTCTTCGGCTTTGAAGGATTATATGGATGCGAACTCATTCAGGCCGGTTAACCTAATATTTAATTTGTATCGAAAAATAAAAATGTTTTAGAGTAATTTATAATTTGGAGAAGACATCGCTAAAATATATGCCTTTGAATACCGGTGTGCTTACAGGGCAAATATAGGTATCTACCGAAACCGCTCTGAATGAATTAGTGCGGGTAAATCGTAGTAATCTCTCTACGTATTAATCGTAGTAATCTAATCGAGTAAATCGTAGTAATGGGTGTGCCCGGGTGTGCCAGAATAAAAGGAATGGTGATTAGGCGCCATCCACAATGCGGGTTACTCCCGCTTCTATTATGGGACATTGTCGTCGACTCTCCCATGCAGCTTTTTGGTTCGAAGTTACAGGCACTTGAGGCTACTGCTGTAACTTGAAAAACTTGGGCGATAATGCTATTATCCCGAAACGAAACAATGTAATCACACTTTGTCACGTTCCTAGATTTTTACGGACTTGGTGCAACTTATAAATATCAAAGCGAAGGCCACAAGCGATTCTGTGATCGTCGCTCCGTAAATAACGGATAGGCAGGGTTGGTTATAGTATATATAGAGTATCGGCTTAGACTTTTGTTTGCCGTTTTGATCTTCTTCATTTTTCAATTTTCCCTGTCCTCACTTGGGGGCCTGGGAGGGGCTTTACCCCTTTTAGCCCCTTCCGTGGTTGCGCCACTGAGGTGAAGTATTTATGGCTAACTTTGGTAGATTCTAACCAAACTTGAAACCTTCATGTTGGTGAAAAAGTATAAAATGCGAGTATCTTACATCAGTTTAAATGAGTATGTCCACGTTGGTAAGGAATCTCACCGAAAATCTATACGATGATGGTCTGGTGGCCTACGCGAAAACCACTAGTCGAAATACACACAGCGCACATAGAACACGGTAGATACACGAAGGGCTTATACGCTATCTTTTCTGATGGGTGTGTCTCGTGGACGGATTGACGGGGGCTTCGAAGACCTAAACCTAGCATGGTTACTTCGCCTAGGTGAGTATGAGTCTGTTTATCAAGCGACGGGGAAAAAACGCTGATTGCACTCGACATCCCCAATCAATCGATGAACAAGGCCATGCAGCAAACTAAGATCAATTCAAAATTGGTACTTGAATAGGTCTACACTAGAAGCACTACGTGTGTACTTCAATTAATGGAGTTACGAAAATATGCTCGTAGCTTAAAGGCGGGTGTATGGCGAGACAGGAGAAAGCCATTTTTTCATATCGTTTACGAAAATATGAATTTAAACTTTGTTCTTGACATGTTTAAAGACCGTGTAAACAAAATGAATCGGCTTTCGCTAACACGTTTACTGCCAAGGAATCCATGCGCACACAGCATTCGTCCCCGGTTCACGTCTGTGGATTTGAGGATGGCCGTGGCAGACGTGGTGGTGAGAGCACTGATCTCGCCGAACTTGACTTATCATTTTGTCAATAAAATACAGAGCTTTCATGAAGATTCATTAAGCCTTTGCTACATTATTGCATTGGGAGAAGGTTGTTGAAGGGGAAGGACGATTTGGTTGATTAAATAATTCTTAAAGAATAAAAAAAAATCGTCTGAATTTCGAAGCCAAAAACCCCAGAATACAATCTACAACCTATAACTTCGGGGATATCCGATACCCTAGCAAAAGAAAGATTAGCCAAAAAGTTTCAAGGATCGGAACCTTGAAAGAAATTCAGACTATCGACAAGATTTACTAAATCCTAGATTAATTAACATATTGTTCAGCAATTTGAATAATGCAAGTACATTTGTACGATGCATTTTGAATTTAATGACATACGATTAGACTTATGACGCAATTACGAATTCACTAGGCAGAAAGGCTACTATAGTAGCGAACTGACCTAAGTTGGAAACTGCATTAGTGGCTAGGCATGACAATTTTAAAGTGTATACTACATACTAACATTAACATGGCAGATGACACATGCAGACTGTGTCTGGAAGGGGATACATACATAATCCCGAAAAACAAAATCCCGCCCTTTAAAATAATTATCCCGACATTACTGAATCCCGTCATTTAAAATTCCCGCCATATTAAAATCCTGCCACCTCAAAATCCCGCCCACAAAAATCACACTAGTGAATAGTGAAATAATCCCGTCACAATACCGCCAAAAACTAATTTCACTGTCAGCAAAAAATCAATAGTTATGTTATGCGATTCGCAGCAGTTAATGCGATATTATCTCTTAGCACAAATCCGTCGGAATATTTATTTATTTCTTCGATCAAGGTGATAATTGCGCTTTAGAGAACACCGGGGATACTTAAGTCTCTACTACCGAAATACCCAGGGCCGGCCTTAGCACTCTGGTGGCCCTGGGCCAAATGGATGATGGTGGCCCCTACTCCCTTACTAATACACAACCAAAACGCATCTGATCTTGATTGGCTGAATGTTTCCCCTTACGTTAGATCTGCGACTGACGAGGGCTTAATCAAAACTCTTTAACGTTTTACACCAATATTGGGAGCTGCTGTCACTGGCAGTTAGCTGTTTTTTAATCACCTCAAATTCTAACCAAATTTTTTATTTAATTACCATTTCTTCCAATTGGAAACAAAACTGACATTTTGCAAATTTTTGTTAGCTGTGTAACTTTTCATTTGCAAAACATTCAAAATACCAAGCTTGAAATAGATTCGACGCGTTAGCATCGGCATCAGCAGAAACATTTCAATTTAGAACACACGCATTTGCCATTTTTTCTGCTTCTGCTGCTGCTGTCAATGTGGGTCATCAAAGGCAAATGCGTGTGTTCTAAATTGAAGAGTTTCTGCTGATGCTGATGCGTCAAATCCATCCACCATCCGTCTGACGGTTTTTAGGAGTTTCATAACTTTGCGGAAGCGTTAATTAATGGCATTCGCCGGAGTGCTTAGTTGGCAGCCTAAACCTTAGAATTTTAATACTATGTACAACATTTTGTGGAGTTTTTCTATTCATTCCTTGAATTTTTCAATCGAAAGTAATTTCTACATTACTCATTTCCTATATTTGAGAAGTTGTAGCGGAACCTTAGTGTTCTATGAAACCCCGTTTGGGAAGCACTGCGTTAGACGTTAATTTTGTACACGCAGTGCATCGTGTTCCTATAAATAATACATCCGCCTGTTTTCAATGCAGAAAACTCCAATCCTCATTTATGGGTCTGACGTCGATAACGGGCGTGTGGTTAAGTTATTCATGATAACCATCAATTCAAACTTCTTGTAACCTTAAGGTGTCACGTCTTGTAAAGAAACAGTATGAGATTTCCAGTCACTAATCTCGATTTTAAGATTTTTGTATGGCAGCAATGGTCAGCTTTCGACGTGGTCTAAGAGAGCAAAAAATGAAGGATCCGAATATCGTAATTCGAAAATTTTGATCTAGGTTTATTTTTCCTCTTTCTTCCCTTATTATACCAATCCGTGAAGTAGTGGCCTCTTGTGTCATCACAACCGGCTTTTCATGGTATAATCTCAGGCTTATCCTGCACCTTATCGAGCTTGGATATTGGTAAATTTTTTCGATAAGTTCTAAAAATCAAACTTCTTTCAAACCATGCTACCGTCACTGGAATTTTTAACAAACATCAAAGACATCAATGGTGACGTTGGAGAGCAGATATTGCAATATGTTTCAAAAGAGAGAGCTCTCTCTCTCTTCTGAAAGATGGATGTCTTATCCCTATGCATGTTATAACAGATTTTTTATCAGTATTTCACCTTATATTAAATTTAGAACTAACTTAAGAGCTACTTTAGTTCGAGTACATATCTTTCGCGTGGAGGCCCCTTTTGAGTGATCCTTTTTCCGAGTGGTGGCCCTTGAAAGTAAATGTTTCTTGAGAGTGGTGGCCCCTTAAGTGTTGTGGCCCTGGGCGACCGCCCAATTCGCCCACCCCTAGGGCCGGCCCTGGAAATACCAGTCGTGCTCTGTGGCCGTGATCGTTCGGTCGCCACTCTGTGAAATAGCCACTCATAGAGAAACGAGTTTCCAAACTCGGTACGACTTCGTCGCATGTTTATTATTCAGAAGAAGATGATAAGAAATATTCTTATCGTAGAATAATAAACATACAGTGCGACTAGGAAGTGGTATGGCTGACAACCGTATCACACTCCGAATTCAAGTTGTTTTTGTAACGTTGATGACTACACACTACACTACACCCATTATTTTAACGGTAAATGTGGTGGCTCCTCTTCTTCTTCTTGTAGCGGTGCAGAAAGGTGTGTAACCTCTGTGCATCTATGTGGGTACGATTTATAGTTCGTCAATGTTTGTGTCCGTGAGGTCTAAGGACAAAAACATAGCTGCTGCGATAGGGTTTTCCCACAGCGATATAGGGGTAAGATCAGTGGGCGCAGCGGGGCATTGAAACAAGTGACCCACATCATGAGGAGTACCATTGCAGTTTGGACAGATGTTTTGGATGTCCGGGTTTATGCGAGAAAGGTACGAATTAAGGCGTGAACAAAAGCCCGACCGAAGTTGAGCTAGTGTTACTCTAGTGGCTCTCGGGAGCCTAATCTCCTCAGGCGAAATTGGTGGTGGGCGCTCTGAGAGGACTCTATTCGCACCTAAACTCGCGATAGACCGATTCACTTCTTCAGTGTGGATCGCTGCAATGGCGGCTCGGTATGTAACTTCATCGTAAGGGTCCCGTTTGTATCCCAGAACCTCTCTCTCAAGGTCTCGTAAACCACGCCTGACATGTCGTGGTGGAGGAATTCGGTCCATGAGATGATTATTGGGATGATCCTCACGGTAGCAACCAACAAGATACTGTTTTGAGAGTAGGAGATTGTGATCACGTATTGGCATCAATTTTGTCTCCTGATGTAGGTGATCCTAGGCAGACATCAGAAGGCAACCTGTCGCGATGCGTAGAGCGGCATTTTGGCAGACCTGAACTTTGGACCAGTTTGTGTCACATAGACTATGTGTCCAAACTGGGGCTGCATAATCAGCGGCCGCTCGACCCACCGCTTTATAAGTAGCTAGCATGGTTTCTTTATCTTTGCCCCAGGTGCTACCAGCTAGAGCTTTTAGGATGTTGTTCCTACTGCGCATTTTTTCACAGACTGAAGCTGCATGATTCGCAGACGTCATCATGCTCTCTAGGTGAAGCCCGAGAATTTTGGGGTTTTTAACAGTAGGAACAGAATTGTTGCCAATACGCATATCCATCTCCCATCTGATGTCCTCCCACCAAGTGGTTAGAAAAGTCGCAGAGGATTTGGACGCAGAGATGGTGAGGTTTCGGCTTTGGAAAAATGCCTGTAATCGTCCTAGATAGCGATTAATTCGGAGGCGCATTTCATCCTTATCATTCCCTGTGGCGAGTACGGTGCAATCGTCAGCATAGGAAATCACCTCGATTCCTTCAGGTGGTGTGGGAAGGCCGGACATGTAGATGTTGAACAGAGTGGGGGAGAGTACCCCTCCCTGTGGAACACCTAATTTGATTTTCCTAAGCTTAGAACGTTTGCCTCGAAACTCGGTGAAGGAGTGCCGACCAGCTAGATAATTGGCAATCCAACGGATCTCTTGTGCAGGAAGATGCATATTCAACAGGTTTGCTAGGAGCATTGAATGATTGACCTTATCGAATGCACTTGATATGTCTATTGCCACCAGAATAGTTCTGTGACAACGACTGCGTTGATTTAGCCCATCACGAATGCGTGTAGTGATCGCATCGAGGGCAGTGGTGGTACTATGCATCTTCCTGAAGCCATGCTGGTGAGGTTCTAGCTTCGCATGTGCAACAAGAGTGGGGTGAATAAGGGCCTCCAGCGTCTTTGCGACAGGAGAAAGTATCGTAATGGGGCGGTAGGATTCCCCGAGATTTGCGCTCTTCCCTGGCTTGAGACAGGGAACAATTCGACCTGTTTTCCAGATTTCAGGGATGGCAAGCGTGGACATCGACAAGTTAAAGGCGGCCGTGAGATACTCAATGGCTGGAAGGTCGAGATGTTTCAACATGGTCATCGAAATGCCATCTGGTCCGAGGGCCTTGGAGTTTTTAGCATTCTCGATGACTTTTTTAACCTGGTCCGCTGTAAAAGATGGTATGGTGTCAACATTCCGGCTGCGAATCCGTCTTCTAATTTTGCGCTTGAGGCCGTCAGACTTGGGATGTTCAATAAATTGTTTATTGAACAGGCTAGCACACTGAAGAGGATCGCAGGTTTTAGTGTTGCCAAATTCAATGGCGTTGTTGCCCTTTTCTTTCCGAGGATTGGAAAGGGCGCGGACGGTAGACCATAATTTGCTGACACCTTCATTGAGGTTACATTCATCGAAGTGCTGATTCCATTTCTCCCTCCTATAGTCTTTAACTTGTCGGTCAATTTCGGAGTTAAGCTCCTGAATTCTGGGATCATCAGGGTGAGCGCTTCTGATCTGATCACGTTCATCGGCTAATCTGGCGGCACTAGTGGGGAAGTTAGGCCGAACTTTCGGGATACGTCCTGCCGGAATAAAACGTGCCGCGGCTGTGGTAATGACGTTCCTAATATTTTTCTCGGCCTCATGAATGTTGGTAGGTGATGTTAGCTCGATGAACTTCGCCGACGAGTAAGCTTTGAAACCATCCCAATCGGCTTTCTTGTGATTGACAAACGTTCGCTTCTCAGACTTAGTCATGTTCGCTGGTTTGTCAATTTTTATAATGATTGGGAGGTGATCTGATCTAAGGGTAGTACGTACTTCCCATCGGGAAGCAGCAATTAGGCTGGCACTGACAATAGTTATGTCAGGAGAACTACTGCAAGTGCCCACGACTCTGGTCGGCGAGTCTTCATTAAGTGAACAGAATTCTGAGGCGTCAAGTGATTCGGCGATAGTTATACCCCTGGCATTGTTGTTGAGGTCCGAATGCCAGAGCTCATGGTGCGCATTAAAGTCGCCAAGGATGACCCTGTGCTCTCCGGAAAGGAGAGGACCAATATCGAAACGATAGCCAGAAGGGCAACTAGAATGAGGTGGTACATATATATTAAAAATTTCGATATTAGTACTCCCTGATGGAACTGAGATGGCTTGAATTTCCGCCGTACCGTCAGCAACTACATCTAATACACAGTAATGTACGGACTTGTGTATTAGGAAGGCAAGTCCACCTCCTGGGTGAGAATCATCCGTGGCGGCCGGTCGATCTTTCCGCAGTATAACATATTCGCTATGGACGCTTAGAGACGAGTTTGCGTGAAGCAACGTCTCTTGGATGGCGGCGATGAGAATTCTGTTGGAACTCAAGAAGTGTTTTATCGATTTTTCGGTGAATGCCATTACAGTTAAACTGTAATATAGATAGTGCAGTGAAAACTGCTGGAGGAGGAGGGCCAGGCGTAAGATTGGGTGGGCTGGGAGCAGCCCTGGGTTGCCCGGAATTCATACAACCTGGCGCAACATATGCTAAGGAGTGTTGATCTTGTCTTCGTAACCCTGAACACCTAAAGTGAACCCATTCCCTGCAGCAATTACACTGCACTGATCTGGCATTCGAACCGATACGTTGGTTGCAGACACTACAAATCCATACCTCTGGGCCTGGATTTGTTTCAACACCGGCGCGAATTAGTAAAATTGAGAGCAGCCGCGCCGAGATGTAATGCTCCCAATATGACGAAAAAACACATATATCGTACCCACACATACACAGACAAACACAACCTTCCTGCATCGAACCTTCAGGGCTCCTGCCGGGGCTCTTGCCAGGAAGGCATATTGGCAGCTTTTGGCCGTTTTGCAATACAAAACGGGTGTGGTCCGCCCCGTAGAGGCAGTTGCCGTAAGACCACGTGGTGGCTCCTTTTAATAGCCCGGCATAGAAGGTGAGTTTTCTTTAATAAATCGCGCGCGATTTTTTTTTTGCGGGATATTCAAAAGCGTTTTCTTGAAATAGCGGGTTATTGAAATGGCGGGATATTGAGTTGGCGGGATTTTTATTAACATATTCCTTTAGGTCATAGTCGGCACAAGGAAAGTAAATTCAAAATTACCATCGCTGAGCGATTATCACACAAGTAATCTCTACGAACTAGTACCTTTAAGGTACATTTTCCTCGACACGACTGCACGACAGCGATTCGCTCATTCCATATTAAAAACTCGTTTTTCTCTCATTCTAAAAACTAGTTTTTATATGGAATAAGCGAGTCCCTGTCGTGCGGCCGCGTCGAGGACAACGTACCTTTAGACAGGATTTCAATTGAGCGGGATTTTTAACTGGCGGAATATAGAAATGATTTTGTAATACGGGAATATGATGGGCGGGATATCGTTGCCAACCCGTAAGCAAGATGCTGAGACGATAGCACACATTGTTTGTTTCTGTTTTTGAGTGCCCATCACAAGATAGGAGGGTTCTAAACAAATCCGTGAATAGCGTCTCGAATTGTAGTGGTCTTTATTATTATTATTAAATGTTTCAACCGAAATATAACAATCCAATTGGGCCTGTCTAAACGCGAACAAGAACAAAAAACCGGTTTTTATATGAAAAATTATTTTTTCCTTGCCTTGCTCCTTACGAATCTCTTCTAAAATAAAAGGTTTTGGCTCTTCTTCTTGTTTCACATGTAGACAGTCCCATTACAGAACGATCTAATTATTAAGGTAAAATTAACTAAACAAGGAAAAATAAAATATAGTACAATAAACATTTAAAAAACAAACAAAAATTAAATATAGCTTTAAAATAAGTGTTAAAAGTGACAAATGAAATCGGATAAGGTCCAAGCTAAATGGCATTATGGTTACGCGGCAAACGAAGTAGAGGGTAAGGGTAAGAAGGAACATTTAAAATGATGAGACGATCTTCAGTGGATAGTAATTACACTGTTATTAGCTGAATACGAGAGAATTTACATTGAAGTGACTTTAAAAAATGGATAATGCATCGATAGTGTGATGCCCATGTCGGAGAGCAGAGGTCCGGTAAACTACGGACAATTATGTTTGATTAATGCAGGTATGGAGTTCTAATTGAACTCTTGAGAGCAACGCAGAGCAAAGCCAGTGGCCAAAAAACCCATTTGGAAATAGAAACCATTTGTTTCGCAGTGCATTCTGCGCGAACAATTTTTGTTGGATGTGGCTCGATTCCGATAAATTTATTCGTGTCATTTGATCGTAATTGTTGATATCGCAGTGCATTCTGCGCGAACAATTTTTGTTGGATGTGGCTCGATTCCGATAAATTTATTCGTGTCATTTGATCGTAATTGTATTTTTCGTAATTTTCTTCGTTATTTTCTTTTAGTCTTTTCCTTCCTTGCTCTACTATAATACTATCCATACCGTACCGTCTGTTGTGTTAAAACAGCACCGGTTCTGGCTACAGTTTATCAGCTTATTGCTGCAGGCAGCTCTATCCTAAATCGTGTCATCCCCCAGATCAATACTTTAGTTTTGTTTTTCATCTCACACATCCAAATATTCATCCGGCTACCTCTGCAGCGTGCGTGCGTCAAGTTGAACAAAACCTTTATCGCAGGGTTCTCAGGACTGCCACTTTCTCGGCGATTGGTCAATAGAAAAGCTCACATCGCCTCGGATGTAGGAAGTTTTGATATAAACTGTTTTTGTCGCAGCAAATTCCATTCGTCGTCTTTATTATATTATTATCAGTATGTCTTGTACATTATCCAGCATTCAGGCCCATTATCAGTGCGGGACGTACGATCGTCTTGTAGAATCTATGCGTTTCACTTCATCGCAGAGTTATCTCGACACATCAGTCACTCAACGCTGATGCGATGATTAATCACGTAATTCTCATCATATCATTTTTAAGTCGCACAATCCAAAATTAAATAGGCTTGCCAATCATTCCGAAAATATTAACAAATTTCTTCTTCGTTTCAGCCCGTGCAATAGTGTTTATCACAGTGAAAGTCCACGTAATGGAAACACATATATCCGGCCACGACCACCACCATACAAGCCACCAAGTGTAGGCAAGAACTGCGTTGATATATGACAATCATCCACTCGGGTCCTGTACTGTTAAGTAACAGGATATCTCCTATAATCATCCCAATTACGCATACTCTTCACAACAGTAATACTCATATAGATTCGCATGATTACATATCCGTATAAAGTATTAATTCATACGAAATTAGGACAAATATTACATAAACACTAATTACCTTATAATACGTATTTAATTTTACTTTGCACATTTATACATTAAATGTGTTTTAATTTATGTGTAAGTAGTTATTAGTTAATTAAGAAAACCGCTATTTGTTACATATGTATTTGTTAGTACCAAAATGTTTGTATTGTGTGAAACATACTTATATATAGAAAAAAAAACATAAAATATAAAAGTAGTTCACTAAAATCTCTCTCTCTCTAGTTCCTGTCAACCCCTTGTGGGGCATAGGGCATTAACCACGCCTACTCTTCACCTCGTTCTGTTTTGCGCCAACGGCGCTAGCTGCGACCATGTAAGATTTAGCGTTTTCGCTTCGCTAGTTACCGATCTTCTCCATGTGTTCCTTGGCCGCCCAACACGGCGTCTTGCTCCGGAGTCCTGTGGATTCCAGTTTAGAGCCTTTTTTGCGACGTTTTTGGGCCCTCTTCGGAAAGTGTGACCTATCCATTGCCACTTAAGTCTTTTGATCGAAGTGCCTATCCTTTCCTGGCCAGTTATAGTAAGGAGATCCTCGTTCGAAATGATCTCCGGCCAACGAATATTTAGGATGCGCCGTAGACACTGATTAACAAAAGTTTGCAACTTATCAGTGATTTCTTTAGTCACCTTCCAGGTTGAACAGCCATATAGCAGAATGGATTTCACATTAGAATTGAAGACACGTATTTTGGTGCGTCTGGAAATATTGTTGTTTAGCCAGAAAGGAGTCAAATTGAAGAAAGCCGCCCTAGCCTTGTTTACCCGTGATTTTACATCAGCATCCGCTCCACCATCTGCTGTAACTACACTTCCGAGATAGCAAAATTCATCAACTTTTTCGACTGCCTGTCCTGAAATACAAATTTCGCTTTGCCCACCTGGATATGTGCTCAAGAACTTAGTCTTGGCAGCATTGATTTTCAGCCCCGCATTACGACTCGCGCAATTTAGAGCTTCTGTCATTTGAGCGACATCATCCGTGTTTGTTGATAGAAGGCAAATGTCGTCAGCGTAGTCAAGATGTTGAAGGTGATCGAACAATTTCCATCTGATACCTTTGTTACGATGTAATTTGAGTGCGGAGCCGAGTACATCACTAATGGCAACAAGGAAGAGAATAGGTGACAAAATGCAGCCTTGCCTCACTCCACTGTGCACCTCAAAAGGATCTGAAAGCTTGCCCTTATGCAGGACGTGACATTGGGCTCCATTGTAGGATTCCTTGATGATGGAGATTATCTTATCTGGAATATTTCGTCTCCGTAAGGCATTCCAGATGTAGAGACGATCAACGCTGTCGAAGGCTTTCTCAAAATCGATGAACATGAGATGTAATGGGGATCTCCTGCTCGATAATAATACGGAGGGTGTTAATGTGGTCGCTACAGGAAAACCCTTCGCGAAAGCCAGCTTGTTCATCATTCAATGTGTCATCGATTTTGTCCTTGATTCGTCCTAAAACAATCTTAGCCATCAGCTTGGAAACAGCAGGAAGTAGGCAGATCCCACGCCAATTATTGCAATTCTTCAGGTCACCTTTCTTCGGAATCTTAATAATTACGCCCTTTTTCCACTCACTGGGAAGAGTTTCGGTTTCCCAACACTCTTGGATTAAGGGAAGGAGAATATCCGCTGAAGCGATAATATCCGCTTTCAAGAATTCAGACGGAATTCCATCAATCCCAGGGGCTTTACCGGCGTCCATTGATTTAATAGCGTCTATTAGTTCCTTTTTGGATGGTGGACCAGAACTAATGCCGTCTATTCGAGGGACGTCTTCTGCTGGCAATGAAGATGCACTTGCAGGCCCGAAGGTGTTATTAAGGACCTCTAAAAAGTGTTCTCTCCATCTTTGCAGCTGTTGTTCTTCGGTAACGAGCAGAACACCTTCCTTATCTTTCACAGGATGTTCCGTTAGTAAAGATCTGCCAGTTAATGGCTTGATAAGCTTGAAGAGTGTTCCACTGTCACCGCGGATAGCCGCATCCTCTGCCTCCTTCGCAAGCGCGTTGATATTATTGCGCTTATCACGCCTAACACTCCTTTGAACGCCTTTTTGGAGCGAACGGTATTCAGCTCTGTATCTTTCCTTAGCTGAATCGTCAGCAGCTGAGTTGATCTGCTCTTTAACTCTCTTGCGTGCTGAGATAAGAGACCAAGTGGAGTCGCTAATAAATGGTCTCCTACCGCGATCCAATCGTCCTAAAATTTCTTCGCCACACGAAATAAATGAGTCCTTAGCGACTTTCCATCTATCGTCAATTGTCGGATTCTCATTTAGTGGTGGTGCATTAGCTTTTTCGCGCAAAGCGGTGGAGAACGCACGCTTGGTTGATGGAAGTTTGAGCTTCTGCACATTATATCTAGGGCAAATATTTGCACGGTTAGGACGCTGGATTGCTGCCGTTCGTAAGCGCATTTTTGCGATGACAAGATGGTGGTCACTGCCAATATCAGCACCACGTTTCGCCCTAACGTCTAAGACACAGTTTCTCCACGTTTTGGAAACAGCAATATGGTCAATCTGGTTCTCAGTTCTGCCATTCGGAGAGGTCCAGGTTGATAAGTGGCAATCTTTGTGTTTAAACAGAGTTCCACCAATGACGAGCTGACGAGAGTTACAAAACTCTATAAACATCTCGCCATTCTGGTTTCTGTCGCCTAACCCATGATTTCCCATAAGGTGTTCCAATCCTTGGTTATCTGACCCGACTTTAGCGTTGAGATCCCCCTGAATTATCGTGATATTTCGTACTCTGGATTTGAATCGGGCGGTGATAATACGGTCGGAAACTGGTTTCCAATCGATAAGGGATCGACGTGCATCCCTAGTCAAGAGGATTCCGACTCCTGCCTGCCGAGGAGCATTTTGGTCATCATTTCCAGAGTACAATAAAACAGTATTAGAGCTTGGTGATAGAGTCGCTCCTGATCCGAGCCATCTTGTTTCGCTCAGTCCTAATATAGCGATGTTATACGCGGTCATTTCCCGTTCGACTTCAGTAAGCCTCATGTTGTTACACTCGCCCCACATCGTTCGAACGTTCCAAAACCCAATCGTGGTCCGTTGTTTATAGCCAAAAGTCGTTGCCGGTGAGTCAGTCCGAGGTATCCGAGGCTCGATTAATGTTTCGAGTGTAAAGAAAGTTTCAAGTACGCAGGTTACAAGCCTACGTACCCTATCCCTCAAGTCGCCTTTTACGACAAGCCGGGAACGCTGTGGCATAATTCTTACCCCAAAGTCCACAGGGGTCAATTTTTTGTTAAGTTTCGTACATATCTGAACCCTTGAGCGCACACAACACAGTCGCTGCGCGCACAATTGTAGAGATATGTTCGAACCTCAGGAGAGTTTTATTCTCTCCTGTCCCTTTAGTCGCCTCTTACGACACGTCGGGAAAGACGGAGGCACTATTCTTGACCCGCGCCACAGGGCACAGTTCACTAAAATAGTGTTGTAAAATGAATCTTTTGCAATGAGTAAAGAATATTATTATTTAATACCCGTTTAAGTATTTCAAAGTTTTGTACATTTTTACACAAAATGACAAGTGAACAAAACTTTGAAATAATTAAGCGGGGATTAAATTACTCTTTACTCTTTAGTACTGGGCAGAATTCTTATTTGAAATAAATAATTAACAATTAAAGGGATAAGATGTGGTGAAATGGCTTTGTTTGTTTCTGAAAATTGCTTGCTTCATCTTCTTTTGTCATCAGCGCTATGATTGTGGTGCATAATATGTTTACACGCTTTTTTACATATAAGAGTAGTCATGAGCATTTAGTATCTACACTATCAATGGATATCAATGGAAGTTCCCCTTGATGGACCCAAGGCCAGAGGCAGACCGAAGAACACCTGGATGTGTCAAATGAAAAAGCAACAACAACGCATTGATCTCGGCGATGACACGATCCAAGATAGAGCTGCCTGTAGAAATATGCTGGGATATTATCGCCAAAACGGGCGATGTGCCTACACCGCGGGTCGAGCAACGCGAAGCCATGGAGCGGTATAAAGAACGAGGCAAGGAAGAAGAAGAAGAGTAGGCATGAGCAATAAACCCAACTATTCTTCACCAAATACACAACGAAGAATTAAACATATATGGCACAAACAACAAAAAGAAAATGAAACTTTATTAAAATTGGCATTTATTTTCAAAATTCCTATAGTTTTGATAAATTATTATTTTAAAGTAACACGAAACGAGTCTCGACTTTTTGGAATCAGTATAGAATAGAAATCAAATTGTAAATTTCTTATATCATATTACGAGTCTTTCGATTTGTCTCGTATCCTCCACGATCCGGTCGTATGACGGAACCAAATCAAAAACAAATCTGTGCCCATTTGTACCCACGACCAAAATGGCGTTAGTTTAGAACCTTCGATTTCTGTCCAATTCACGGCTACTTCTTCAATGGGAATTTTCAATCTTTGTGCGATATAAAGTAGTTCAACGTCAAAGGCCCTGCGAATAAATAAGTTATTTTATTTGAAATTCGTAGGCATGTGTAAATATTCGACGAATGAACGTTACCATCTTTCAACATGTAGACTGGTAAAGATGACTTTTGCGGCAGAACGTGTGAACAGTTTGAAACCACATTGGGTGTCTCGAATTTTTTTGACAGCAAAAAGCCAAACCAAGAAATGAAAACCGTGCATTAAAAATGTCCTGCAGTAAAAAAAATGATTTATTTTGTTAATATTTTCATGAAATATATCACATACCTGAAAGCACTACGTGTGGCAATAGCTTCTTGTTCAAGATGAGCGCGCGACCCAATTACAATTGCATTCCTTTTCCAATCGCCTGGAAATGATTAAGATTAAGAAATTATGTGTTAAGATATTTAAAAAGCAAAGTCCTAGTTCATTCTTTCGCATTAAAGACAAAACCGAAAGTCTGGCGAAGAACATTATTTTTATATGACACAATTCCTAATCGACCATGAAGGATGCCGGCAATATGTATTTTTGCATAGCCTAAGTTGAACAACTTACTCCAGTTTTACCGCCTACAAGGTGTCCAGGATTCACTGTGGGATCAACTAGCGCGAGTTAAATAGAGCTGCAAGAGGAAGAGGATCTAAATAGCCAAAGCCGTCTCGGATTCGAAGAAGTCATCTTGTCGTACTGGCCGCTGAAATGCATGTAGATACATCGAAAATTACTTCCTTACGTCTAAACCCAACACGATTGTAAACAAGACTCAAGGAGGCAACACAACACAACCGGCGTCACCTCAATCGTGCCACTCCGCCAAAGGATTGCGGAGATATCGACGGATTTCCGAAGTAGTACGAAGTTGATTGTGAAATTGCTGTGACAACATCCAGGATGTATGTACATAAAAAACAATGAATGCAATTTATCGGATATATCGACGGATTTCCGACCACCCTGAGCTCTAATTGGGGAAGAGGTTCCAATGACCCTTTAGGCAATTTTGTGGCGAGTCCGGCGACACCTCAATCGTGACACTCCGCCAAAGGATTGCGGAGATATCCACGGATTTATTATGGCTCCATTACACTACGTCATATCACCATATTTCTATCATATCCTTAAGCCCGGTTGGATTTCATTTAGGACACGTCTAAAAATTTAAAGTGAATGAATCGAGTAGGCTTAATCACTTACTGTAAAAAATACTAAATTAAAGATAAAAAGAAGAGGGGGCACTTCGGGACATGAAATATAGTTTACGACCGATTCCCATACCTAGCAAGGATATATACAAAATTTCATAGAAATCGGTCCAGCCGTTTCGAAAAGATCATATCCTTAAGCCGGTTCGATTTCATTTAGTACACGTATAAAAATTTAAAGCGTATGAATCGAGTAGGTTGAATCACTTCTTCTTCTTTATGGCACGATAGCCCGACGTCGGGCCTTGGCCGCCTGGATTGAAAACCTCCAATTGTCGCGGTCACGCGACCTTGTCCTCCAGTTCCGAAAGCCTAGCATCTGGTGGGCGTCCTCACATACAGAATGCTCCCATCGGGCTCTCGGTCGTCCACGCAATCTGGCTCCGTCCACTCGTTGCGCGTTCATCACCTTTTTGGGCATGCGATCGTCGTTCATCCTTTGTACATGTCCCGCCCATTGCAATCGCTGCAATTTCACGATATTCGACACCTGTAGCTCATCATACAGCTAATACAACTCAAGGTTGTACCGGATGCGGCATTCACCTCGTTCACGAATGGCCCCGAAGATTCTTCGGAGAACCTTTCGCTCCAACAGGTGTTCAGAGTTTTGGGTTAGAGTCCATGCCTCGCAGCCATAGCATAGCACAGGTCGGATAATGGTTTTATACACACGGAGCTTCGTGTTCCTGTGCACCAGCTTCGAATTCATAATTTGGAGGGCCGCAAAGTAACACTTATTAGCTAGTTGTATCCGTTGCTTTATCTCATCTGTTTCGTTGGCGTCCTTTGACAAATTGCAACCCAGGTAAGTGAAGTTGTCTACATATTCTATATTGAGGTCCCCCACTGTGATGCTTGAATTTACTGGCGTTCTAGTTTTTGATTGCATCATGACCTTGGTTTTAGATTCGTTGATATGTAGCCCAACTTCTTTGGCGGCGTTATTGAGATTATGCAGAAGGCTTTCTGCATCTCCCAATCTTCGAGACATGATGTTGATGTCGTCGGCGTAGGCTACCAGTTGAGTCGATTTAATGAGTAGCGTTCCGCTGCTGTCCAAATTCATGGCTCGAATCACATACTCCAGAGCCAGGTTGAAGAGCGTCGGCACCAGCCCGTCGCCTTGCTTGAGTCCAGTACGAGTTTCAAATAGGTCAGTGAGTCTGTTCTGAACTCTGACCTGCGAGACGGTATTAGTCATCGTCATTCTTATGAGTCGCACTAGCTTAGCCGGTATACCAAAATGCAGCAGAATGTTGTACAGTACGCTTCAATCGATACTGTCGTATGCCTGCTTGAAGTCAACAAATATTTGGTATACGTCGATGTTGTATTCCCAGCACTTCTGGAGTAAAAGCTTCACTGTAAAAAGCTGATCTGTCGTCGAACGACCAGGTCTAAAGCCGCCTTGGTACTCGCCAATGATTTCTTCTGCGTACGGATTAATTCTATTTTCCAGAATCTTAGATAAAATCTTATAAGTCGTACAAACTAATGAGATGCCTCTGTAGTTCTCACATTTCAACTTATCCCCTTTTTTGTGGATTGGGCAAATGATACTTTTACGCCAATCTTCCGGGATTATTTCGTCGTTCCATGTGCTATCGTTCTACATTGTTGCTTCGAATGGTGTCTTTGTGTATAGCCTTAACAAGGCTCTCCCCACCATGCTTCAGCAGTTCAGCTGAAATCTCGTCAGCGCCCGGGGCTTTATTATGTTTTATTGCTTGCATGGCGAGATCAATTTCTTCTACTGTTGGGGGTTGAACGGGAGGGCCTGTTTCAGCCATCAGCTCCGGAGCTTCTTGTGTGGGGTTGTTCGGTTGAACATTGAGGAGCTCTTCAAAATGTGAGGCCCAGCGTTTATCAACGCTATCGGTGTCGCTAATGATATTGCCATCCTTATCCTTACAGAGGCTGGTCCTGGGTTGGTATCCACTTTTAATTGAATTAATCAGCTTGTACGCTTGTCTACTGTTCCTACTAGCTAGTCTTTGGTTTATTTGCATCAACTGCTCGTCAAGATGCTTACGTTTCTTACGCCTAATTAACCTATTCGAAAATCGTCGAAGCTCGTCATATTTTGTTTTTGGCTCTAGTTGCGCGTTCAGTCCATTGGCGATATGCCTCGTTTTTAGCATCTACCGCATTTTGACATTCTTCATCAAACCAATCATTTCGGGCTCGCCGGGCTTTGTATCCCACAACCTCCTCTGCGACCCCTTTGATGGTGTCTTTGAGTGTATCCCAGATCTCAAGGGCGCCTTTGTTGATGTTGATGTTATTTAGCAAGGGCGTCAGCTTCTCCTCAAGGGCAGTCGTATAAGTGACCACCGTGGCATCATCCAACAATTTGTCAACCGCAAAAATGTTTGCCGGGTTGAACCTCGAATGATGCACCGAAGAAATTCTGCACCTATAAGTCGCCTTCACCATAGGTCAGAGTCAATATTTGCTCCACGATAGGACCGAACATCCATTATGCTCGATGTCCATCTCTTGCAGACAAGGACGTGGTCAATTTGGTTGACGGTATGTTGATCTGGAGATCTCCAGGTCTGCCTGTGAATGCGACGATGCTGAAAACAGGTAGAGCTAATAACCATATTTCTGCTGGTCGCGAAGTCTATTAGTCGTTGGCCATTGTCGTTACAGTCTTCATGGAGGCTGTACCCTCCAGTAATCCCCCTATGCCAACTTAATCACTTACTGTACAAAATACTAAATTAACGATAAAAAGAAGAGGAGGGCACTTCGGGGCATGAAATATAGTTTACGACCGATTACCATACCTAGCAAGGATATAAACAAAATTTCATAAAAATCGGTCCAGCCGTTTCGAAAAGATCATATCCTTAAGCCGATTCGATTTCATTTAGTACACGCATAAAAATTTAAAGCGTATGAATCGAGTAGGTTTAATCACTTACTCTCACACAAAATGGAATTTCGATATTTACCACCACTTTCTTTCTTTGCGATTTTCAAAAAAAAAAAAATTGTTGTCCATAAACCTTCTCCAACGTAAGACGGATAAAACAAAAAAAGAATCATCCAAATCGGTCCACTGGTTTAGACGTTTACTGGCAACAGACACAAATACACATCCATGTAATTCGATTCGATTATTTAGAGACGATCCCTTCTATAGGACTGGACAAATTATAGATCCAAATTCTAAGAAAGGACAACCGAGAATGCACGCTTTAACGATAAATAGCCCCAGCACGTGTTTGACTTTTACTCCTAATTCTGCTTACGCTTCTGTTGCGACGCGTTTTATTCGGCCCGTATAAAAGCTATGAAGCTGAACTTTTGCACACTTGCTTCTTGTATGTTCTTCCAAGGAAAACTTTTTTATTTGTGCACAAATTTCAACAAAACTATACACAAATGTATTTCTATTGAAGACATAAAACATACGTAAGAATAGATAGAATCGGAGCATGGGGTCAGCCATACAAACCCAGCCCCCAATCAAGTTCTTCTAAGAAATTTTTTTTATTTGTGCACCTATTTCAACCAAACTTTACAGAACTTTACCGAGGCTAATTTCGGGCGCGGCCGAAATTTGAATACCCTTCGCTCTCCTTGCGCTAAAAATTCTTTCGGGCGTACCTATGACTTGTGTTTAATCCCCACCCGATTCTATTTATTCTTACGTATGTTTTGTATTTTTACCCAGAAACACTGCAAAGTAAAGCTTAAAATGCTTTTTATACGCTCGCACTTCATATTTTCGTAAGTTTGCGAGGTACGAAACGTTATAGAATACATGAGCGTCGTCTATGATGGATTTAAAGCGTTTGCAAAGGATCCTCAGAATAGTTTAAACGCTTTCTATCAGCTAACCGCTGCAAACGTAGCGTGTTTTTGTATATTTTAGGGCCATTGAATCATTAGAAGCTGGTAAAGCCCCGGGGGCAGAGGTATTCCCATGGAACTTTTGAAAGTGGACATCAACGCTACATCGGATAATCTCCTTCTCCAGATCCAAGAGTGTTGGACAACCGAGACTTTCCCTCAAGAATGGAAGAAGGGCGTCATTGTTAAAATCCCTAAGAAAGGAAATCTCAAAGATTGCAATAAATGACGTGGAATCTGTATCCTCCCTGCAGTCTCTAAACTGATGGCCAAAATAATCTTGGACCGGATCAAGAAAACGATCGACTGCACTCTGAACAATGAACAAGCTGGTGTTCGTGAGGGTTTTTCGTGTAGCGATCACATTAACAACCTCCGTATTATAATTGAACAATCCGCTGAATGGATATCCCCGTTACATGTTCATTGTCTTCGAGAAGGCGTTTGACAACTTTGACCGGGCTTATATCTGGACAGCCTTACGTAGGAGAAGCATATCAGAGAAACTTATTTCCAACATTAAGGAGTCCAATGTCATGTCTTGCCCAAGGGTGAATTGTCTAGCCTTTTTGAGATGAATAATGGAGTCAGACAAGGCTGTATTTTATCACCAATTCTGTTCCTTATTACCTCCAAAGACGTAATCTGCGATTCCCTAGGAAAAGTAAGGGTATCAGGTGGAATTTATTTGAGTACCTTCAGCACCTGGACTACGCCGACATTTGCCTTCTCTCAAACACACCACGAGATCAAATGACGGATGCTTTGCATCGTGAAAGTCGAAATGCTGCTTTAAAAATTAATGCCGCTATGACGAAACACCTGAGCTTGACATCAGAAAGACAAAGCCTTTCTATCTCCGCTCAACCGATAGAAAAAGTCGAGAGCTTTACTTACCTTGGAAGCGTATTGACAGCGGGTGGTAGGGCTGATGCCGATGTAGAGTCGCGCATAAATAAAGCCCGAGCACTATTTTTCAGTTTGACTCCTCTCTGGCAAAACCACAACATCCACAGAAATTCCAAACTCCGGATCTTAGAAAGCAATGTAAAATCTGTGCTTTTATATGGGTGTTCCACGTGGAAGGTGACCAGCAACATTACAACCAAACTGCAAACTTTCGTGACGACGCATTCTACTAATTCGCTGGCCTGAGGTAATATCTAACGACGACCTCCTGAAAATTACTCGCCAAAATAGTATCGGCAACGACATCAAAAGGCGAAAGTAAAAAAAAGCCAAAAAACATTGCAAAGCATGCTCTAGATTGGAATCCTCAGGGAATGTATGGAATGCATGTTGGGACGCAGCCTCCGCATCACACGAAACAGCCGTGGAGCCCTCCGCTGCCGTCCCTGTTCCCATTTAGTGCGGGTACACAAATTATACATACGTACGATATTTTTCAGAATGAAGCTCTCCGAGCGATTTCCTGATTTACAGGCATATCGACTCGGAGAGTGCAAAAAATGAAATTCGACCGGTTTCGATCGAATGCATATGACACAGCACTCTCATCAGGTGCCGCCGCTAGTGCTGTGTCATATGCATTCGAGGACGGCACGACCAGGAATGCACCGGCAAGCTGTTACTCAGCCGTATATAAACCAACAAAAATCATTCGTTGCTACGGATCACGTTTTAGTCGAATAGCAAGTTACTATTACTGTGATCCGTCCAACATCCCACTTTTTGGCTATAACGCCAATGGTCTCGGAGAGTGCAAAAAATGACATTCGACCGGTTTCGATCGAATGCATATGACACAGCACTCTCATCAGGTGCCGCCGCTAGTGCTGTGTCAAATGCATTCGAGGACGGCACGACCAGGAATGCACCGGCAAGCTGTTACTCAGCCGTATATAAACCAACAAAAATCATTCGTTGCTACGGATCACGTTTTAGTCGAATAGCAACTTACTATTACTTTGATCCGTCCAACATCCCACTTTTTGGCTATAACGCCAATGGTCACACATAGAGTCGATATGCCTGTAAATAAGGAAATCGCTCGGAGAGCTTCATTCTGAAAAATATCGTACGTATCCACTCCACGGCTCCACGGCTCCACGGCTTTTTCGTGTGATGCGGAGGCTGCGTCCCAACATGCATTTATATTACTATGTGTGACCATTGGCGTTATAGCCAAAAAGTGGGATGTTGGACGGATCACAGTAATAGTAAGTTGCTATTCGACTAAAACGTGATCCGTAGCAACGAATGATTTTTGTTGGTTTATATACGGCTGAGTAACAGCTTGCCGGTGCATTCCTGGTCGTGCCGTCCTCGAATGCATATGACACAGCACTAGCGGCGGCACCTGATGAGAGTGCTGTGTCATATGCATTCGATCGAAACCGGTCGAATGTCATTTTTTGCACTCTCCGAGTCGATATGGCCTGTAAATCAGGAAATCGCTCGGAGAGCTTCATTCTGAAAAATATTGTACGTATGTATAATGTATGGAAGCTGGCACGCGTGCACTTTACTCGAAAAGTATTTAGAAGACCCACAAAACGCACAATTTCAAAATTGAAGAGTTAATTCGAACTGGGGCCGAGCAATATTAGATAGTGGAACAGTGGGGAAATGTAAAGCTTGGTGCCGATAACGATGGAGTGAGGCGAGTGATAGAGACTCATGGGCCATGGCATGGTGCGTTAACTCAGCCGTTTATAGGCAATTTCGAGTCAACGTTACATTGCATATCATTTCGGAGTGTATATAATGTTGCATGCACTATATATTTCCTATCCGCACATGTATGAAAAATGTTTGACCACGCCGAGATTCAATCTCCGGACCTCTAGATTACTAGCATCGTAGAGTGCGACTCAACCAAGTGAGCCACAGAGCGTGGCCAGCTCATCATAGGAGCCACTATATTCGAAATTCGTGTCGAGACGCCGTAATTTTGACACCGCCAAGCTTTGTAGTTCAGCTGTGCCACTGCAATTTTGTGACCATCTTGCGCAGAAAGCAGCTGAGATTATCAGCCGGTTAGTGACTTAAATGCGCATGGGCAAATGGCCAAAAACCGGTATGTCGGATGCAACATGGATTACCGAGTGGAGAAAGCTAAGGGTGCATCTCGCATCGGCAACAGACAACAATCGTCAGAACGTCGAGCTCCTCTAACGTATGAAAGTCCAAGAAGTCCAGCGTTGCGTAGGTCGTGTTGAGAGTGTACACAGCCTCTCTTTTTTAAACGACGGAGAGAGCTGCTCGGAATAACGACTTAAATATTGTATGTAGTGTAAAAGTGATCCTATGAGCATCCCATAAACCATAAAGGATAAAGATGGAAGGAAAGAGTCATTTCGCTTCCGTTTTAAGAATCGTCGACCATATTAACAGGCTTTCGATAACGTGCATCGAGATTGCGTCATCTAGACGGCCTCATGCAAGAGGGGTGCTCCAGAAAAAATAGTGGCTATTATGAGGGCAACTTATGTCCGTGCTAAATGTCGTGTACTCCGTAAAGTGAACTTTTTGACGATTTTGAAGTTTATAGCAGGGTTAGGCAAAGTTGCATTCAATCATTTGATTGGTGAAGTGCCTGAGCAACGTCAACACCGCAGCAATAAAGGGACCCGGAAGTGTGACTTATTTCGAGAAGGAGGCGAATGGAGTCGGGTTTAAAGTGATAAATGCATTACTGGTCGTGCTATACGATACCACTTCTCCCAAAGAGGCTCACAAAGGGGCCCCTAAAATCAAGTGGAGTAGATCGGTGGATAAAGAATGTGGGTCATTAAGAAAAACCTGGCGTCAATTACGATATACATACATGGTCAGAGACCGTATGCGATGGCGAGTAGGGTAGGTGTAGTCGACGCGCTATGCTCGCAAGGGGTTAAGGCGACTTAACCCTTCTGTCGGCACAAAGGTCTGGCCAGACCTTTGGCACTATATTTTGGTGAAAAAAGTATAGAAGATGAAATCGCAGCGACTTCATATTTCATGATATCCTAGAATAATATGTTTAGAAGCATTTTGCAAAAATTTGAAAAAATCGGTTGAAGTTTTGAATATGTTTTTGATGATTTTAAATTTATAGTGCTTTTTGATACCCAATAGGTCTGGCCAGACCTACAGTTTTTCCCCCCATTCTTCTCTTGAGGTAAAAGGTGCAAATATGAAATTCTCTTAAAATTCTCTTATTTATGATGTAATAATGTCATTAAAATTCAATTTGTACTATAAACGATAAAAATTTCTGAGATTTTTCTTTGAAAAGCCGTGAAGCTCGGGAAATAAGCATGCCTAATTTCATCACGTTTTATAACATCACCTAATCAACTGAGATTTGACTCAAGGAAATTCAAACTAGTTGTTTTCACTTTGTAATAGTTAGGACTAAGTATGAGAGACTTATGAACGTCTTTCTAAATAGATTTGATCAAGAAATTTACGAAAAATTTGGCATAAAATGATTTTTGTGCTTGAAAATTCCCTATTTCTTTCCACCTACTTCCCTAAATCTGCAGACTAATATCGAGGTAAAATCTACTAACAAAGCGCCAAATATTTGCCCAAAGATATTGATATTGAAAAATGCGAACAAACTTTCTACTAGATATATGCCATCAAAATAGAGAAGCAAAAAGATATGAAAATAAGGGAAAAACATGTTTATAATAATACCACCTCAAAATATGTCCACTTATCTACAAAAATGATTTTAATACTTCTATTGTTTAAAAATGGCAGTAAGGAATTGATAGAATGATTCTACCGATAAAAATTTCACCTTTTCTAAAAAATAAAAAAATTTTCTCAGTAGGTCCAGCCAGACCTATTGGGTATATAATATGCATATTGTAGTAGGTGCCGACAGAAGGGTTAAAGTGCGTTTTTTCATCCTATTTAGTTTTAGGGTACATAACCATAAAGTAAGAAATTGGAATAGAGATGGAACTCCATATAACATTAAAGTCTACTGAAAAACATTTTACCTTTGAGTGTGTGCTGTAAGTAACGTGTACATACACGAAGAGATCTTCCTGTATGTACACGTTACTTACAGCACACACTCAAAGGTAAAATGTTTTTCGGTAGACTTTAATGTTATATGGAGTTCCATCTCTATTCCAATTTCTTACTTTATGACATAACTTCATATAAAAAAATGACAGCTGGGTATTATTTTATTATAATGAAGTTTCGTTACTTACAAACACACGAAATGATAAAAAACGCATGTCTTCATATCTGAAAAGCTCAAGTGGCTTTACTTCCAACCTTTTCGCATGCTGCTGTCGAAGAAATTTACTGTCAAGGATGACTTGGACATATCCTTGTGTTGAAAACCATTAGGCGTTAGCTTCCACAAAAGCATCCAGGCAAAATAGTAGAGGTGATAGGACTCCGCCCCGAGGCCAGAATCTATGACTTACATCATTACGATAATGTGATTACCACCACTAAGTTGGCTCAGCCCCTTGTGGGGTATAGACCGTTTCTCATTTTAGGAATGAAGAAAACACTCGCAGATTTTCAAGTGCGGGGAAAATACCCTACCCCAAAGCTTCCTCTGAAAATATTCAGAAGATATAGAGTTGTTTAGATTAGATTACATTGTAGAGGGGCGTGAACCCGAAGGGATTCGCAGCACTGAAGCCAGTAGGCCTATTGTGCTATCGCCGTAGTCTCGATTGGGGAGGACTATGCCCGACGATCAATGTTGATCATGCTGAGAATAAAATTGAGAACCCTTATATAGACGTCCAAGCTATGTCGTCCGTATCTGGATAGGCCACTCTGAATTGTGACCAGCGGTGCAGGGCCAGAGCATCTCACTCGCACATGACATCGTTTTCTTCGCAGAATCAACAGCACGCGTTTTGCACAAGACTTATTGTGCGGAAATTTGATCTCAAGCAGGAGTGGCCTGTGAGTATGCTACACATAAAACGTACTTAGATCTGTTTAGCTGAAGCAGCTCAGCTGTTCTTTTGTGGCAATAACCTGCTATAAACAGTTTAGATTGTCTAAGCCCAGGTAGTGCTCAGTTGCCTTAGCTATTCGTATTCGTAAACCATTTGATGGTCTGTGGATGCAGCCTAGCGAAGATAGGGTGCCACTCCTCTCTGCTCCATGTTACAGCTTTGAAACGGCGGCCGAATGCGAGCTCCTTTGCAAGGTGGTCGGAGGGCATGTTCGCGATATTAATGTTGTTGAGGCATGTTAGCTGCCCCTTAGTAGGCTCCAGACTGGCATCATTTGCAATGAGTCGTACCATTGCTAGTTTTGCTTCGGTCTCGAGGTAGATTTCAATTGGGTGTAGATCTAGCAGAACCTCTAGAGCACTGCTAGGGCAAGATGTGAGTGCACGGGTGGTAATGAGACATGATAGTCTCTGTACCTAGCGCGGACTTACCCTGCGTAGTCAGGGCCACATACCACAGCACCATAGTTTAGAGTTATAATAGATGGTTTCAAACCCCAGGTTTTCCCTACGATTGTTTGCATATCCAAAGAAGTCGAGGATTACTCCAAGATATTTGACTTTACTCCCAATTGGTAGAGGGGTGTTGTATATTGCCGGGCTTCTGAACTCAGCCGGATTTCTATTTCTGGAGAAGGGTATGATGATCGCTTTTGATGGCTTCACTAGGAGCCCGTTTCCATCACACCATTCTTGTATTATTTTTAGTGCTGGTTCGAGTAAATCTGGTATTATTTTCTCAAACAAACCCTTGACCACTATAACCACATCGTCGGCGTATCCCTGTACTGAGAAGCCATTGAATGAGAGCTTACACAAAATATCAGCAACCAGGTACCACGGCGATAGTACCCCCCCCCCCCCACCCCTTGTGGGCATCCTCTTTTAACCTTCGCAAGGATAGATTCCTCATTTATTTGGCAGACGACTTTTCTGAAGTCGTTTGCTCCAGTCCCCTCTGTATTCTGTATATCCAAGCGGGACTGACTGATTTGTATGGATCAAACCAGCTTATGGGTTTTTATTTTGCCTTGAGTTAAAATACTTCTTGCAGTTCTTCAGGAGTGGGTACTGCTGGATCATATCTGACATTATCTACGATGAGTTAGGTCCTTGTTCTATCATGGAATGCTGTTCTTGTCCCTTACCCTCTTACTGGGAGATCATTTTGTCGAATCGAGTCGGTCCATGCGCGTTGGGTATTACATCTTTTCCGTCAAAATCTTAAAATTTAAGGAATCTTTTACTATCAAAGTAATTTCTTCATACCTGAGCTTAATGCCTGCATTGCCTTATCCAACTTATCAACATCAGCAAACTTTGTAGCACCGTCAGCATCGGCAAACAACAAATATTTGCCACGAGCACTAAGCATGCCCAAACGAACGGCTCCGCCCTTGCCACGATTCTCGATCAGTTCCAGTACACGCACCTTATTTGCTGTGTACTTCTGGCTGTGCTTCAATGCCACCGATACAGTTCCGTCGTTGCTTCCATCACTTACCACAATCACCTCATATCGGAATTCTCCCGACTGTGATTTGGCCTCCAGATAGGCCAAACATTCGTTGAGCATCTTTGGCACTGAATGATAAAATTAAAAATAAAATGAATTTACATCTTAACTAGGCCTTAAATAAACATTTGGCTTACGTCGTTCTTCTTCATTGTAAGCTGGCACGACTACACTCAAATCGACTGTAGGCTCATCATCAATAGACGGAAATCGAATATTTTCCACAATAGCCGGATCCAAAAAACATTCTTCCTCGCGATGACGCCGAATGATTGGATAAGGACTTGTGATGGCCTTTTGGATGATGAAGAGCTGCAAACAAGAAGCAAAATGTTGTAATTGATAAGATTGTGGGTTAATCGTTGTCATGTTACCGCGATTGTGCAAGATACAAACAGTGCCGAGCCCACAAACAAGATGAACTGTAACCACCCAAAGATATCCATTTTATTAGCTATGAGGTGGATGAACTGTATCGTAAGATGCCAATTTAAAGGGTGAAATCTTAGTGCCACGTCTCCGGTGGTAATAAAATGGGTTACATTCAAATTAGAACCAAAACTAAGCCCATAGATAGCACTGTGCCAGCGGCAGACCAACAATTTGTTGCCGGATATTCTGACAAGAAAACGATAGGGTGTACGTGGTGACAACTGACAGGTGAAGAGTGGTACATGGTATATGTAGTGTGGCCAAGTTGGACGGTCTTGATTTGGCGTAGGAGCTGTGGTGAATTTCATAAGGTCACGTGCGGCTGCGTTTGTTCATCCTGGAAACGGAAGGATACAGGAATTATTAAGGAATAAGAGATTCGTTGTGACGTCATCTTGTAGTACAATCAGGCAACATCGTTGATTCTACAACTTGCCACCAGAGTTGCTAATGTTGCTAAGAAGATATTCGAAAACATATAAATTTGAATGAAGCATTTTGTATTGAGCTCATTGTTGTGTAGTCGTCCGGTGATTCAAATATATTTCTTTGTTAAAAATAAATTGTTAAAGTTGTGCACAGTATTTTAATAGTGACTTTTAATCAACTAGCACAGGAACATAGCGCTACATAATTGGTGACCCCGGCTCTTGGAAACCGCGAAACATTAAGAAAAATCGAGTCACTCGTCGCCATCGCAACAAATTTGTTCGTGCATCAGCATCGAAATTTGTGGAAAGTGCACGGGCATCCAGCAAACTACGCATCAGCATCGGATTTTGTGGAAAGTGCACGGGCATCCAGCAAACTACGCATCAGCATCGAAATTTGTGGAAAGTGCACGGGCATCCAGCAAACTACGCATCAGCTTCGAAATTTGTGGAAAGTGCACGGGCATCCAACAAACTACGCATCAACATCGAGATTTCTAGAAAGTGCACGTGTAGCCAGCAAAAAGCGCAACAGCATCGAAATTTGTGGAAGGTTCGCGTGCATCCAGCGAATTGCGCATCCAAAAATTGTACAATTCAACACTCAACAAGCCAGCGTCCAGCGGAGCATCTTGCAACAGCAGCACGTGGAAAATTTATAACAGCAAGTATTAAGAACAATTATCAACATTGATCAAGGTAAAAAATTTCCAATTTGTTAAATTTTTGTTAAAACGAATTCGCGTCTATACCAATACCCATTAAAACATTTAAAATGTCTGAGCCCTCTACTACGCAAAATACTGACCCGCCGCCAGCATCAACAGGCAGCGCTACTCCTCGTCAACTCTTGCCACCATCTTCCTCACAAATTACCGGTACGCAGTCGCGAGTTCCAGCAAGCCCTCTAAGTGCGCGCGACTTTTCGTCTTTTTCGAATCAAGTGCAATTAGACTCCGTGAGCCACATGAAACTGCCACCGTTTTGGCAACGGCGTCCCGCACTATGGTTCGCTCAAGTTGAGGCGCAATTTGCTATGAATAGGGTAGTTTCCGACAACAGTAAATTTAATGCGGTTGTCGCGTCTTTGGACTCTAATGTCCTCGACCACGTGGCCGACGTTGTGGAGAGACCACCCCTCACCGATCGCTATATCGAGCTTAAAAAGCAACTCATTTCGCGTTTTGCCGATTCAAGCGAAAGCAAATTAACGAAAGTACTCACAGAACTTGAGTTGGGGGACAAGAAGCCCTCGTTTTTGCTGCGTGAGATGAAATCGTTGGCCGGGGATCAACTCTCGAACGACGCAATTAAATCCCTTTGGCTGCGCAGGCTGCCTGCACGTGTCCGTGCCATCCTTACAGTAACAGACAAAGTGGAGGCTACAATATTAGCTGAATTAGCAGATCGAATAATTGTTGAATGCGACTCGTGGTCAAGAGTAGCTGAAGTAACCGAACATATCCAACCGAAATCATGTGAACCGAGTGCCATTGAAGCGCTCACAGCTCGTTTCGACAGACTGGAGCGAAGCTTACGAAACAGAAATCGTAGCCGTTCGCAGTCGAGAAATCGTTCGATTCGGAAAGGCCAAAAAGGCGGTAAAACTAATTTATGTTTTTACCACAATCGCTTTGGGGATAAGGCAAGGAAATGCCATGCCCCATGTAACTTCCAATCGGGAAACTAGATTCGTCGTCGTCCAATGGTGCGATGGAAGACGACGTTACAGAGCCGCACCGTCTTGTTGTTAGATGTCGAAGTACAGGAATAAACTTTTTGGTTGACACGGGAGCTGGAGTGTCTGTTTTGCCGCGTTCATCATCCGGTAAACAGTGCCAACCTTCAGATTTTAAGTTATTTGCCGCCAACAATGCAATAATACACACATACGGTGAAAAATTGTTAACGTTAGATTTGGGATTACGCCGCAATATGCCATGGTACTTCCGTGTAGCTGACGTTTCACGTCCTATTATTGGAGCTGATTTTCTCCAAAAATTCAACCTGCTTGTTGATCTTAAAAGGAAACGTTTAATCGACGGAACCACCCAACTCTATACACTCGGCAAGGTATCACATGAAACATACATTAGCGTGTCTGCTATTCAGCACAACAATAAGTTCTCTGCGGTATTGACTCGTTACCCACAACTTACTGCATCGTCAAATTTCCTTGAGGCACAGCCCCATAATGTATGTCATCGAATTGTGACTACTGGTCCTCCAGTTTACGAACGATCAAGACGTCTTTCTACGGAAAAGTATGCCATAGCGAAGCGTGAATTCGAATATATGGTGGAGAAAGGAATTTGCAAACCCTCAGACAGTCCGTGGTCAAGCCCTTTACATTTAGTGCCAAAGAAAAATGGCGAGTGGAGACCGTGCGGTGACTACCGCCGCTTAAATGCAGTAACTGTGCCGGATCGTTATCCGATAGCACATATTCAGGACTTCACACATATACTGTACGGAAAACGAGTGTTCAGTACGCTAGACTTAGAACGAGCATATCACCAAATCCCTATTCACAAAGACGATATTCCTAAAACAGCTGTAAACACACCGTTTGGTTCGTTTGAATTCAATCGCATGACATTTGGACTTTGTAACGCTGCGCAAACGTTCCAGCGTTTCATTGATACCGTATTGCGTGGTCTCAATTTTTGTTATGCATATTTAGATGATATTTTGGTCGCATCATACACTGAAGACGAACATTTAGAGCATCTCCGACAAATCTTCGACAGACTGCAATCGTTTGGCATAAAAATCAACGCATCAAAATGCGTTTTCGGAGTTCCGGAGGTAAAATATCTGGGATACCTTATTGATCACAGGGGATCCAGGCCTTTACCTGAACGCGTTCAGCCCATCAAAAATTTCAAGCGTCCAACGAATATCGCTGAGCTTCGTCGCTACCTTGGCATCATCAATTTTTACCGTCGTTTCCTCAACAATGCCGCTAGCGTACTTGCACCCTTGAACGCTTTTCTTAAAGGAAGCAAAAAGCGCGATAAAACACCGATTGTTTGGGATAAGGAAGCAGAAAGCGCATTTGAAAATAGTAAATCCTTGATTGAAAATGCCGCATTGCTTGCACATCCGTTAGCTGATGCGCCTTTGAAACTTTCCACCGACGCATCAAGTACGGCGATTGGAGCTGTGTTGGAACAATTGCAGAATGGAGATTGGAGACCTTTAAGTTTCTTTTCTAGAAAGCTTAACGTCGCACAACTCAAATACAGTACCTATGACCGGGAACTATTGGCCATCTACGAGTCTATTAAACACTTCCGTTACATCTTGGAAGGCCGGCAGTTCGTCATACACACAGACCACAAGCCGCTCATATACGCCTTTCAAAAACGATCCGATAAGGCGTTACCTCGACAAATTCGACAGCTAGAGTTTATATCGCAGTTTTCAACAAATATCGTTCATGTTGATGGATCCCGAAATATTATCGCCGACGCATTGTCTCGTGTGGAAGACATTTCTCCAATCAACACATCAATCAACATTTCTTCAATCAACACACCAATCAACATTTCACCGACCGAGATTTCCGATGCACAACACAACGACGAAGAGTTGGAAAAGCTCTTACAAGGAGACACCTCTCTGCGTTTGCATCCTGTGATAATCGACAATAATAAAACCCTATATTGCGATATTTCTACCGGGCAATCGAGACCTTACATTCCCTTAATATACCGTAAGAAAATTTTTGATCAATTTCACAATTTGTCTCATTCCAGTGGTCGAGCTACCAGTCGAATCATTAGGCAAAAATTCGTTTGGCCCAGCATTTCGAAGGACGTAGCGAGGTGGGCAAAGAATTGTATTGCATGTCAGTCGTCGAAAGTGAGTCGGCATGTTAAAAATACACCGCAACACTTCGTAGCTCCTGATACCCGTTTCCATCACGTGCATCTCGACCTAGTAGGACCTCTTCCTACTTCAAACGGATTCAGCTATGCCCTCACAATAATCGACCGGTTCACTCGCTGGCCTGAAGTCATCCCATTGGTCGACGCTACTGCAGAAACGATAACCACAATGTTTTATACACATTGGGTTAGTCGTTTTGGCGCACCCGCTATAATAACGACAAACGAAACTCTCAGGACATATTCCGGTCCGCGGATGAAAGCTACTTCCAGCAAATCAGTGTCATTCGATACTACGGTTGACACTTAGGGGGGAGTATTGTAGTACAATCAGGCAACATCGTTGATTCTACAACTTGCCACCAGAGTTGCTAATGTTGCTAAGAAGATATTCGAAAACATATAAATTTGAATGAAGCATTTTGTATTGAGCTCATTGTTGTGTAGTCGTCCGGTGATTCAAATATATTTCTTTGTTAAAAATAAATTGTTAAAGTTGTGCACAGTATTTTAATAGTGACTTTTAATCAACTAGCACAGGAACATAGCGCTACAATCTTCACTCAACCAACGCCATCTACTCAGCTCAGCTGTACGGGCAACCCGTGTCCCGCGAACAATTTATGCAAGATCCACACCATCATCGTACAGCTGAGCTGAGTAGATGGCGTTGGTTGAGTGAAGATGACGTCACAACTAATCTCTTTTTCCTTAATAATTCCAGTATCCTTCCGTTTCCAGGATGAACAAACGCCCTACAAAATGAACAAACGTCTGGCTTTCGATTGATACCAAACCTATACCTTTCCGACCCATATTTAAAAATGACTGGCTAAGTTCACACTCACAATTTTAAAGTTGTTATAATTAAATAATTAGAGAAGAACAAACGATATTAATTGGCGAACAATCAAGAACAAACGTAGCCGCAGTCGAACAAACGGTTCACCGAGCAAAAGGGCGTAATTAAAAAAAAATGACTGGCTAACTTCACACAGCCGACACGTGCACCCAAACGGCTGTTGTCATTCCATTTAAACATGTCGCCATTTGGCTGTGCGTCCAGTTTTGATATTCAATATGGCAACTCAACCAACCGCTTGTCAAATTAAAAGTGACAATTTTGCAACTTTTGTTCGTTATTTTCTGTGAAATTGAATAATTCTTGTACGGCCGTGTAATAGTTCAAACGCGCAGAGTCCGATTTGTATAATTAAATTTAAAAATATCACCAAAAAGAAATTTTGGTTATGTCATTTTCTGTCTCCATTTGGCTGCAAGTGTAGATGCTAAGTAGCAGCCAAATGGCTGTACGCGATGCCAGTTTTTGGACGCGCAGCCATTTGGCGACTTATCTAGATGACCCTTTAAAATAAGAAAAATGATTAATATTTGGATAAATTTGGTAAAGGACTTTAATTGAAATATGATGCAATCACTTTTCAAAATTGAATTCTCCGATTCAAGTCGACTTTGCAGTCATTTTCACACCATTGGTAAAACCAAATTTGTCCGTTCACCTATCCCCCACACCAAATTTCATGACAGCTGTCAGATATTCGAAATGCCGACACAGAACCAACTTCAATTCAGTCGAAAAGTCAATGCGAGGGTGTCTGCGGGTCGGTTTACGTTTCGTCGGTCGGTTTTAACGTTTTTCCCCGAAAAAATTATTGAATTCGTCCTTCACGAATGCGGTAAATAAACAACGAATTGCACCTACTATTCGCGCAATAATTAGTGTAATTCAAACAATGTAAAAACACGTCAAAATCGCATAAAACAAGAGGCCCTCTGGGCTTCGATGAAAAAGTCAAATCGCGGCGGGAGTGCTGCTGTGCTGGTTCAATTCAATAGCGGGCGCTCGCCCACGACAGGAAAACTCATCGTCGTCTCCAAAAAAGGTCTAGCGTGCCCGCCAAGTTCTTACAACGGGTATTTTTACATTTTTATTTTCACAATTGGATCGTGCTGCTAGCAAAGTTGTTGCTTGCCATAAATTGTGTGTTTTGTGCGCGTTTTTTTGTGCGAATCTCTGTCGCTTCGCTGTTTGTGAACCGCCGAAAGAGTGTAGTGTGGTGGTGCTTTTGCCTGTGCTGTTCCCGAGACGGTTGTGCTTTCAGTTCAACATTTTTGGTTTTGCATGCGCTTCTTTTTGTTCGAATTCGCCTCCCTCATTTTATATGTACGTGTTCGCGCCTATTTTGGCGAAACGTTCCGCTACACGTTACTGGTATGCAAAGACACAACAGTAGCTTTTGGCGTCTTTTGCCTAATTTTACTAGATTTGTCGATTTGGTTGGCATTTGTTGTCAACCCTTGCCGGGGCCGCTTTCCTATGTTTTATCGCTTATTTGTATTTTCGTTTTACACAACACGTTTTGCTTGCTTAATTTTTAATGATCCTGTACGTGCACACACAGGACATGAGCCTAATCGGAACGACCAGTTGAATTTCCATTTGTTTGTAAACAAAGCAAATGAAGTGTTCGAAGATAAAATGCGCCTGCGTTTGTCGTGTTCCTCGTGCCTGTTCTATTTGCCAACATGATAAATAAACAAAGATGACAGATGACTGCTTGTCAGGCTGCCTGTAGAAATTGTTGGAGTTGCCGGTGGCTAGACCCTGGAGCTAGAGAGACGTGATTATGGTGATGAAATGGCTGTGTATGGCCATCGTCGCACTGCGGAGGAGGGAACTTGTTTCCGTTTGAATTTAAGCATCCATCGTGCGCACTTGGCCAAGTGAGTTTCATATGGGACTCCTACGACACAGACGCATGTTTGCTTCTAATTTATTGGCTGAAAATGCATCTTTTGACGGTTGCAAGCGAATGGAAGCTGTTGCAGATGGGTATTCTAAAAATAGATTTGTCTTAAATGTCTTTCAATATTCGCTGGAATCCTCAAGAAGTTGTTCCACACAAATAGCAAATTTTCGAGATTATTCACCTTCACATTGCGATAACCTTCTGATCTTGGCCGATTAGGCTCGTTTAGATGAAAGCGTGTGACATTACAATGTTAAAATGGTTTCCATAAATTTTAGATAATACATAGTTTGTTCTAATGAAATTGGACCAGAAAGTCTTCTGTACGCTGTCCCTTCTTGATTTCTTACATTAAAAATCTGAAAGGTCAGGACAGTCTGTTTGAAGAGTACACCATGGTGGTCCATCCAGTAGGTCAACCTGAGGCTGAAAGATTCTTTACGCTCCTCCAGCATAGTCCACAGATTTAAAGCTACGTTGATGACAGTATGCATAAGCATCTTAAAAATTAGTTCGAATAAACTTTTCAACAGCGCAAAGAGTACGGCCCGGTTTCTCATAACTCGTATATAATGGTTAGTCTTATCGTATAGAGAAGACGCACACAATTTTTAAAAAGCTTTTCCATTATATTGAATTGAATTTTTGTTTATTTCGCAATTTTAATTTGCAGCTTTTAAGTTCGTTCGGGATTAGGAAGACGTGTCGATGTTCTTAGGAGAATGCCGATACGTATCGGGGAGGTTATCCACATTTTCATTCATGCTCACGAAACGGTAAACACTAATCGCTTCGATATATTTCTATGGACCGAAAACGTTTTCTGCTCCGTGCAGGATTCATCTTAGTGTTCCCTTCTCGCATATGTTAAAATCAAATCGAGAAAGTTGTTTTAAAAGTGAAATTATTATAATATTGGGTACAATTATGATCTTCTCCACGTCTTTCCTGGCCATCCCAACTATGTCTTACGTTGCTTCTTGCGGTTTCCAAATCTGGATCGTTTTAGCATGTTACTGACCCCTCTTCGGAAAGTGTGACCAATCCATTGCGATGTTATGCCGCACACACACGGCCAATCCCATCCAAATCTAATTGCATGAAAATGGATTTTCATTTTGTAAAATTGTAAATCCATTTTTATACAATTTGACAGAAATGGGTTTGGACTGACCGTGTGTGCGGCCTTAAATTGCAATGGCGTTCATTAAAAGATCGGGGAGACCATCCATTTCATGTTTACCCGCGTAATTTAGATAGGAGCAATAAATTGATAAATAAATGCTAAAATCGGCAGGCGTGTTCCTCGTCCAGGAGGAGGACTTACATTCCTAATACACAATTCCATGCAATAACAAGTGGGCTAATATCAAGTTCGTTTTTAAAAATGCAATAAAATGAACAAAATTCAATTTTTTCATGTCTTATGGCTTTATTAGAAAGTAAGTAAGCTCCCATTAATGATGGAACACAACTTCATTCAAGTGGCCGGCCGGCTGGCGTCGCAGTAGCGCATTCTGTCACACCAATTTTCCAAGACCCTGTTGATGGTTTCGGGCTGTAGCTCACGGATTGCTTGGATGATATTGGTCTTAAGTGCTTGAATCGTTTCTGGATTGTTGGCATAACATCGGTCCTTCACGGTTCCCCAGAAAAAGAAGTCCAAAGGGGTCAAATCGCAGCTCCGAGGCGGCCAATTGACATCGCCAAGACGACTGATAACACGATTTGGGAATTTGGTGCGTAAAAGATCGATTGTGGCATGGACTGTGTGGCATGGCGCGCGATCCTGCATGAACCAGAGGTCGTCCAAATCCATGTCTTCAATTTCAGTAAAAAAAAAAGTCCGATAACATGGCTCTGGGCTAGAGAGCACTCACTTTGAAAATAAGTTTTCAATATTTCCCAACGTTGTTCAAGCGTAAAGCGACTCATTTCGTTCCGCGGAGGTATGATACTGACTTTCTATAAAAATTTCGATCGAAAAACAGCTGTCAGTGCCAAACTAACCTATGATTTAAAAACGAACTTGTAATTGGCCCACCCTGTACAGTATCCCAGCAAGCATTGGCGTCATAAATCGTGAAAAAATAAATAACAGGCGCGACCGTCCAACATTGGACTCAAGCCACAGATGTGTTAGTGACATCCAATTTCACGATCTTGACTGCTTTTTTGTTGAGGTGTTGGGATCAACAGCACGCTCAGCAGTATTATTTATTTCCATAAATTAAACATATATATGATACATCTTTATGAGTAACAATTATGTAATCTTTATCCGTAATAAGGCGCAAAGATGTGTATAGATGATACAGGGCGACATCGTCATTTACTGTTTGTATAAAATCGTGATAAATGACAAAGGTATCTCAGCTAACGTCTGGGGCATGAATAATAGGTCACACAAGTGTTTCTTTTTGATCTCAAAGCCAGACCGGCCCGCGTACGTTTATCAACTATAAAAATGCAAATTGGGAAGGCTTCACTGCGTTTACTACGGCGAAGTTCGTCGCGCTATCTACTCCAACAGGCCGCTTAGAAGGCCGAAAAGAATTTAACGAACGTCATTGTTAAAGCAGCAGCTCGCTTCATTCCGGCTGGACGTATCCCTAAAGTTCGGCCATGTTTCCCAACCGCTGCCGCAAGATGTCAGGAAGCACTGGGCTACCGTCCGCGCACTGTCTCATCCAACCAAAGACAAGGGTGGTGTAGCCATTGGATTGGGTAAGAAAACCACTAAGAATCCAAAAATTTGCGCGAGCTTGTTCAATTAGCAATTTAATTAACAACCCAAAAACCAAAATGCTCATTTGCGGTTGACACCATTCCCATATTCCAAATATACAGGGGACCACGTTTCAGACGCTATCAAGAATGTTAAACATGGCTTTAGAATTAGATCAGATGACAATTTAATGGTCAGGCTGAAACATCTAGATCAGGGGTATCCAAAATAATTGTTACGCGCGCCAAATTTTTGGTTTGAAATACGATGGCGGGCCGACAAATTTTATGAAGAGAAAGATTTAGACACATAGTTGTCAATAAATTTAACACGAGGTGCGGCTTCTTGTTTAGTGAGCCCTGATGTGTCCCAACTATAGTGGCAGCAAAGCCCTGCGCTCCGCTTTATTATTTTTGCGTTCATTTACCGCAAATCGAAGGCCAATGACGTAAACAAATTTCGGCGTGGGTGCCCATCTGACCGGATCTCGGCCATCGTTTGGCAGTAAGTCGTATGCCATTGTTTGGTAGCACTCTGCTCACCCGCTCAATTTGTCTATAGCGGGGAAACCTTTTTGTCCTTTTAAGGATGCTGAAGACCGCCATCACTCTTCACAATCAAATTTCCCCAGTTTTAATCCTCTCATTGGTGTTTGCTTCCCAAAGACGCGATATATCTTCTTAATGTATAGAGTAAAGGGCTAGCGGGCAGCACAAACATATCCCAACCCTACTGCTTAGAGCTACAACATGCAGCTGCTGGCTCGTTTAAGAGTGGAGAAGTAATTTGTACTATTTATTTAACCAGCCAATGTTTGCTATGCTCTTTAAGAAACCCGAAGCCCTATCAAATGTCGCGGCCAAGTTTTTATACTGTTCAATTGGATAAGCCCGTCCACTGGCCCTACTCATCAAAACTTACTAAAAAAGAATCATTGAAAATCTTAGGGCTTGATTCTTCTTCTACTTTGAAGGATTCTGTCCTTCCTATAGACACCAGACATTAGCGAAATTTTATAGAAAAATTTGGCTTCAAAATGTGGCACTGACAATTTTTTGATGATGTTCTTTTTAAATCACGAACACATCTTTTCTACATTACCAAATGAGACGCCTATGATCACTTTTTCGAAATTGTTCGAGGGCCGGACAAACACATTTGTCATGCCGGACATTCCTGATCTAGATCTTCCGTTCATCGAATATCTTACGGCGGCCTTCAACTTCTAAAATCCGGAGAAAAACGTTAATCTCGCTGAATTCTGCCGTCAATTATTGAAGCACTCATCCACCCCACCCTCATATCCTATGAGCTAGCTAGCTTCTCACCAGCATGGCTTTAGGAAGATGTATAGTATCCTAACAGCTTTGTATGTTATTACCTATCTCATCGACCTAGAGGGGAGTTGAAAGAGATGGTAACAGTCTTTGTCACGAAATACTTAGAAGTTGGTAGGACAAGGGTAACAGTGTGTCCCGTAGTATAGAAAATTTGTTCACTAAATAACTCGCGAACGACTCAACCGATCGTCATGCAATTTGGTAGGAATTTATAGAATGGTACCAGTCCTTGGAACGAAATACTTAGAAATTGGTGGGACAAATATAACAGGGTGTCCCGAAAATTTGGAGTCGACTCTTCGGGGCACTCTGTTATCTTTGTCCTACCAAATTCTAAGTATTCGGTTCCAAAGACTGTTACCATTCTATACATTCCTACCAAATTTCATGACGATCGGTTGAGTCGTTCGCGAGTTATTTAGTGAGCAAATTTTCGAAACTCCGGGACACACTGTTACCCTTGTCCTACCAAATTCTAAGTACTTCGTGACAAAGACTGTTACAATTCTACACATTCCTACAAAATTTCATAACGATCGGTTGAGCCGTTCGCGAGTTATTTAGTGGACAAATGTTTTAATCTTCGGGACACCCTGTTATCCTTATCCTACCAACTTCTCAGTAAGACTGTTACCATTCTACACATTCCTACCAAATTTCATGACGATCGGTATGCGTATGTGATGAAGAACAAAAGCCAGCCACACACAAGGAACTTTACGTACGAGTGTAAAATTTCATAAATGTCCAACCAAGCCAATTGCATTAGCCAACCCCACCCCTATTCATATCCTCAATAACATCAACCACACCTCATAATTCATTGCAAGAAACAACTTACAATAATCCTAAATTCATTTTATCTTAATTCACATACAAGGATTTTTTTTTCATTTGGGATAAGGATTTTTTCAATTGGGAAATATTATATCACCAAGTTCAAAACGTACAGAATCTTTCTTTAGTTTTAAGCCTAAAGAGGTTTTTAGACCTGGAAGTGCAACTTTTTCAATGAAAATGCATATTTACCGCGTGGAATATATCGGAAACGCTGAGGAATTCCATAAACTGAAATCCTCATTTACCGGGGACTCAAAACAGAAAAGGTAGAGAAAAATTGTGGAACCATTTTGACTTCAACAATGTTGCATGCCACACATATAGCCATTCGATTCGATTAAATACACTGTATGAATAGTTTGTTTATAAGTTTTATAAAAAAAACGGAGAATGAAGACAGCACCTGATCATTCCGGTCTCTAATGTTCACCTGTCTTCATAATATAGTCATTATGTATTCTAGAGTCCTTTTCCAAACACAACGACATCACCGCATTAGTTGCAGGAAAAGGGCCATTGAACATTCCAAACCTGTTGGCGATACAAAACAACTCAAAACCTAACTGAATGCAGCATACAGATCATAAAACCGCAGGCGTCCTTCCAAAAATGTTGAACCGGCGCCTATTTGTCTATTTTCAGGTATTGAAAATGTTACATTGATAATAAGTGTACAGCGCGACGAAAAGTTGTGTTCTCTGAAAGAAAGTGTCTTAGACAAGCAGGTGCTAACCGAGAAAAAAGAAAGCCATAAAAATGAGTAAGAAATCATCATTTAAAGAGAAAAGTCGAACTGCTAGTCAGAAAATGGCTGAGCGCCTATACGACATAGTGATAAGTGGTGTAATGGTCAAGAGGGCACAAAACAAAAAACGTTTTACGCCCGTCAACTATAAACAACGATGGTTCGAACTGACAAAGAAGACCTTGTCGTATTTTGATGTGGAAAATATTGAGGTGAGTTTATTGTTTTATTATATTTTATTTTGTATAGTTTTAGTGTTCCTTATCTTTCAATAAGATTCTTTATGTTAAGATGAACGGAGATTCATGAAAAAGAGAAAAGGAGATCGAAGACGAATATTAAGGTCCCTCTAGACGTGTCGCCAAATGGCTGCGCGTCCAAAAACTGGCATCGCGTACAGCCATTTGGCTGCTACTTAGCATCCACACGAGCAGCCAAAAAATGACATAACCAAAATTTCATTTTGGTGATTTTTTTTTAATTTAATTATCAAAATCGGACTCTGCGCGTTTGAATTATTACACGGCCATTCAAGAATTATTCAATTTCATACAAAACAACGAAGAAAAGTTGCAAAATTGTCACTTTGAATTTGACAAGCGGTTGTCAAAGCGGTTGGTTGAGTTGCCACATTGAATATCAAAACTGGACGCATAGCCAAATGGCGACACGTTTGGATGGAATGACAACAGCCATTTGGCTGCACGTGTCGCCATTTGGCGACACGTCTAGATGGACCTTTAGGGAGATGGACGGAGATTTGGGTGAGCAGCCGTCCCCACTCATAAATACGCACTTGCTGCCGAAATAATTGTTTAGCAGTTAGAACTGCTGATTGTTACCAATTTTCTGCCGAATTAATGCGAACACTTGGCACTGCAGATGTATACCATAGTTATGTATCTTAAGCGGCAAGCAGTTTTTAACTGCCAATCGCAAGTCAAAAACAAAACCAAGCAAAAGTTCTTGCCAAACTGAGATTCTAGTTAAGACTTGTTTTGTTCCTTTGTCGGTACTGACCGATGTTTGTCGACTGTGCTCCAACGTTTATTTTCGTCTAATGTATTGGTGGTAGCTGCTGTACGTCTAATACCTCAATTTTTGAAATCTGTTGCGGGGTGTATGGTGGTGGTTGGGTCTAATTTTTGTTTTGTTTGTTGTGGCTCGTAGGTATTCATCCTCTTTCTCCTTCGATACCAGAAGTTTTTCCAACTTATGGAAAATGGCTTCGAAGAATGCCTATCAATGAGCGGGGACGGCCTCTTACACAAATCTCCGTCCATCTTTTCAATATTCGTCTGCAATGTGCTTTCTTTTTACATGAATCTCCGATCATCTTTACATTTAATTCATTTCTTCTTTACTCTTATTTTGTATTAGGGCACTTACTATGAAAACCAGGAGCATGTTCATGCTATAGTTGCTTTGCTAAGCGAGCATAGAATAATGCCAGAATAATATGACCTTACAATACCAAAGAAATTTGAATTTAGATGTTTTCAAATAAGGCTGTAGGGATGAGTCTGGCTGTATCTATGTTTGCATGAAATTCTACAATGTCCTTATCTAGATTCTTCTTAATTAAATTTTTTTTTTAGGAAATTTTCATTTGTTTTCGTTAATGATGACAATATCTTTAACGAAAACAAATGAAAATATCACGAACCCTAAAGTATACAAATTGCGAAATAAAGGAAAATTCGATACATATTTTGTAATTAATATTTCACAACATACTGTCAAAAATATCTAGAATCTAGATCGTCTGTCGCTAAATATTTATCAATTTATGTGTTTCACGACGATGTTTTTCATGTCAGTAGCAACATGTAAGACACTATCATTTTCTTCCTATTTTTTTCGTAATATTGATCAAAGAACGAATGCAATGATGCAATTCTTGCTGTTTTCAAAATGATAATAGAAGAAGGAAAACATTTTTTGCGCATGTTAACAATTCAGAAAAATTTGATCGTAATTGAAATGGGACATGGGTGGAAAACCCAACAACACCAATAAAACAATTGCATAATTTAATTGTAGCATACTAAAAAACAATAAGTCGAAAAAGGCCCCTAGGGATCAGCACTTCAAGCTTAAGAAAATCAAAAATATATTTATTGTCAGTAAGTGAATGAACATGACTGAGAAGTTCCCAGTAAATTTCCCTAAATTTTAGGTTAGATTAGATTTAGATTTTTATAGAACTAGGGTATCAAACACAGGTTGTAGATGGTGTCCAGCATTCGTCTTTATGTTGATTTTCACTCGGACTTACCATTATTTTGCTGATTTCGAAGGACGAAAATCATTCAAAAGTTATCAAACTCATTTTCCTAAGCATCCTCTTTCGAATGACTGTCATCTTGCCCATATAACGTTTTCCTGATACCCCACTACCACTTTCAGGGTAACAAAGGATATTTCGTCCTGAATAATATACTCAAACGAATCCGGCTGTATTCTGCTTCGCTTGTCGTTACCTTTTAAAATTATTATTCCGAAGTTCCGAAAAATTTGGGCAAAGACTGCCGATGATGCTAAAAATTCAAATTTCGAAAGTTTCGTAATATGTAAGTAGTACTAATAATTTTACTGTGGTCTCCGAAGGATGAAATTTGTCCGAAACTTATCAAAAATAGTATAAAATACATCCATAACTATTATATTGTTGAACTAACTTCACTGAAGAAAATCATGAATTACCCATGTTGCCTAACATTTTTCTACATTTCAAGACGAAAAAAAACATTTCGTCCTGATTGACTTAAGCAACAGTATTGAGGTGTACCTTACTATATTTGTTATGATTATGACCAAAGTAAAATACTACTCTGACTTTCCTATTAATTAGGTATCAGAGAACAGCTGTAATTGTAGTTAAGTTTAAGTTGATTTACCCTTATCCCGTTACCCCTTAATACGCCAGTAAAACTTTACAAAAAAAAGGCCTAACCTTGAAATAAATGAAATACAGGCTATATAAATCCAGATTTGCAACCCTGGGGACCCTGTGCTAATTTTTTGGCGAGCTAAAATGAGCCATTTTTTGCTCTTTTTTGACATTTTCAACAATATTTTTTTTAAATAATTGTCTTGGAAAACTGTGTTTGGCATTTTGAAAGTAGACAATGATATCCTAACCAACTTTATAGGTTAAATATTGACGGAATTACATGTTTTTAAAAATGAATATTTTTCACCAAAAAACTGCGAATTTCAAGTAAATGTCGTTTCGGCAAACAACATAAGCTTAGAATTCGCCTTTTTTTGTGGAAAATACCCTATTTTTGAAGACCTGTATCTCCGTCAATATTGGACCTACAAAAGTGGTTAAGATATCATTAGATTGGAAATTTTGTCTCAAAATGCCGATCATCGTTTTTTTCCAAGATAATAATAATAACGGTCAAAAGTATCGGCTCAAGCTGTGTGCGTGTATTTGTACGTGTTTTTCAAAAAGTATAGCAGTTATCCATAAAAATCGTATGTCATTGAAAAGCTTAAGGCCTCAGCTTTACGTTGGTACCATTTTAACCAATATTTGGTGAGCACTTTTAAAATTGATGCTCTTTGAACGAAAACGTAGCGAAAATGAGCAAATATGAAAATTGATTTTGGTTAGGTTTTTTGCAAATAAAACAAAAACTGTTGGAAAATAAGTTAAGTATTTATTATTTTAGTATTTGGTATTTCCTCCTCTTGCTCTAATGACAGCTTCCAGTCGATTCTGCATTGATTTGATCAAGTTGCTGATGGTATCTGGAGGAATACCGTTCCACTCCTCTAATAGGTCTGCCTTCAATTCTTCAGTGGACGAAGGGACTGGATTTCTGGCTCGGACTCTTCTCTTGAGTTCGTCCCATAAGTGTTCAATGGGATTGATGTCGGGACTGCGCGCAGGCCCGTTAAGTGACGACATATTGGCTTCATTCAAGAACTGCCGAGTGAGGCGCGACGCATGACACCGGGCATTGTCGTGCATCAAAGTAAAGTTCTCGCCAATAAATGCTGCATAGGGCACAACGTGGACACGGAGAACATCGGTAACGTATCGCTCAGCTGTCAGCCCTCCTCCTCGGCCTCCTGCGGGCACGAATACGAGATCCGTTTTTCCCTCCAATGAAATGCCAGCCCACATCATACAGGAACCGCCGCCGTATGCAACCGTTTCAGTGAAACAGCACTGCGCAAATGGCTCAGTTGGACGCCTGTAGACTCGACATCTTCTGTCACTGCCATGCAGACACATTCTCGACTCGTCAGTGAACAATACTGAGCTCCATTCCGTATCGCTCCAAGTAAGATGATTACGAGCAAATAAGAGGCGCGCTTGTCGGTGTCGTGCAGTCAATTTGGGGCCCCTGGCAGGCCGTCTTGGAGTGATATTCGCTTCCCTTAATCTCATTCCAAGACGGCGAGCGACGGTTCGCTGACTATAATTTTCCGACAATAGGGGTACAACTTGTGCCGCCTGTTCTGGCGTCGTATCCATTGATGACCAAACAGTGACTGAAATTACTTGAGATGTAAGTTACCTAACTTTCCTGATGCAACTGATAATGAGAAACCGATTACGGGCGCTTTTATAGGGGTAGTTTACCTGTCCTGACCTTTACCTGAAAGTTCAATTTTTCTGGGTTTTTTGTTACAAGTGGCAATAATTTAAAAAGTGCAAAGCAAATGTTGATAAAAAGGGTACCAACAGGTAGCTAAGGTTTCGAACTTTTAAACGACATACGACTTTTATGAATAACTATCATACTTTCCAAAAAACACGTACAAATACACGCGCTATTAGGTTGAGTCGATACTTTTAACCGTAAGTGTATTTTAAAAATATTGTTGGAAAAGTAAAAAAATGCAAAAAAATTGCACTTTTTCGCTCGCCGAAAAATTAGCACAGGGTTCCCAGGGTTGAAAATCTGTATTTATATAGCCAGTAATACTCTAAAACAGATAAGCGAAAGAACGGTAGTATTCCATTTATTCCGAGGTTAATATCGATTTTGACTGGCCTATAAGGCTGAAAATCTTCTAGTGCACCCCCACAGAAAAAAGGTACTTTTGTCACGGAGGACATCTTTCACATAATAATTGTCAACAAAATACTAAACGCCTCAAGTTTCGTCCAAATCGGTTCACGGGAAGAGCCAGAGGAATTAATTGAAGGATGCCTTTCTTCTTTCACTCCACAGGTTAATTTACCGCTATACCAGTCACTGATCGACATTGTGTTCTCCGTTTCTTTGTCAAGCGCGAAGTTCGATCACGTTTCGCTTGGCCAAACACTTTAGCTGATTCAATCTCATATTATGTTTTTGTCATAATATGGAACGAGCTAAAAAAATCAGGGCGCATTTAGACGAAGTCATTACGTTCGAAATATTGCCGGAGGCTTTTATTGAATGATGGCGTATAAGAAAAAATTCACAAAGTAAACGCAAAAGAATCACGTGATCGCTTTGTTTTGTTGGAACACGTACGTGCATTCTATTCTTGCGGGGCAACCTGTGTCTTTCGGGGTGTGGGTTTTTGCTTTTTATTGAACAGCGCCACGTACCTGTGATGCACAAAGACGTTTCTGGTATGGTTCATACGCCATGGCGTTGATCTGTTCAAAAAAGACATTCAGCCCCGATGGACTTGAGTCATGCAACGTGGCTACGGTATGAACGACTTCACCGCTGTGATTCAGTCGTTATCAAACCGAGGACGTATCGTAGTGATTTCTTTGGTGGTGATCTTCCATGCGAGCGTCTAAAGCATGCCTGTCCCAGGCCACAATCCAGCCCGCGAAGGGCTTTTATATGGCCCGAAAATGACTGGAAGAAAAAGGTTCAATAAAGCATAATTTTGAAAAAAAAATATATATCTACATATTATATAATAATGTTTGCCCGAATCTCAAAATTATCCGCTTGAATCACGTGTGTGAGTAAATTTTATACCTATAGTTTGGTTGTTTGATATACGATATCTTAAAGTTAAAGAGCATCAACATCAGATTTCGGCTTGTTCTGCTATCCGTTATCCTCCTACTGCAGTCGATATGTCCACATATCGCTAAATGAGCGACTTAAAAATATTAGGGCGAACAAATGTATTATTCCGAATAGCACCAAAGGACTAGATTACGTTGGTCGGCCTTCCTAATACCTCAAAAAACTAACGCTGCTGGGAAACTTATCAGCGCCACCAATATTGTAATAGACCAACAGAGCTAAGCTGTCACTATTCAGGACTTCGCTGGGTTTGCTAAGAAACGAGCGACCTCCACCTCTCGTATTATTTATCTGCTAAAAGTGTTAAATCTGTTCCAGGCCTAGCCAGTTTTTCCTCAATCCTCTACGACAACTGTCCCCCAACTCTCATGAAACACCCCAGCCAGCAAAAGTGCTTCTTCTTTACGTTACAAACAATGAAAAAGGTAAAAGAGACCGAGGCTAATTTCGGGCGCAGCCGAAATTTGAATACCCGTCACATTTGAATTAAAGTTAAGCAGCTCTATGGGGTGTTTCGATTCCATCTGTTCCTGGATGCGTTAACGCTAATCCAGGAACACACTTGAATGAATTTCGGTTTATATTCAAAACGAAAAAAAGGTTTTCTTACACGAACCTAATATTTGCAAGTCGGTTTGTATGACAGCCCTATGACGTAATATTCCAATTCCATCCATTCCTAGATATGTTATGAGGCTTTACTAGGAACACATTTGGGTGAAGTTTGGTTGATAAAGAAAAAAATTTTTCTTAGAAGAACCTAGTTTCCAAGGGTTGGTTTGTATGACAGCCCTATGAAGCAGTGTTCCGATTCCATCCGTTCCTAGATATGGTTTGAGGATTTACTAGGAACACACTTGGGTGAAGTTTGGTTTAGATTGGTACATAAAGAAAAAAGTTTTTCTTAGAAGAACCTAATTTTCAGACGTTGGTTTGTATGGCAGCCCAATGACCATATGGTCCGATTCCATTCGTTCCGACATATATACAGCGTACCCTAAAAAGAAACTTGTATACAAAATTTCAGCACAGGGTATAAAAAATGGTTGCCTCATTCATAAAAATGTTTGGTCCGTCATCGCTGTTCAAACCAATAATGTGGTCTGTGTAAAAATTATGTTGGACACCCCTGGTCTAAAGCACCGAAGCAGGCGGCTTCACATAACCTGAGCCACGGAGTGCTTAGGTGGGGGAATGACCTAGGGTTGAGTTTCCGACGGAAAGTGCATGCTCTGGTCGAAGAAATCCCCATTTTATACGTATATAAATTTCCGTGTCGATAAAATGCCGAAGGTCCCAACAGTTGGATGGATCGGGAGGTAAAAGCTTACAGCTGAGGTATTCCTCTGTCGGTATGGTCCCGGTAGATGGCACTACTTGTGTGCATTCTACTATATCGTGATAACTTCATTCGTAGAGCATCGAACAGATCGTCTGAACTATTGAGAACATCAACACGACATCAAATCAGCGACACTGTAGAACTTTACAAAATTGGAATTGATCGTACGTGGTGTTGTTTTACGGTGCTTCCTTTTTGTGCGACTTATTCCATTTAGGAAAAAAATGTGTTAATTTCAATTCTGTTGACTTAGTCGCAATTAAGTGTTCCCCCATTTACCAGATTATGTATATATTTTGGAAAAATGTCATACGACTAATATCACTCTCCATTACAGCTCACATTTTCTCATAATACCATTCTTTGACCCACTTCTCCATCAGACGCAGATTCGATATCAATGTGTGTTTCAAGTGATTTTTATCGTCTGCATAGTCTCATGCTTGTATACCACCAGAACTTCTGTCATTCTTCCGGATTAAACTTTTTCCCTCTGCATTTTTCTTGTCGAACAACATGCTTGTGTAATTACTGGAGATGTTCCGGCTCTTGAGTCAAAGTGAAAAAAGTGGGTAGGAAAACAAAAGCAGGATTTGCTGCAGAAAACAGCTGGATTAAAACGATTTTCTCAGCTTAAATACTCCCATCCTTCTCCTGTATGATATACATATACACACATTTACATAGTACTACTTGTTAGTTCTTATATTAAATGCACTCTAAATCCCGATCCCAGTGCGAATTGGATGCAACATTCATTCTCGTTCAATGAATGCACACAAGCATGTAAATATGTATGTAGGAAGCCACCGGTTCTTATAAAGAAAGGGACAAATCTTCAGGGGACTTGAAAGGATATGCGCATGTCCTCGACACCTCTGTTTATTATGTACGAGTATATTTGCTTTGAAAACGCGACGAATGCATCTTAACGTCAAGGGGTCTGGTATCAGTGACCCGGCTTTAAAACGCGACGACGAAGACACCGACATTCATACACAACAAACGCACAATGTATGCCTGATTAAAATTAACGTAGCTAAGGCAACGGACGCACGAGTATGAAGTGGAAACGTATAAATTAATGCAATTCGGCAACTCCACTGTAAGGGTGATGGGTGCGTACGACTACACATGTGTGTACGAGGCGAGGGTGATTCATGTTTAGAAAGTGTATAATAAAAATGTTGACCCTGTGAAGATTTTGTTGATTGTAGAATTGCCAGACTGAATCGTTTATAGAATATGTACATATAGAAAAATCTATACAAATGAGGTGAAGAATCGAGGACTACAAATTTGTATCATTTTAGAAAATTGTTGATTCGAAAAAGCACCTCGAAAAGGCGAGGTGGTGGTTTTTTATAATTTTTGTTCTGATATGCAAAGTAGTAGGACACTCTTCTATGGTTCTGGAGCATAGAATAGTCTGGCGGGGGCTCTCATCGCTAGCTTATCCACAAGCTCGTTTCCATCGATGCCCGCGTGCCCATCAGGAACCTAGAAAAGAGTGAGATTATAGCTGAAGGGTTTCATGAATCCACACGAGTGTAGATGTAATGTAACAATGCCGCTCATGAATGCTTTAGCAGTTTAGTTGTCAGTAATTGCTACTTTATAGGGATGTCGAAAAGCACCCAAGGTACTGGTTTTTGTTTTTTTTTATAAATATACATACATATATGTATGTATTTCTAAAAGTAGTTAGTCCGTCCGGCTAAAAGCAGACAGATAGTACCGGGTTTTACCATTTAACCGAGCTATGTATTTGATTTAATAGTTAGTTTATGCTCAACAAAAAATGTGCTAAATATAATACTGTTTATTTATTGCGCGGTAATGCTTTGGCACTGCACCTTAAATTATAAAATTTTGTCAATATCAAAGATATCTTAATGTGTTTTTTGGCCAAAATGCAATCCAGCCTTGTTTTGCTCAGATTCTTGAAATGTCGATCGACATAAGACTTGTAGGGGAAAGTATTGCAGAGGCAAAACTTCAAAACATCATGGACCTAAGAATCACAGTAAGTTCTCTACATATCAAAGCTGTTTATTTTCCTCGATTTTGATTTTCATTATGCATTTTCGTAACACATAATGATTTTGCTGTGTCCCTCCCTAACCACTTAAGTGGCATATTTTTCTTTTGTTAATTTTTTTTTATCATATTTCATTCGATTGATTGATCATTGTTTAACATTGTGTAATTATTTCATGAAAATCTTTTTCGAAATCAAGGGCTATTTCCATCTGTTCGGAGAGGTCTCTCACAACTTTCTCCGAAGTCAGAGATGGCTACAGCTGATGAAGGAACGCATTCCCAGCATAGAATTATTTTCGTTGGTAGCCTAGATAGTTAGCATTTTGCTATATTACACCCAGAAAAAACGTGTATTAAAACCAATGAAGTTTTTACTTTACTTCTAGTAAACAGAAAATTTCTTTAAACGTATGAAGTTTGAATATAATTAATTGAAAATGGCATTTGGTAAAATTACACTTTCATAGAATTTATGATTTCAGTAGTAATATAATTAAAACATGACGACATACAACTAATGCAAAAAATGACTTAGTTCATAGTTCATATGAACTATGATTATTTTGCATAGCATCTATGTGTAAACATTTTAATTTTGTATTGCACCGCGTATCAAGTAGTTAAGACTTTAGAAACGTGGACAACATTCCACATCTGGTCTCATGGCAATGTGAACGGACTGGCACGCAGGCGGACCGGGTTCGATCCAATTTTCGGCATAAAGTTTTTTATGAATAAAAAAATATAAAAATTTCAAATGAAATTAAATTTCTATTTTTTTTAATAAATTTCAATTAAATATTTACACAAAATCGATGAACAATCTCATTGTTATAATCGAATATTCCCTTCATATTTTCAATGATATTTCCATCATTGTTCCGAAAAGGCTATTTCATCAGCTCCAAATCATGAGTTTCATACGTCTGATTTTCACTCCGAATCGGTGTCGAATAGTGTCCATCCGAATCGGATATTATTGGAATATAACTCGAAGCAAGGTATTGCTAAATACTCCCAACGAATGTAATGATTTTATCCTTTTGGAGTAATCATTTGAACTCAAAAGAATACTTTCATTAATACCAAAAGAAGTGTTTCTCGATATTTTTGGAATAAAAAAAACATTTTTTACAGGGAAGGAACATGTAAGTCATAAATGTGATTTGTATAACCTCTCTATATGTGATCATTTGCCTCTTTACGGTCTAAAATGCATAATAAATTTACCTACCTACAGTGGGATTCGATTTCAGAACCCTATGATTTGTAGACGAAAGCCCTACAGACTACACAGCCAAACAGACTAACTGATGGAGTCTGTAATTTATACAACATGTGACGTCGCTCTACCACCAAATTCACTCCGATCGGTGGATACAAAATACCAAAATCGGATGAAATTAGTCCAAGTACAATAACTTGATGAACATGTTACGAAATTGATCCAATAGGTGCGTAAAATACAATACCAAATGGGATATTCTTTGCAATGCGTCCGAAAAAGGTTTTAATTTAGGAGTTTCGTCCGTTTCGGATTCTTTTCTAATAAAACCCCTGATGGCGGTGTTATTTTGAGCATGTTTACTCCGAAAATTTTATTTTTTTTTTTGATCCTATCGGATTTTCTTGCTCGAATACCCGGCATTTTTTTTCCTGTGTATGTCATTTTTCTTTAGTAAAAGTAATTTTTTTTTCTGGGTGTATGAAACTGAACACTCACAAAGTTTTGAAGCTATTTTCTTTCACTTTCAGAAGCCCAGCATTTGGTGGGCATCCTCACTTACTGATTGCTTCCATCGTTTTTTTTTACAGTTTTACCTGGAATACTTGAAACCCAGATTTATATAAAATGTTTCGTAATTTGAACGCCCCCCCCCCCCCCCCCCAAAAGGGGCTTAATCGCCCCAAGCAACACAATCCTTCACAGTACGCAAAAATTTCAATTCGCCTCTCTTTCCGAACCTAGGCAATTCGCCCTCCATAAACTGAACAGAATCTGACAGGACGGCAGGTTAAGTCGAAAAAGAAGGACTTTCCTATCGAAAGCAGGACGGATACGACCATTCTATGATGTATGAACAAAATCTTGAGACTAGTTTATTAATACAAAATAGATAGTCAAAAAATCATAATCAACATGCTACACCATATCATTTGCACGCTTTGAAAATGTTACATAGCACGCAAAAATATTTTTTTCACTCCTGGCAACGCCTCCTCAATTCACACACATCCTTTCGAAAAATGTTTTGTGTTGCTACCCCATGTGACTGTCAAATTAAAAACGAAGGGGATGACGACTGCGGGTGGGTGAACAAAGCTCCCATCGTCGTCGTATTCTGCCAAGCAACCCTCTCGCAAACATATTGGCACCATTACGGGAGTTCACTGTCCGACGCCATCATTAGTTCGTGTCTATCTTAGGTTGGGCTTTGTATGCGCTTTACGCTGAGACAGAACAAGTTAATTTCCGTCAGATTTTTTCTACATCCGTATTACTATCATTGAAGATTCTTCCGTGGAATAGTGGCATTTTCGTCGCGAATTTCTTTTTCGTATATTTTCCATTGCAAAGGTGTTGTGTACCATACGCCAACGTCATTATTCTTTACGGTAGCGTATTTTGCATCTCCCGGTGTTATCCTTGTGCGGGTTCATAAACAAAACACGAAAAATTTGGCATCGGTTTCGGGGGTACCCATATACAAATGTATGTATAGCCGTAGTTGCCTTACAACGGGGCGTTGCGCACTGACACCAAATTTCGCCGTGAATCTATACGGACACCCGGATGATATTTACTACATTCATTCGAAATTTTATCATTAGCCTATAGCGAAATCCTTGGCTTCGAAAAGTTTTATACTTTTTGTGTTTTTTATTTACCCCGGCCTTTGTTTGTTTTTTAATAGCTCCACAGTAGTGTCGTGATTAATCTCAAAAGTGGCGTTTTTGTGTTCTTAAAGTGCTTGAAAAAAAGGTGTTGAAGTGTTCGGATATCGTTATATTGCAAGTAGGCGACACCGTGTTGCCCCACCCTGTTGGCAGTGTTCCATAGTGCCGGATATCAAGTGAGAAATTACGGAACTGGGTGGAATATTTAGTGGATTTCAAGAGCTGTTGGATACTATACACAGTAGACGAACTAGCAACTCCATAAAAGGTAAATTTTGTAAGAGCACTGTGCGGCTCTTTATGGTGAAATTATTAAAGTGCCTCTTATCGGGGTAAAAGTCTGAAGGTTGTCTGCCTTGCGTTGTTACTTCGTTAAGGGCGTTGATTTGAAGGGTCTTTGTCTTTATTGAACGCTTTAAATTTACAATGCTATTGAAATGGAATTCTTTCTTTTTATCACGTCTTTTAAAGTACCTATCTACTTAAGTTCATTCAGTCTTTTGTAATGCCTTATATTTTCCCTTTTAATTTCATCTTTATCACTGTTTGCTCCAGCTGTTCAAAAAAGTGGGTGCAGTCTACAGTTACATTGAAAGATGGTTGGAAATTTCTTTGCATGTTTGCGATGCAAAAATTTTGTAGCTAGAGAGTTTCTGTAGGAAATATTACATTGAGGTACTTACTTGAGGTACAACGGATTCTTGCGGTTGGTGCGCGCACCTTCGGTGCACAGGGTCATGAGTTCGAATCTCACCGTGATCCGTGGTGTTTTTCGAACTCACGAACTTGTGATGGACTATGATCTCACTCAGATGTTAAACGAGTACCCATTTATGGTGATAAATAACACTGCTGAGCGGATGCTGATCTCATTACTTCAACAAAAAAGCAGATAAGATCTTGGAAATAGGATGTTACTAACAAATCATGCGGCCTTAGTCCAATGTTAGATTGTCGCGCCTGTTATTTTTTTTTACTTAGAACGGATATAATAGAGAGTTTTAGCATGTCGGTGAAAATATAACGATAGTTCGAATAGGCTTTGACATTTTCTATGAAAAAATCGCATGCCTGCCGTACGCAAAACAGTATACCACAATTTTTCATGTTTCAAGTAGGCGAATAATAGAAAGATAGATTAATCACGACAAATAAACCCAGAATTCCAGCTGTTTATAGACAGTCAAATTTACGGAAAATACCTATGCCTACTTGGACATGAAAAATTGTGGTATACTGTTTTGCCTACGCCAGGCAAGCGTATTTTTCATAGAAAATGTCAAGGCCTATTCGAACTATCGTTATATTTTCAACGACATACTAAAACTCTCTAATAATGATTGAAGTTTAACGGATAGATTTTGTGTTTACGGCGCCTGTCATTATATATGCACTGTTGGTATCTTCTGATCGGATCATCTTAAGAAAATACGTTTCTTTTGCCAAAGCTTTGGGTTGTTGTTGTAGCGATGCAGAAAGGCGTGAACCGCTGTGCATGCCTGTGGATGTGCACGTTCACAACGGTTGTGTGAATATCTGCGATGGCCGAATGGTAAGCTGTGTCATCAAATATATCGGGAGGTACCCGTTTGTGTCTCTGGACATCTCTCTCGCGATCTCTGATTCTCTTATTACACTCCTGACATGCCGTGGAGAGGGAGTGTTGTCCATTATGTATTATATATATATATATATATATATATATTTGCTTTGCTATTTCTTTTATGCGATGTCTCACAATGTATGGTATAAATTACAAACTTCATCATTCATAGAGTCTGGTTGGTCTAGTAGGTAGGGCGTTGGTATGCAAATCATAGGGTCTCGGGATCGAATCCCACTGTAGGTATAGGTAATTTATTACGCAGTTTAGAGCGTAAAGAGGTTAATAAAATATAGAAGAGGTCAATGAGTTATATGATTTATGAGTTACTAGGGGGCTTCGCCCCCTGCTCGCTACGCTCAACAACCCAGCGTTCGCCCTCTGCGCGCTCGCGAATTTTATTTTTATTTTTTTGCAAACAAGTGAAAAATCAACTAGGTTTCATAGTTGTACTGACTATAACATGACATGATAGGCTGAGAATCATGGGGTAAAATAGTTAGGTTAATATGGAAAATAGTCAATGGTACTATTGTTTTCGTTTAGTGTAGGAACAACGTCGTCATCATGCTTACCTGCGGTGAGAAGTGTTGCAGTACATTCAGACGGCGATATGACTGGGTTGCGAGTACTGAAAAACTCCACCAGTTTCTCAATATACTCGGTCGGAAATTTAGTTTATTTATTAATCCTTTTTTGATTGTATATAGTTCCAATACAAAAAAGTTTAATTTTTAAACTTTTCGGTCGTTTACACCTAAATAAAACTGAATAGTTTAAATACAAAACTTTGCATTATATTTGATTTTCATACATTCCGTTTAGGTTTTAATAAAATAAAAGTTTAAATCCAAAACTAAAATAATTAAATCCAAAACCAGAATCGGGTGAAATATTAAGACTGGAGAGGTTTACTTTAAAAAAGAATTCAGTTTAAAATGTTGTTTTTTTTTAAGTCGAATTTTTTTTATATTCATATTACATTTTTTTTTTGTGGAGCATGGGTGCGTTCACTTAACCGTTTCTGGGCTATTTCGAGTATATAATGTACAGACACTTGGATCAGGCCGCACATCTACATTTGGATCACGCCGAGATTCGATCTCCGGACCCCTAGATCACTAGCATGTGGGACTCAACCGAGTGCTCCACAGAGGGCTTATACTTCCTGATTATTTATTATTCCATGAACAATTGGCCATATGGCAAGTACTTAAAACTGTTTTTGGTTTAAAGTTAAAATTTTAGTCCTTTCTAAACAACATTGAATAAGTTTGAAAGAAGCGTCAACTAATCATCTAGAGTAGGGATTGTCAATCGGTGGGGCGCATTTCAAATTTTATTGCACAGTTAAAATTTTAATGTCTTATTACATTTTTACTACTACACTACGTACTTATATACTAAAAGAGTGGCTAATTTAAGACTTAGTTGAATATGAGACAATACAACGGTACAAAATGTATATGAATTCTAACATGCAAAACAAACGAGTTAAAGGACAATAACTGGTAGCTCAGTTAGTAGAGGCGTTTCTCTCTCTCTGAATTAAGAACGGGGCGTGAGCTCGAGTTATAAAATGATAACTGATTTGAAATCTACCGGAGAACGCCTATTGTAACAGGGAACTATTGCATCCTTTCATTTTGATTCCAGGGAAAATTTATAGAATTACTACAACAACAATCAAAATAAATACGACCCTCCACCAAATATTACTTCGATCGGATTAAAACAAAGGGTACCTCCCATACAAATTATTCAAATTCAATGCCACTAGTTTATTAAGAAATAAGGGAACAAGTCAACCAAAATTAAAGTTTTGCTCGTATGCAATTTTCCGTTCATTTTGTATGGAAGGTACCCTTTGTTTTAATCAGATCGAAGTAATATTTGGTGGAGGGTCTAATGGGACTTAGCCTTAACGTTTACCAAAATTTTTCCCGCCTGCTGTGATTCGGCGAAAAGTTACAGGCATGTCTTTTTTTAAATGTTAATAGGGGGTATAGGGGAACGCTTTGTCTTGGCAGCCTTAGTCTCCGTGTGGGACAGCTATATATTGTTAGGAATAGTTATCCCAATTACCATGGCTCCAATTAAATTACTTCAGGAGCTAGAGCGCCAAATGTAACTATCAAAAAATCTAAATTACACCAAATGTTTTAAGGTTTAGTATATGTATAATCTGCCAAGAGAAGGTATATGATATAATATATCATTAGAAAGGAAATTTTGTGTAGTTTAAATCATCCTCAGAACATTTTGCTGTAAATATTACAGTTAACAAGATATTGGCGAAAAATCATAATTTCACCCCTTTGCCACCCTCTCCCCCCAAATGTGACGCGCAAAAAAGTCTAACTTTTTACTGCGTAATGCGGTCAGGCCATAGAACAATTTGGCATCAAAACTTAGCTCTTTTTTTGGATGTTTGGGTTTCATCATTTTTTCAGCTAAAATCACTACATATACTAACCGCAAAAAGTAAGCAATCCGAAAAAATGCTAAAAAAAAGTGTAACTTTTGGTCAAAATTCAATAAAATTCATTATATCTAATGAAAAACATATTGTTTTAATAAATTAGACCAACAAAACTATGATTTTCCTTTTGCACAGAAAAATAATCAGAAAATTATTAGTGGCCCTATTTTGTTTTGAGGAGTATATGTACATTCGAATTTTTAAGATGTGATGATCGCCTAGAAATTAACAACAAACAGTACAAACAGTCTTATAAATAAATTTGAAAGGTGTGTTCGATGTTCTGCCATCCGAAGGGAATTTCTGGGGTTCCAATTTGAATATTTTAACAAGCTAAATCATTAACAGAATTGGCAGGCAATCAAGTTTGTTTTTTAATTTGCCTATACAATTTTACTCAATCCCAACAAACCTTCTCAACGTGCTTCTATAGGTCATCCCGAACGGAACCAACGTTGGTTTTCCGTTTCGTTTGGCCTTAAGAAGTTATGTTATGACGGTCACGATTTGAAACTACCACCGAGATTTTTTATCCAAGAGAAACCTTTAGCTTTTACTACGCTTCCAAGATAGCAAAATTGGTTCACAACTATGCCACGGAAGAAGACATTAAGTTAAAGATATGAGAACTACTGCTGGTCTGAGGAAATTGCGGGGCTCAGGCGCAATTGTCCGAAAGCGCGACGTCTGTGCCAACGCGCAACTCAAAGAATCGCCCATGATGTCCTATTATACAGGGTGTCCGAAAACTGTCGCATAAACGCACCGGATTGTGATTCTTCATGTGATTTCCAGAAGAAAAAAATTGTACAGAATATACCCCTAATTCTTAACCCTTTAGGAGCCACAGGCATTTGAAGATTTTTGAAAAAATCATTTTCTTCTACGACTAAAACCTCAAGTTGTCCAAAGCTAGAATAGCTTAATAAGGTGATTATTTCAGCCAACAAATTCACCTAAAAAATAAAACTAACCGCACTAAAATCGGATAAGAGGTTTGGTTTTTACAGAACATCAAAATACACACACAAATAAATTGCCCAACGCTGCTCCAAAATATTGTTTCGGTCCTCTTCCCTCGACATGAGCGGATGCCTGTTGGGTAAGGTTCATCAGAGCAGATGGATCACATATCAGACGAGGAACTTCGCCAAGCTGCTTCAAAATGGGAGGAAGGCAAAGCTTCAGGGTCAGATGGAATCCCTAATAAAGCGTTAAAGGCTGCAATCCGTGCTGCCCCTCAAAAGTTCGTTGAAGTCATCGAAACTGGCAGCTTTCAAATATCATTGAAGCGACAAAACCGGCTGAAGAACCAAGCTCATATGGCCCAATCTGACTGCTCGACACCTTGGGAAAACTGTTTTACAGACTGTTATAGGTGTTGGATGCAATTGAATTGGTCACCAATTTGGCAAGGAAATCACTTCAAAAAGGCACATACTGTTTTGTGGTAACGCTCGACGTCAAGAATGCTTTTAATTATGCAAACTGGTCCTCCATTCATGCCGCTTTACAAAGAATATTATATTATTATAATATTCTAGACCTCTCAAATCGTATCCTTCAATACGATACCAGCGACAGACGGAGTACTACGGAGTACAGCGTAATAGCGGGAGTTCCACAGGGTTCAGTGCTTGGCCCGCTGCTATGGATAATAATAATGTTCAACGGCATTCTGGAACTTCCCATGCATCGAGGGGTGACTGCGGTAGGCTTTTCCGACGATATTGCAGTTGTGGTGGTGGCAAAGAGGCTGGAGTGCGTCGAAGTCTACGCCAACGAAGTGATTACAACAATAAAGCAGGTTGCATTGACCTACATTTGAAAGAAAACATAGAATTCATCAGCTAGCACAATTTTGAATACATAGAATTACCAAATACTCGAACCATTTGAAACATTTGAAATTTGTTAGTATGTATTCAGTATGTATTCAGTATGTTACACACAAATGTACATAACTACAGGTGAAATTGGCCTTGAACTACGGGTAACGTTTTGGGTAGTTCACCCACCCGTAGTTCACAAGGAAAGTGAAGTAGAACGAACGGACACTTCGATTTTGAAAGCCGTTCTGTTTAGATTTGATTTACATACGATACGATTTGAATATAGACCGCGATTCCCTTTGACTTAACGATTTTGATTTACGATTTGAACGTTTGCATTTGATTGATATAAAGACCGCGATTCTTTTTTGACTTCGTTTTGATTATTGATTTGAACTTTTTGTAAGATTTGTATTCGTCTAAAGTGTTGAATAAACTTCGTTATTGTTAAATATTAAAAGTGTTGATTAATTTCAAACACCTGGCTATTAAAGGTTGGCCTCGAACTTGCTGTGCAAAAAACGGAGGCTGTAAGTAAGTAAGCACAGGAAAATATGCTCTCTAAAAGTAGTAGAAAGCAATATCATAACCTCCAAAAAAGCCATTAGGTATTTTTGGGTTATGATAGATTCGAGACTGAACTTTGGAGAGCACTTGAAGTTTGTATGTGAAAAAGCGGCGGTAGACACCGTGGCCTTAGCAAAGATTATGCCGAATATGGGCGGTCCAAGAGCAAGCCAGGAGATTATTGCTGGCCAATGTTGTTACTTCAATACTAATCTATGCCTCATCGGTTAAGACTGTTTCACTAAACTCCTCTGGGAACGCCCAAAAATTATGCTCAATTTACCGTAGGTGCGCATTGAGAGTATGCTCTGCGTACCGAACAACTTTGAACAACGAAGCTGCTTACGTTGTTGCTGGCCTGATCCCAATACGAATTCTGGTTGAGGAGACAAGTAGATAGCGGTCGACGTAATGACACGGCAGCGGACTTGGAAAGGCGAAAAAGGTTGAAAAGATAGGAAAGCATGAGACAGTGGCAACAGCGGTGGGACCACAGAAGAGGAAGTATAAGGAAACAGAAAGGCTACGTGAGAGATGAACGAATTCGTTTGCGGAATGAGACGTGAAGTGAAAGGTAGGGATAAAGTTGCCAAACTGGATTACTGTCTACACAAAAATATATACGTTGGAAAATTGTTTCTCGTAGTGATGATTTTTAATAGTCCGAGAAATTTTTCTTGTTTCTTTTAAGCCCCTAAATCTCTTTGCCTCGCGGGCCCTGCCGTCCCTTATTCACCACTCCTGCTCCAAACTACCGGATTCAGACTCCAAATATGTCTCCTCAAGTCGAAGACACGCTTCTCGTCCAGAATCCACAGTTGTTCTTTAATTTCAGTACGATGAAAATTCTCGAAAATCCTCCATCTCTCCAGCGGTTTATTCTGCTTCTTTCTTAACAAATTTGATAATATCCATCATTAAATGATGTATAATGTAGCATAAATGCTCTACTGAACCGTTGAAGATTATTATTTTTTATGGGAAGATATTAGTTAACGAATGTGTTGAATAATTATATGCACAATATAGAGCACGCATAGAACAAACGTATATGTACTCTTAACAACATTTTTCCGGTCGATAAACTAACACTTCATCAGAATAATTTATACTCGTACCACTGTGATATGTACGACAATGTGCGCTTATCTAAATCGTGAGAAATAATTCTATCTGATTCAAAGCAATGAAAATGAAATTATGAGCTCTAATGTGTGGTTTCTGGATGGATGAAAATACTTGACTCTTTTTCAAGTAGCTATATTCATCCTACATGTACTTGTACACTGACTGATTGTCAAAATTCCTCTATTTTGAAAGGGAATCATGAAATAGGGAAGTTTCATTAAATGGAGAACGTACGAATTTTAATATTTTGATTGAACCCATATAAATGCCGAGAAGAGGGACATACAGGAACTTTAATTTGTTTAACATAGTTTTTGATAAAATACACATACAGTGGAAACTCGATAAGTCGAAGCCCAAGGGAACCAAACTTTCTTTCGAGTTATCGAAATTTCGACGTAAAGAGATTGCGAGATATCGAGTTTATTTGTAAGAAAATTTGACTTATAGAGTTTTTTTTTTTGTATTTTTATATTTTGGTATTTTTCCGACATTATACCCTTATAAAATAGTACATGCATTTTTTCCTCTCTTTTCCGATAGATGACAAAATGTTTTTCTTTCTTTTCTTTAAAATCGTAGAAAGCATACTAACCGGAATTTTCAATTCGGCGGCTATACCCTTTTTTTTCGACCTTTTGCATCAACCGCTTTTATAAGTTCTTTCTTCTGCTGAATAGTCCAGGGTTTGTAGCGTTTTTTTTTTTTTTTTGACGCAGATATGTTTAATTGGCTGAATTCCTCAAACTGCACGAAAGGATTATTCTTTTGACAGTAAAACAACCTTACGATGAACGCTATATTCAAATGCAAACTGAAACATTTTATAGCAGAAAAGTACCATTATTCTTGTTTCCGGAATATGCAGCAATAAAATTCTAATTTCAAACAGAAAAATCGCCATTGGAGGGATAAAAAAAAATCGACTTACAGAGTTTCGCATAGCAAAGCTTTGACTTATAGAGTCTCGCCCGTTTACCGATAACAAATTTTAATTTGACCTGGAGAGTATCTGAAATTTTGACTTATAGAGTCTCCAATATCAGCACTTCGACTTATAGAGTTTCTCAAGCAGTGAAATTGAAAATTTCTCTTCGAGTAATAGAGTTTTTGGTTTGAGTTATCGAGTTTGTTTTTCATTGTTTTTTGTTCAAATGTGCTGGGGAAGCAGATTTTCTTCGACTTAAAGCGTTTTTCGAGTTAAGGTGTTTCGAGTTATCGAGTTTCCACTGTATTAAAATTGTCCGATACTACTATAATCCATTACTTTAGTTTAAACCTCAGCAATAATAAACGAGACAATATTATAGCATTTCCAGGTCAAGTAAATAACTCTCCGAGACAAATAGATAAATTTTCGAATCAACAAAATACATTTCCGGATCAAAAAAATAAATTTCCGAATCAACAAAACACGATTCCAGATCAAACAAATAAATTTCCAGACGAAATAAATGAACTTCTAAATTAAAAAAATAAATAACCAAAACAAAAAAATAAATTTCCAAATCAAAAAAATAAATGTCCAAATCAGGAAAATAAATTTACAAATCAAATAAATAAATTTCCAAATCGAATAAATATATTTACATGCCAAAAAAGTAAATCAAATAAATACATTTGCAAATCAAATAAATATTTTTTCAAAGTTTAATAATGCTCTTCTAATATGAAAAATTAAATTATATTAAATTTATGAGACCCTAGCGGGCGGTTGGAAGTGGAAGTCTATGAGATTTTAAAGTAAAAATTCGCTTGTGTAGGGCGCAAAAAACAGTATACCACAATTTTGCTTGTCCCAAGGAGGCGTAAGTTTTTTTTACGTACATTAAACAGCGGAGACTGTCGATTAAAGCTGAAATGTGTACGATAGTACGACATGCTAAAACTCTCTATTAGTAAAGGTACACGACATCAGCTGAACACTACAATTCGTATAATTCAACAAGATTCCTGTCTAAATCGGATCACCGTTACGAAAAGCTGTGTCAATGTGTCTGCTTAGGGTGCAGACTCTCCCGCATTTTCCCCTGATTATTTGCTCGGTTTTATTCCCCTGAAATACCACCCTCCCTTGGTATTCTTCACCTATTGTGATAGAAATATTTTTTTAAGAAACGGAATCTAATTGATCATGAATGACAATAAAAAGCTAAACGTTTTCTTGTAAAAAAATAAAAACACTTCTAATTTGGAGCTTTTATTCGAATTTAATAATAATTTTAACTTTTAAGTACCGACACTGGGTCTTACAGACTGGAAGACACTGTCAATGTATAGATTCCGTTATGTTCCCGAACCTCCATCATTCTGAGGTCACCTCTATATTCGATTCTAATGTAAAATAAATTTTTTAGAAAGCTCAGCTGGTGTGACCTGAGTTATGAGGAAGTTATGGTAGTTTAGAGATGGCAAATAACGTCTAAGAAAACAATTTATATCGTCCTATTCCAAGTGTGTGTATTACAATTGACAATTATATACGTCATTTTGAATAAACAAAATCTCATTCAGATTGAAATAATTAATTAATTATTTTTTCGATGCTCAACGAAATTCATATAAAAGCACATTATTTACTATATTAAAGTACTATCTTTTTAAATCGTTTCCTTCATACGAAGCATTGTTTATTTGATTTGTGAAATATGTTTTTTGATGGAAAAAATCATTTTTTTGATTTGTGAATTTATTTTTATGTTTTGGACAATTTTTTATTTGAATTGTACATTAATTTTTCTGATTTGGACATTTATTTTTTTGATTTGGAAATTTATTTTTATGATTTGTTTATTAATTTTTTTCATTTGGGAATTCATTTTTTTGTTTCGGACATTTATCTATTTGATCTGCAAACGTGTTTTGTTGATTCGGAAATTTACCTATTTGTTTCGGACATTTATCTATTTGACTCGGAAAGTTATTTACTTGACCTGAAAATGCTATATATAAGGACATCCAACAGCTATATCATTTAACACAAATTTGAGAATTTTCGCGCCATTTTATCTAAAGATATGGCTGAATATAGCTTTGTAGGGGAGGTATGGATAGAGACAATCAGACCTACTCCACTTTCCATCAACTTTAAGGATAAGTCATACTTAGCAATTGATCAACATTTCAAGTCCCTATCTATATTCCGTCGAAAGTTATGGCCGTATTGATATATCAAGGAGGGGTAATTTGTATGGGGGGTAGGGGAACCCTTAGTCCGATTTGGCCCATTTTCAATACCGTTCAAGATATATTACCAAAATAATTATTTGACCAAAATTTCAAACCGCTAGTTTCATTATTTCGGGAGTTGTCGTGCGAACAGACAGACACACGGACAGACAGGCAGACAGACATGGCTTATTGGAATCAGGGACCGACCCTGATCATTTATATATATACTTTGCCATACCTCCGGTGGCTCCTTTGAGGTGTTATATAATATCGGCGTAACGAAAACAATAAACCCTATGCTATACCGTCTTATGGGTATAGGGTAAGCTGACCAGCATTTCGACCTGTCGGTCAGAATTGGTAAATATACAGCAAAATGTACAGCATTCCTATACCACACAAAGAAACCTAAACCTTGAGATTAGACAGCCAAACATTTAAAAAAATGTGAATGGGGTGCATCAAGCAATCCTTAAATTATTAAATTTTTGTACAAAATAACCTCATGCGCGAAACTAATGTGCAAAATTCGCAAATCGCATAGAGAATTTTATAAAAAATAAATTTCTTCAAAATTCTGCAAAAAATTTACCCTAAATTTTTATTTTACAAAAATGCCGCAAAAGTTTGTACAAAAACAAAATCCTAGGTTTGCTTCTTTTACTTGTAACTAGGAGGCCTGGTGTACGTGAAGAAAGAGGTATTTGCTTTAAGCCAAATTGTAGTACAAATCTATTCTTGTTAAAAAAAAATTAACTGAATATATTATATTGGAACTTAACCAGTCGCAAAAAGTAGCAATTTACATCCGAAATCAATTGGATCTTTGCGAGATAGAGTCCTATGAGTCACATGGTTTACTTCAGCTGGAGCCATTATAAAGATATTAGGCCAAGTGGCCCGGTTTTCGTTTGTGCTGAAACTCCCTATTTTGCTCATGTAGTACGGGATATTCACGATTTCCATGCCTTTTTCGAAACCCGCACCCCTTGACCTTACTCGTACAACCTTGGAAATAGCTCGCCACATATTTTTTTTCTCTAGAATCTCACGGGTGATAAAGATCCTTTGACAAATGCACAAAATAGATACCCGACGGTGTTACTCTCTGTAACTGCACCGGCAACGTAGGAACAAGATCTAAATGACCAAGAAAAATCTAAGCCAAAATTATTGAAAATAATCCACCGCAACGGTTTTCTATGTAGCGATCATCAACCTTTACCGGGCCCTGTAAGTCCATAAGAATCAGGAATATGGTAATAACGCGTCTATAGAAGTCTTCTCTTCTTCCCAATTTCTATTTTATAAAGTAACTAATTGCAATGGTGGTAAGAGTGATTCAGAATTGGGTTTTCATGAAAACAAAACAAGAAACGTGCTGATTGCAAATAAGACATTATATTTACGTTTTGACGAAGCTCAACTGCACAAAAATTACATTGAAAATTAGGGTAATTGCATAGAAAAACCATTGTATAGCGCCATTGTTGGAAAATGTCACCAATGTTAATGTTCAGTAATATGGATGGCCTTACCCCTCTCCAGAACAAGATTCTGGCTGCGCTACTACACTACATAATAAACTTATCGGCTGTTAGGCCTGTGATCACTCTTGTCTGTTAAGGTGTCCAGATGTCCTGATCGATATTTAGCGAGATAATCGCACTTCTATGTTTGACAATCGTTCATTTTTGGTAACTCGCAAATCCTTTCATTCTGAAACCCGATCATTCTGAAGTTTGGCACATTTATAGAGCTACTTGACGACGCTTATATTTTCTTCAAATTGCATGGTCCTACCTATCCGCGTTCGATGTGGCAGTTACCCAAACTGCACTATTTTGTTTTCTAGTCGAAAACTGTCCATAACTCGGGATTTTGTCAGCGGAAATTTTTGGAATTTGCAAGACTTGTATAGAGCACCGCACGCCCATATTTGATAAAAAATTAATGGCTCTAACTGTCAAGATTTAGAACTTACAGCCGTCTAAAGATGCGATTTTAATTTATCACAAAACTATGGAAATATCAGTCACTGTACTCCACCCGATTCCATTGTCAACCTCTAGATTCATTGAATCTGTGCCGCCACCACTAAACAACTCCCGGCCCAATAAGGTTTTAGTTTATCTATTGCAATAAACTGAATGAAGCTTTTAAATAAGTAGTTACTTTGCGGATATCATGAAAAGATTGCGCTCTGGCCGGTTGGATATCCTGGGGGTAGTATGGTTGACGATTTGCCTGAAAACGAAAATCCGTGTATGTATAGCATTGAGCCTTCGGGAGTCTGGTCACTTTATTAGGGTATAATTTATTATTCCGGGGAAGGGGAAAACTGGGTGTCCGCAAACGCAGCTCAAATCTATAATCCATGGATATCGAATTCAAATTTTGTAAACTAATCGTAAAATAAGTGAATCATAAGTGAACATATAAAGACTCCCCATGATAATCCTTCAACCTTCACTAATCTAACAATATGATCTGACCACAATCATCGTACGTTGTAGTAGTCCTATCTTCAATAGACATGAAAAGCACCTGCCGAAATCAATTGAAAATATTTGAATTCCACTCATAAGGAAATGATTTATTAGTATAAATACCCGTTTATCTGACAGCCGACATTTTTTCTCAATTCGTCTCTCTTAATATGTAGGTACATATTATGTAGTTATCAACATTTAGTTTGCTCTGTCTATATTATATCTCTCTTTTGTAGAGCATATAGGGTGTGTCAAAAATATTGGATAAGACATATTTTCAAGAATTGGTTGGATGTTTTATAGTCCGGTTGACAGCTACCATTTCCAGTTAACATTGTTAAAAAAGATGGTGCAATAGATAATAATTTGTTCTGATTGATGGCAATGAGCCGTATTTTTTGAATTTATATCAGCAAATTATGTTTCGCAATTTTAGATTGAACAGCGAAAAATGTTTACAATTGTAATTCCAAAATCCATCCAAGTTACAAATGCTATTCATACGACACTCGATCGTACTTTGTTGACTGTAATATAAGCCGATCAAATACTTTTTTTTTGTAATAAAATAGTATCTAATTTTTTGTTTTTTGTTGAGACGAAGATGAACGGACGAGACATTCGTGCCATGAATAACAATAAGAAATCATATATACGAGTATACAATAGGACGTCAATCAATCAATTGAACCACAAAAGAATAAACTCATCGGGTTAAGCCATATACATATTCCATACGGGTCCACATATGACAATGCGTGTATTTCTCATTACATAGCAAAAAAGACGGCGTGTCAACGAAATCTGTATGTACGAGTACAATCAAATTTTGTAGCTGATTTGATTACCATATGATGAAGAGAATGAGGACATTTTTAAAAAAGATATTGTAATGTCAAAGTAGCAGAGGTTACCATACAGAACGGGTACAATGGCAACGCCCTTTTTACTGTCTCATCAATTTTCTATTTGAGAAAAAGAGATTACGAAATAGGTGTGAGGATAAACAAAAGTTTACGTATACCAGCCTCATCTTCTCTAGATGTATGATTCAGTTAGGTCCAGGTATGACCGGCTCGATTTTCGAGGTCATTGTATTTGTTAAGATCCAATCCCTAATGTTTTTTTATTTTTGGAATATTTTCTGTTCTTGTTTACGTATTCTTCGGAAGAAAATCTACTTTCAAGATAATGTGCGTTTACGTAATTAGGAATTTGTTATTTTCCGATCCTGGTTTCTAGGTCGGATTTTCTTTATTTTGTAAGTCAATTTTTCATCAATGAACCGGCTGTAGAAACATTCGAAAAAGACCTATTGTTCAATGGAAATAAATTCCTTTTGAATGTTTACGTCAAAGGACCTTATAACAATAAATTTGTTGATTTATTACACATCCCATTAAAGAGGCTTCAGATCGAAGACATTCCTTCCAATACATTAAGAATGGAACACCATTTAGAATATGTATTCGAATTGGGTATTGTCCTCATAACAATCACATTTGAGTGAAACTTTAGCTTCTTTTGGGGTTAATAACTTCTACTGCAGCCCTATTTAGTTAGTGTTCCCATTTCATTCGTTCCTACATAGTTTTGAGACTTAACTGAGAACAGTTGGGTAAAGTTGAATAAGATTGGCTTGTAAAGAAAAAAGTTTTTCTTAGAAGAACCAAATTTTGGAGAATTTCCTTGTATTGCAGCCCTATGATGTAATGTTCCGAATCCATCCGTTCCAGGATATGTTTTGAGTCTTTACTAGAAACGCACTTGAGTGAAGTTTATTTATGATCGGTCCATACCGAAATAAGTTTTTCTTAAAAGAACCTAATTTTCAAGGTGAGGTTTCTATGGCAGCCCCCATGGTCCATTCCACTCGTTTCGAATATATACAGCCTACAATAGACAGACACTTAGGAACACAAAATTTCACCTCGACTAGTTTGCATAGAAACAGTCGGACATCTTCCAATCGATTTCTCTCATCACAATATGATGATGATCAATAATAATAAATTTTGTATATACAGGGTGTCCCGCGACTCTTGGTACATACGATAATGGGTGATAGTACAGCTCATTTGGGTACAATTAATGTTCTACATGACCCCTCTATCTTTAACCGTTATAAAGTTATAGCATTTTTTGTTAATCGTCTCAGAAACCTCGACCTGCAGAGCAAAATCACTATTTGCCACACTCCCAAATATTTGATCCGAGATTTGACTTTACTTTCTGAAACTCCACAAAATTCTACATAAAATAACTGTTTTGCCAATTAAATAATTTAAAACCCTACCCAGATACAACCATTCAAACTTTTAAGAAATTCGAAAATTGATTTTTCATTGAAAATTTAAATTGTAAAATCGTAACGGTACTTTGAACTGACAAATGTGCAAAGTTGATAAAAGTTGCCTCATAATGTTAGCTTTCGAACGACATATAAAAATTAGGGTCTTAGGATTTAAAAATTTGCATATCTTACGTGTTAAAGAGAAAAAATTGTGGTTCCAAGAGAAAACCAAAGTAAACGTTTCCGCAATTTTTGTACGAGTTTTATTTCGTAAACAAGATTTTTTTTAATAAAAAACGAAAAAACACGATACCAAGGTTAATTTCAGGCGCGGCCGAAATTTTGATACCCTTCACTCTTTTCAGGCTAATATATTTTTTCCGGTTACCTCGATAAAAGATATTTGCGTGAGGTTTCGTTAGAATAACTGCACAAACGGAATTTGTTGGGAGGGGGGATGCCCCCATAGTACGAATATATTTTGTTTTTACATATTTTTTTACTTTCTATAAAGACACATTGCAAAAACAAATACATATATTCGTATTATGGGGCCATCCCCCCTCCCACCGTTTGTGCAGTTATTCTAACCAAACCTCACGCTAATATCTTTTATCGAGGTAACGAAACTATGTGAAAACGGAAGTGAAAGAATGGGGGGATTAAACATAAGTCATAAGAACAGCGGAAAAAAATATTAGCCCGAGAAGAGTGAAGGGTATCAAAATTTCGGCCGCGCCCGAAATTAACCTCGGTATCGTGTTTTTTTTTCGTTTTTTTATTTAAAAAAATCTTGTTTACTAAATAAAACTCGTACAAAAATTGTGGAAACTTTTACTTTGGTTTTCTCTTGGAACCACGTTTTTTTCTTTTTAACACGTAAGATATGCAATTTTTTAAATCCTAAGACCCTAATTTTTATATGTCGTTCGAAAGCTAACATTATGAGGCAACTTTTATCAACTTTGCACATTTGTCAGTTCAAAGTACCGTTACGATTTGACTATTTAAATTTTCAATGAAAAATCAATTTTCGAATGTCTTAAAAGTTTGAATGGTTGTATATGGGTAGGGGTTTAAATTATTTAATTGGCAAAACAGTTATTTTTGGTAGAATTTTGTGGAGTTTCAGAAAGTAAAGTCAAATCTCGGATCAAATATTTGGGAGTGTGACAAATAGTGATTTTGCTCTGCAGGTCGAGGTTTCTGATACTATTAACAAAAAATGCTATAACTCTATAACGGTTAAAGATAGAGCGGTCATGTAGAACATTAATTGTACCCAAATGAGCTGTACCATCACCCGTTATCGTATGTACCAAGAGTCGTGGGACACCCTGTATAGTCGGCTTCCTTCTCTGCGTTGCAAGCTTCATGACAAAGTTAATACATATACATACTTTTTCACATAATGTTAAGGATATCATAAAAAATAAAAAATAAATAACAGGCGCGCAATCCAACATTGGACTAAGGCCGCAGGATGTGTTAGTGACATCCTATTTCCAAGATCTTATCTGCTTTTTGATGAGGTAATGAGATCAGCATCACGCTCAGCAGTGTTATTTATCCCCATAAATGGGTACTCGTTTAACATCTGAGTGAGATCATAGTCTGTCACAAGCTCGTGAGTTCGAAAAACACAATGGAACACGGTGAGATTCGAACTCATGACCCTGTGCACCGAAGGTGCGCGCACTAACCGCTCGACCAGCCAGACTACTAACTATATCATAATCACTGTATATATATAACCCAGCCGCTAATTGTGCTAATCTATATTCGAACATCCACAAACCAATACAATGTAAGTAAGCATTATATAGGCAGCTTACAAGACAGAAAAACACCCAATAATAACAGCATTTTATTGGATACCACTCGTCAAAGAAGAAGGCTTACATCTTCATGATTTTGCATTTTCCACAATCGATCCTGGACATATACATAAAAATGTGCAAGAATGCCAGTTGATTATCACATTCACTTTAGCATTCCATCCCATGTCCAATGTATCGCCTCGCAGCCACATCTATCTAGGGACGCGGGAGCGTCCCGCCCGCCAAAGAAAAAAGAAGAAATTTGAACAAATCAAAAGTGAAAAGCGACTAAGACTACCATGACGGAACAAGTACGGGTTTTCGGACCTCTGTAGCTCCGACTCTGGTTGGTCCTGAGTGTTCAAATTCGGTATAGGTTGTCACTCGCGCCGTCTTACGAAGTGTAGAAAATTTCAATTAACTTCCACCAAACCAGCGCGGGTGCGGTACGCGATACACACAACACAGACTCCACACGAATTGGCAAATTCAGCGTGGTCTACCGCGGCGGAAATTATTTCACAAATTCTGACGCGTACCGCACCACGCTGGGTTGGTGGAAACTATAAACTAATTCAATCACTTTTGAATGCATATCCTTGCGAGCTTTTTGGCGGGATTGTATTATATCAATCCTTTTTGCGGCTGACAACTTTTTCTTTGGCGGAAACTTTTTACAACAGAGTTGTTTTTGTGAGATCATTGATTACGACGCTTGCAAATAGCCAATCAATGATTCACATCCTTATTAAAATCGCGGAACTGTTTCGAAACAAGTTAAATTATTTTTAAAATCTTTACATAGTTTCAGCGAAGAAAGAAAAAGTATCGAGATAAGTATTTGATTAGGATGGTGCTGATGAAGGAATCAAAGAAAAGTTGAAAAGAAACGAGACCGAGGCTAATTTCGGGTTCGGCCGAAATTTGGATACCCTTCGCTCCCCTCGGGCTAAAAGTTTTTTCGGGCGTAACTACGACTTGTATTTAAACCCCCTCCCCCAATTTTTTCCTTATGTCTTCACAAAAGTTCGGTTGCGTCGCAAAAAACAATATATTTGTGTGGGGTTGCTTGGAATAAGTGGGCAAATAAAAATATTTACTCACGACATTTTGTTTGGGGGATGCGGCAGTACGGCTTCATAGTACGATTCCATTTGTTTTGACCTTTTAGTTGCTTTGATAAAGACACATTAATTCAAGGTTTTCTGAAATTGGTTTAAAAAATGTTACTTAGAAGAACCAAAGTAGGAGGTTGGGTTTGTATGGCAGCCCCATAACCCGATAGTCCGATTTGATCCATTACATATGTTTTGTGTCATCAGTAGAAATACATTTGTGTGAAATTTTGTTGAAATTGGTGAATAAATAAAAAAGTTTTTCTTAGAAGAACCTAATTTAGGGGGTTAGGTTTGTATGGCAGCCCCATGACCCCATGGTCAGATTTGATCCATTCTTACATATGTTTTGTTTTATCAATAGAAACACATTTGCGAGATATTTGGTTGAAATTGGTGGACAAATAAAAAAGTTTTTCTTAGAAGAACCTATTTTGGGAGCTAGGGTTGTATCGCAGCCCCATTGTCTGATTTTACCGATTCAAAGATACAAACTGCCTGCAGCAAAAAGAAGCATTTGTGCAAAATTTCAGCTTCATAGCTTTTATATTGGCCGAGTAAAACGCGTCGCAACAGACAGACAGACGAACAGACTGACATCGCCCAATCGACTCCCCAAGTCATGCTGATCATATATGTATGTATACTTTTTATATGATCGGAGATGCTTCCTTCAATGCGTTACAAACTTCATGACAAAGTTAACATACCCTTTCACTCTATGAGCGAAGAGAATAATCCATCATTGCAGTGTAAAATATACAAGAAAAGGTATAAAGATTCGACTAATCGTTGGCATCTCTTCAAGTTTCCCCTCCTTTGCATTTTGCATCATCAGTAAAGGCACTACTGGATGCCCCAAGTGACGTGACACTTAGTATACAGCCACAATTTAAATGGGACGCAGATCATTCGCCGATGTCGGCTGATTCTGTTAGTTTAATTCTTCTCTTCAGGTTCCTTTTCGATATCACCTCGCATCATCAGGCAAGGCGCGACCGAAGCCACTAACGCTGTTGCTGATGTTAATCTTGCTAGCTATTGACTAACTAATTAAACCGAATGGGCTTATTAGTTGCCTAGGATAAGCTACATCTATGATTTTACCACCTGGTCGTTCCACTCCTGATAATACGAGATCTAGCGTTCCTGAAGAAATGCCTAGAAATCCTTCAAAATGTGCACTATAGACGAGTATGTAATTGAAGATACTGCTATGATTGGAAAAATCACGCTTAATGCCGACATTTTTAGATCGACACTAAATACGAAATCCAATACCCAGAAAGGTTATACATAATATAGGAGGTACCTACTTTCAACCAGACAACCATTTGAACACCCCTTGATTCCAAGAATGTTGTGAACATATAAATGTCTTAATAATTTATTACCTCATAATTTGCAATCAGTTTTACGCAGTTGTTCTACAAATAACCATGCAAATATACATCCAATACATGATAATCCATTCGCGTTTATATCGACACCGCTAAATGACTAAACAAATCGAAATCAATCTCATTCCAAGGATGGGTGGCCTTCGCACGGTTGACTCAAAGGATTTTATGCGCCATGTATGGACATACTTCATTGATTTTGCACATTTCTGAAGTCGTTTCGTTGCGAAACGTTAAATACTAATAAATTAATGATTTCGGTGGCATGTGATGGGAAACCTATTTCAATAATATCTCAAAACTATATATGCATGTACAATAGAAATGGTTGCAATAAATTATGTTAAAGTTGTTGTCGGCCACTCTGTATCTAATATGGGACCTCCCTGAAGGTTTGCTGTATATTGAGACATTGCCGCAAATAGAACAAAAGTCACATTTACCGCCTCGTGTGTTGCGGTATGATTCAAAAGATATTGTGACGATGATAAAGAAGTTGATTTTTTACCGACTTTGTTTGATGCTTTTGTCGATTGCCTTAGAACACTCAATTTGATATTTATCACGTTGTCGGCGGTAAAGGTGGCGGTGCGGTTTTAAGGACAAACAATATGTATATGAATAGCTCACAATATCGGAAGGCTTCAAATGAATATTTGAACATTTTTCACTCTGTTTTGGTTACCCAAAACAGATTGAAAAAAATGGTTGGTTGTTCCTGTTTGCAAAGGAGGTGAAGGCAAATAGTATAGTTCTCAATAGAATGTCAAGACGATGTTAGAAATTAGTTAACATGGGTTTGATTTCTGGCGGGAAGTCCAAGGCGTTATTTTCCTAAAAGTGAAGACCCTATCAGCTTTAACTTTGAAAATAAAACCACGACCCAGATTCAACGCAGCAAACTTTCGCCGAAGCCGAAGTTATCTAATATAAAATTAGATAACATGCATTAGGTGCTTGACACACGAATTTTCGAATGACGGAAATGTGTGATTATTACATAAATTTACCATCATTAGCACGAATTCCTAATTACGCATTTAGACCATCAATTGCTCAATAATGACAGGAGACGCCATTTGTTGTAAAATTTAATAACAAGAATTTTTGCAAAAATATTAAATTTGTTATTAATATTTAAACATATCTATTCAAATTCTTTAAAAAAAGTGTGTCTTCAAATTATCGAACAGAAATTTCAATAAAATATCGCTATTGTGAGAGATATTTTCACCATTTACACAAACGTCAAAAGTAAATGAAGAATTCCAATTACGAAAACATATGTGTCACCTCAATTTCGAACTTTCATCATCATGATGGATTTTCGTCATAATGATTTTGCATCTGTCTAAGCCCTTATTGTCAGTATGGCCATAGAACGCAGACTTTGTTGTTGTTTCTGCTTCGGTATTTCTCATGATTTATACGAACTTGTTACTTTCGAAAGAATTTGATTCGAGTCGAAGAACATATGTAGGTATTAGGGCTCCTAAATTTTACTTTGAAAATAAAAACTTTTGGTCAACCTAAAAATATCGCAAATTGTAGCAACAAGGTCAGGGCAGCTTTCTTCACTCTAACTTTTTTGAAAGCCAAAAAACGCATAAAAAAATGGGCTAGCTAAAATTTAGAAACTGTTTCCTTATTTTCGAAATTCTTAAATCCAGACAAAATTTCAAATTTCCAAAAACATAGTTATGAACATTTTGTTTTGAAATGATGCATTTTACAAAACATTGTCTTGAAAACCACTTGTTAGATTTGAACAGAAGCCTTTTCTCTCAATGCAAGCATTTTCTTTGCTTCATATTATAATTTTTCAACATTTTAGGATCATGTCTCATGTCATCAGTAATGTCTCTAGTTACTTAACTCATTTTGACTATGCACTTCCCAAATAAAGAGATTTATAACTTGTCTCTTTTTTTGGTGTCGCATTCATTTTTTTCTCAACTGACAGTGACACACGGAAAACTGAATGTACATTAATAAATTCTGTTTGTAAGAAATCAGTACATTTCAGCGCATCTGCGCGCACCGGTAAACAATTTTATTGCAATCTGTCTAAATCTAGATTTGAAAAATTTATAAATTTCAATTTATAGAGCGGCAATTTAAATTTATACAACGTTGCAAAAATCTTGAATTCAATTGATCATCAAACACTGAACTAAGCTTATTTCATAATTAAGCAATGAAAAGACGATTGTCGCTTTTATTTACTGAGAGTACAGAGGGTTTTTTAATTTTTTTTTTTTTTCAATTTAATCGAATTTGTATATCCTTTCTGAAAACCTATGTTCATTCAAAAGTTTGACAGAGTGTATTTGTAATGTAGCTCGCTCAAAAATCAAGTTAAACTCCCCTGGTAAAAATTAAGAAAAGTCTTATAGGGTACGGACTTAATATTCTGATTCAGGAGGCCATTTTAGTTAAAAATCACCAGAGATGGTGTCAGAAGATTTTTTTTGTTCGGAACGGTTTTCACAATGCAAATGCATTTTTTTCCGATCTAATATATACAGTGCTGGAAGAAAACACTTGCTCAACTACAATTTCTCCAATAAAAACGCGAATACGTTAAAAATTGGCATATATTTTTATTTTGTTGATTCAGTGCCCTATTAATATATTATTTAGTGATCTTCTTACAGATCAACCTGCACCATTCAAAGGCAGCATCAGCTGCGCTCTCATGCATCGTTTATCCCAGGGTAATGACGATATAGTTTTTCTTCAGCAACCCTTAGTGGCAAAAGATCTGGTCGATGGGCTATGATGTTCCGATTTTACTATTTTTTACGTTTCAGGACAGGGTACACCGCGGTCCTGCGTTCTTGTTAGAAAAGCCCTCAAGGCTTTTCTCTTGCCTAATTTATTATAGTGATAATGATAAAGATATTGTTTTAGTCTGTCTGGAGCTACAAGGTAAGGTGTACTGGGCTGCTTCGGTGTCATGAAGTTTGCAACGCATAGAAGGAAGCATCTCCGACTATATAAAGTATATATATTATTGAGCAGTGTGACGAGAGAAATCGATTGAGCCATGTCAGTCTGTCTGTCTGTCTGTTGCAACGCAAACTAGTCCCTCAGTTTTGAAGCTAACGGGCTGAAGCTCTGTATACAAGTTTCTTTTTAGTGTACGCTGTATATATGTCGGAACGAATGGAATCGGACTATGGGGTCATGGGGCTGCCAAACTAACCCCTGAGAATTAGGTTCTTCTAAGAAAAACTTTTCTCTTTATGTACCAATCTCAACCAAATTTCACCCAAATGTGTTCCTAGTAAAGCCTGAAAACATATCTAGGAACGGATGGAATCGGAACATTACGTCATAGGGCTGCCATACAAACTAACGTCTGAAAATTAAGTTCTGCTAAGAAAAACTTTTTCCTTTTGAATCCAACCTTAACCAAACTTTATCGAAATGTGTTCGTAGCAAAGCCTTAAAACATATCTAGGCATGGATAGAATCAGAACACTACGTCATAGGGCTGTCATACAAACAAATCCCTGGAAATTAGGATCTTCTAAGGAAAACTTTTTTCTTTATCAACTAATCTTAACCAAACTTCTCCCAAATGTGTTCCAAGCAAAGCCTTAACATATCAATGGATGAAATCAGAATATGTTTCATGTAATAGGGCTATCATACAAACCAACCTCCAAATATATGGTTCATGCTAAAGAAATTTTGTTTCTTTTGAATTTTAACCAAAACTTATCCTTGACTTGCCTCAACGCATCTAGGAACAAATGGAATCAGAACACGTCATAATGCTGCGGTAGAAATTGTTAGGTAACACAAAAGAAGCTTAAGTTTCATTCAAATGTGACGGGCAGTGGCGATCCTACGTAGGGGTTTTGGAGGTTCAAACCCCCTCCGAAATTTTCATTTAATGTATTTTTTTTTAGACACAATCTGGCAACTCTGTGTGCCAGTGCCAATCGCTTATTGTAAACAAGCAATAGATAAAACTGCAATGTAGAGAGCTAGTGCAAGATGGTCTAACAGTAGCACATGTGCTACAACAAGATTAATTTGGCCACGACTTGACGCAGCCAGGTCAACCATTATACTGTCAATAGACAGGAAACATATAGGTAAGGTGGTCGGGACCATAACGGGGCACTGTCCTATCGGGGAGCACGCCAGGAGGCTCCAAATTTCCCATAACGACTTCTGTCGTAGTTTCGATGAGGAAGAAGAGGAAGAGACGTTCTCTTGACTCAATGTATTTTCACGATACAGATGATATACGTAACGTGAGCCCACTATCGCTTAACAAATATATTGCCAGCACGGCCTGGTTTTCGGCTTATGTGTTAACATTTAGGTACGCTTTACTCGGTCTTATCACAATTGACCAACGTTTGGTCTAAGTGCGCTTAGGTGCTTGACACCTGGCGGTCTCTATACCAATCTATCGATCTATCCAGATCGACCGACATACTTTATATCGGAAATCAATTAACTGTAACTATAGTCTTGTAATGATATCTAGTTCCTATCTCATGTTTACATCACTTTAAATATGTTACATTTACAATTCAATATCACTTCTCACATTATCTCGTGTCTATAAATCAAAGTTAAATTGCAGACTCTAGATAATATAGAACATTAAATTGATATATCCCAGCCATTCTCTAATGGAGATGGAATTCTTTTGACACTTTTTTTTTTGTGCTACGTCGTCAAACTTTGATTGATGTCACATTTACTCGTAGCTTTGCTCCGTAAATATACCAACGACCACTTTCTTTACCGTACGACAGATAAACGAATCGTAATTTAGCATTGGATCAAAACTGTTTTTAAAGATTTTTTTTTAACTATCTTTTGCTTTAATTCAGCAATTCTTTTTTGTTTAAACCAGTATCCAATCTTATGTTCACAACATCTTTTATCTCAATTCGTGCGTCCATTCTTCATTTCGCGAAGATGTTTGGTATATATTTTTACATATTTTAATAATGATAATATGCGCACTAAACTTAAATCTCAGTAGGTACACGAATGACCCACTTCCGGAGAAAATGGAATGTTGAATGTATCAACTCGTGTATGGTGTACTGTGTATGTACATAGTACGGATAGTAATTTATGGGCTTTTCATCAGACTTTGGCTCAAAAAAAGACAAGTAATATAAATAATCGGCTGTCATTGGAAATGAAAAAGAAAGAAAAAAATCGACTGAATCATTCCCAAAACCAAAGATATATGGCAATCGCTTTTTCAATAAGAAACGGACTGCTGTTTTAATTTACACATTTTTTTGTGTACATAATTTATATTTAACAAATAAGTGAATGTGAACGCCAATACCCTTCACAGGATCAGTGAGCTATAGCCGAGTATAGAATAGAAGCTTCTTCTGTAGCCTTAACTTGTATTTTCTAAAAGTGAATTCACTGGACTTTACCACAATAAAGTATAGAAGATATTTGGAATCTTGGTTCAATTCGGATTACTAAGTTTACTCCTAAGATTTAGCTAAATCTAAGGGTTTGTCTAAATTTTCTATGGTGAAAAGCTTCATATTAATTGGCCTAGCGTCTAGCCTTAAAAATAATTAAACTTATTTTAACTAAACTTTAATAATCAATTTTCATTTATATTTTCAGAGGCGACGTGAAAAAGGTCGAATTCTTATTAAAGGTGTGCGTCTAGTCGAAACTGCCCACTTGGGAGGTGATGGTGGGGATCCATATGCACCCGACGTAAGTACAATGGCATATCTATGACAATTCAGGGTTGATTTGATTTAATTTTGTTGTTATTTTCTTTCTTTTATTAATTGCAGGGATTTCCGTTTCAAGTAGGTTATTGTGAAAGTGACGATCAAACGGGAACAACACGCTCTCTACCACAGTATACACTGTACTTAATAGCTGCTAGTGAAAAAGAGCGTTCCGAATGGATTCGCGCTATTCGACAAGGTATGAACATTTTTCATTTTTCATTTATTTTTTGTTTTTATTATAATAGAGAGTTTTAGTAAATCATACAAAGTATCGTCAACGTCTTGATAGCTCGGTAGATAAATTCACTTGCGTACCGCACACGAAACACTATACGACGGTTTGGCTGAATTCAAATTGTAAGAAGAAACCGGACGGGTAAACTTTCAAGACAAGAACCATCGTTCTTACAATCTGAATTGCATAATGCTTGTCTGCTGGCCACTACAAAAGCTCTCGCCGTCCGTTTATTAGCACAAACAAACGGACGGCGAGAGCTTTTATAGTGGCCAGCAGACAAGCATTATGCATTTTAGATTGTAAAAACGATGGTTCTTGTCTTGCAAGTTTACCCGTCCGGTTTCGTCTTACAATTTGAATTCACCCTTTGTTTGTTTGTTTCATGAACTTTAAACAGTCGTGATTCTGAGTTCGAAATTGTCGTGTACTGGTTTGTATACAATTGATCTACCGAATTTCAAAGACGTGGACGACAGTTTGTGCATCTTGCTAAACCTCTCTAAAATAATCAATGACATGCTAAAAAATATGGACGGTAAATTCAAATTTTACCTTCAAAGTTATTTTTAAGAAATCAATGTTATTTGAACCTTCAAAACTATAGCTTAATAAATTACCGTTAAATTTAAAACTGGGCGCCCTACTGAAAGATATATTAGCTAAAATTGTGTAGCCAAAGTAAACTTTAAGCCAGAAGCATATACGGAAATAAGTGGTGACAGTGAAAAATTATCCAAATATTAAAAATAAAAAGACAGCTACTCGTATGCATTTTACCGTTATAAGCAATTGCATTTTTTAAGGACTGTTCTATACGACCGCTCTATCAATTAATTGCAGTGTAATATTTTCTATGTTTTATTTTTATTTTTCTCGAAATTGTAGAATTGATGTGCTATGAACTCACTAAAGAATTCATAAAACGGTAAATATCCATGGCTGATTTTTGTATAAATTATCGACAACTGTCACTGCTTGCCGTTTCCCACATCTGCCGCCGCTTATCCTTTCACTCGTTTTTCGGTTGAGGTTTTTGTCTTGGAACACCCTGTACGTATGCTCTTAGTAGCTCCAAAACTCTATGTATTTTTCCTCCTTTCCAGTTTGTGAGGAGACAAATACCCCGAAACTATATCGCTTCCATTTAGGCATTTGGTCCGGCAAGAAGTGGTCATGCTGTAAAAGTATAAATCGAACAACATTCGGATGTCAAGCTGCAACACATTGGCGTGAGACGAACAACAATCCAAGTAAGTAAAAAATTACATTCGGTTTGTATTTTAATATCTCCAAAGCTCTCACTCGCAGTCGCAAAAGTTAAGTATAATGCGGAAAGCCACGTATTCGTATATAATTGGCAGTAATTTATAGTGTACATTAACCTTTTAATTGTTAATTGTTTATCAATATCGTCCATTGCAAATATGTATGTAATTACCCGCATATTCACCTTCAAGATTGAGTGCCAGTAAGTGTGTAGCTATATACTTATATTGAACCCCTTGGGGCATCGCCATATTTAAAAGTTCGTCTCCTTCGCAAATGAATTCTTTTTTCACTTATGTGTCTACCGAGTATGTATACGAATATACATAATTGGAAGCATTTTTTAATTAAAAGGTTAAATGCTACGTTTAATTTCAAGATTCTTGCCTTACTTCCTTAGATTCTATAGAGGCGTTACATTACGAGCATTTCTTTCTTTAAATCAATTCACTTTTTTCTGTAGTATTTTATGTTTTTAAGACGGATTTATATCCTCCTGTTAAGAGTGAGTTCGGCTGAGGAAGAAGTTCCGTCACAACAAACGTCAATTTAACTTATTTGCCTTGGCCAGAGATAGGCTTAATCCCAAACTGTTTTGTTGTTGCTCAAAATCAAGGAATTTTTTTCTTGCTGTTTTTTGTTGAATGGTAGATGACAGCTCAGTGCAGCAACAGGTAGCTGCAGTATGATTTATATTATGTAGAACCGACCGCCTTAGCAACATATTTACAGAGACAGCACAAATATCCATGTTCGCTCCGTCAATTATAGTGTCGTCCACCGTTCCACAAGGCGTCATATTTGCTTGATGTAGCTTTCGTTAACCCTTACACCTTATCAGTTATCAAATATGTACGCTAGTGCCAATGAGTGTATCGACAAGGATAAAAAGGAATGCCTAAACTGGATATATTTTAAGCCGCTGCTTAAATACATCATGCAAATGCACAGCAACACACACACCCCCATGTATTGATTTGTAATTCAAAGAAACAGCAGATAGTGGCAAAGTGGTCATAGTAAATAACATTGAATCCGGCGTGCCCCCCTTAGGACTAAACATTGAGCAAACGTGAAAATTTGTTAATTCTTTCCTTCTGGAATTGTCAAATGACTATTTGCTTTCACTATTTCAGGAACTCCTGCCTTCTTGCGGTTCTCCCCAGAAACTAAACGATGCCTTCACGGGAGTGCCGGCAGAGGGGTTTCTCTACCTCTGAATTAAAGTTGGTTGTGTGGAGAAAGAGGTGGCTAAGGCGTGGCAGGCCAAAATCCCAAACGGCACAAAAAGCGCCGTTTTGAGACGACAAACTCCGTTAAGAGTGCATGACGTGCTTTCATGATTGCAAACAATTCAGCCCAGAAATTGCTGGCATGATTAGGAAGACGGTGAGATTCAGACATATTGAAGTGTGTCACAGAAAACTCCTGCACCCGCACCACAGTCCATTTTGAACCCATCTGTGAGAAGGAAGATATCGTAGTCCTCTATTATCTCACTCCCTCTCCATTCGTACTTGGCCGTATATTTGACATCGAAATTAGTGCCGAAACTAAGTGTAGTCAGGGCATAGTCCGTTGTAGCCTTGATCACCTTTAGTGGCAGTTGGTTGGGGATATCGGCGTGGTCATATGGTTTGGCAGTCGAGTGACCCAACTCTTTGAGCCTGATCACACTACATGCAGAGCCACTTCGTTGATGAGGAGTGAAGTATTTGGAGCCGGGTTGACAGATATGGACAACGGACGATGTAAACGCGATGATGGCGGTATAGCAACTGGTTTATTAAATTCATCTCTTAACCTATACACTATTGAATTATATGTATGTGTAAAAACTTGTATTCAAATTGAGTTTCTATGTTCGTACATATATTACACTTCTCTCCTCCAAATTTAAGAAATTCAAAATTAATATAAAATTCAAATTGATGGTAATTATTTTCTAAAATCTATTGGCTCATAACGGTTTACTGGAAAACGAATTCTTTGTGTTCTGCGTACCGGGTGCATTGATTGTTCTGGTGAACGGCGATCTTCTGGTGAGATTTGAGGCGATAAATGATTTGATTGCGATTGTCTTGACGAAGTTGACGGCTGAACTGTTGAAGGGATTATTGAAGATGATGTATCATTAAGATCGTCTGGATGTAACAAGATGCAATGTCGGTTTGCATTTGATAATACTGAAGACTCTTCATTGATGGTAATACGTGGTTTTAATTGATTTTGATGCCGTTTGTAAAAACCAGAATTCGTTTGCACAACATAAGTCATGTTACCCAAAACTTTAGTTACACAACCAGGAATCCACTTTTCACCTTGAGCGTAGTTACGTGCATAAATCTGTTCCCCCTTCTTAAATTTACTTTTACCCTCAGCAATACTAGTCGTTTTACGTTCTAACATCTGTGATAGGATTGTCCTTCCCGGACGACCATGTAAAATTTCAGCGGGAGTTTTCCCTTCGGCATTCGGCGAAAAACGGTATAACGATAAAAACTTTTCATTAAGATTCATATTTGCGCTTAAATTCTTGGAAACAGCATTCTTGAAAGTTCGAACAAATCGTTCTGCAAGTCCATTGGACGCTGGATGGAATGGGGCAAACGTTAGATGCGTTATACCATTTTGAATGCAAAACACCTTAAAAGAATCGGCTGTAAGCCGTTGTCGCTGACTATAGTTTTTGGCAATCCTTCTATTGCGAAAACCGATGACAAGGCTGCTACTTTGTCACAGGATGTCGTCCCTTTCAGCTGGACAACATAAGGATATTGAGAACAAGCGTCGACTATGATAAGCCACATGTAACCGAATTTTGGCCCTGCAAAATCGATATGTATCCTTTCCCACGGGTGTAAAGATTCTGGCCATGATGAAAATGTACGTGGTGGACTAGCATTGAATATTTTGCATGTGTCACATTTTGCAGAAATCTCCTCGATATCCTTGTCGATATTTTTCCACCAGCAAATTTGACGTGCCATCTGTTTCATTTTTACGATGCCCCAGTGTCCATCATGTAGAAGCTGGAGCACTTTCTTTTGGAGTGTTTGAGGTATAATGGCGCGGTTTACTCCAGTTTGCAAACAGAGGACTTCATTGTGTAAAGTTATTGCATGTCTGTGCTAGAAAAAAGGTAAGAGCTGTGCATCATTCTGCTTACTTAGTTTCTGTGGCCATCCATTCATTACAAACGAGCGTACTCTCTGCAAAATCGAATCCATCTCAGTGTGTTTCCGTAAAACTTGAAGATTAATAGGTGAGTCAATGGTTTCGATATTGAAACAAGCTTCATATTTGTCGAAATCGTTGTCTGTTCCAACCGGCAGTCGGGAAAGTGAATCGGCATTTGCATGTTGAGCTGTGGAACGATACTTGATGTCAAATTGATACGCCATAAGCGTAATAGCCCAACGTTGAATAAGATGTACTGATGTCGTTGGAAGCTGCTTGTTTGGGTGAAAAATACTAACAAGCGGCTTGTGGTCCGTTAAAAGGATGAACCTGCGGCCGTACAAGTATTGATGAAATTTATTCACCCGGAATATAATAGAGAGCGCCTCCTTCTCTATCTGGCTATAATTGCGCTGATGATGATCTAACGTTTTTGATGCGAAAGCAATTGGTCTCTCCGAATTATCAGGATACTGATGAGACAAAACAGCCCCAATGCCATATGCGGATGCATCGGTAGCTAAAATCAAAGGTAGATCCTCTTTGTAATGCGCGAGCTGTGTTGCTGTTATGATGTGCTGCTTGATTGAATTAAAAGCTTCCTCCTGCTCTGCTCCCCAGCAAAATCGAACATCTTTTCGACGTAAACGGTTAATACGCTCTGCAGTAGACGAAAAATTAGGAATAAAATTATGGTAATAATTAACTTTACCAATGAACGCCTCGACTTGCTTAAGATTTTCTGGCGGTTTCATGTGTTTAACGGCTTCAACTCCCGATTCGTCTGGTGAAATTCCGTTCGCACTAATACGTCGACCCAAATATTCGATTTCGTCTTTAAGAAAAAAACATTTCTCCAACTTGACTCTTATACCATTTGTGCTGAGGATTTTGAGGACCTTATGAAGACGGTCTAAGGCCCGTATTTATGAACATTCCTTAACTTAAGGAGACTTTTTTTTCTATGAAAAAGTATGGGAATGACATTTAATTTATTGAATTTCGGCATCCTTGACCCAAGGTCTCCTTGACCTGTGGACTTTCGCATAGCGGCGGTGACTCAGGAACAAAGCACAACCCTGGTCAAAGCAGACAAAAAAGTCTCCTTAAGTTAAGGAATGTTCATAAATACGGGCCTAAGTGCTCTTTTGTTGTGGGCGCAGTGATGATGATATCATCAAGGTAATTACCGCATCCTTCTACAGCAGACAACAACTGTTCGATGTGGCGCTGAAAAATAGCTGGCGCGCTGGAGATACCATAGGGTTACCGGTGATATTGGAATAACCCAAGCGGAGTGTTCACGATCATTATCTTTTTGGAATCTTCGTCTAATTCCATTTGTAAATACGCATCACGTAGATCAACAGACGCACCCGAGTCCATTTGAAACTCGACACTTTGATTACACATTTGAACAACGATGAATGTTTTATTATCGCGGTATTGTATTTTGGAAAGTGAATATACTGTCTCGAGACTTTTCACTTGTTTGCGGTTTGTTTTCTTTTTTGACAAGCACACTGGCACGATGTGTCCCGCCTTTCCGCACTTGTTACAGACTGCATTTCGAAATTTACACTGTTCTCTAGTGTGAGACGTAAAACATTTCGAACATGATTTAAATTTAGTTTTGTTAACGTTCTTTCCGCGAACTTCATTTACGGATAAAGGAGCCTGAACATTGTTTGGTTTTATGATCGCGACCGATTTGGCGGTCGCCTCGTAAGACTCAGCGATTACTAAAACATCATTTAAGCTGGGTTGCACTTTTTGGAGAGCCGCTCTTCGAACACTTTCATGTGGGGTACGTAGTATGAGTTGGTCCCGAATCATCTCATCCACATAATTTTGAGTGCAATTTGTACCACTACAACTAAACTTGCATTCCCTTGCCATTCCCCGTAGCTCAGCTACCCACTCCTTGTAGGATTGGTTGGGTTTCATCTCTGATTTAAAAAAATCAAATCGGGCGGCAACAACATGACGCGTTGAACTGAAATGCTCTGAGAGCTTTTCCGTCAGCTCTTTGTAGGTATGATCCGTTAGAGTTGTCGCTCCAAAAAGATTCTTTTGAAGATCGAAAATTTCGATACCGCACCAGGACAGGAAAAAGGCTTTTTTCTTCTCGTCGTCCGTTACACAATATGCACCGAAATGTTGGTTGAGTTGCTGAAGATATGACTCCCACGACTGGAGCTCCTTATTAAAATTGTGGAAAGCCGGAACTAACGGTGATTCTCCGTTTCTTTCGGAAGAGCTGTCCAAAAGCGCTTTCATCCACGATTGCTGCTGCAAAAGTACCGATCGCGTAAACTCTTGCTGCTGCGCTAAGAGAGCTTGAAACTTTTCGTCCGACATTTTTCTATTTAAAAAACGAAAACACGCGCTGCGATTTTTCACTCGTCGCCAATGAAGTATTTGGAGCCGGGTTGACAGATATGGACAACGGACGATGTAAACGCGATGATGGCGGTATAGCAACTGGTTTATTAAATTCATCTCTTAACCTATATACACTATTGAATTATATGTGTGTGTAAAAACTTGTATTGAAATTGAGTTTCATATTACAAGGAGGTCCAAGACGAAGATGTGAGATTACATTCAACGCATACCCCCTGTGATGTCAATCCATACCGATCTTTGCACTCTGACCAGTTTCGGTACATTTTATACTTCACTGAATGCTGGCCACCAGACCAGTGCCCCATATGTCAGGATGGAGCGTACAATTGCGATGTAGAGCCAGAGTACCACATTTGGCTTAATACCCTAGCTTATGTTCAATATTGTCTTCCGGGTGTAGAAAGCTACGAAGGCTTTCTTAATGCGCTCTTCTATGTTAAAGTTCCAGCTAAGCTTGGGGTCTAAAACGACTCCCAGATACTTTGAGATGATGATTATGTGTTTTTTATACCCTTCACTCGTAGAGTAAAGGGTATATTAACTTTGTCATGAAGTTTGTAACGCATTGAAGGAAGCATCTCCGACCATATAAAATATGTATATATATGATCAGCATGACGAGCTGAGTCGATTGGGCGATGTCCGTCTGTCTGTCTGTCCGTCTGTCCGTCTGTTGCTACGCGTTTTACTCGGCCAGTTTAAAAGCTATCGAGCTGAAATTTTGCACACATGCTTCTTTTTATTGCAGGCAGTTTGTATGTTTGAATCGCTAAAATCGGACCGTGGGGTCATGGGGCTGCCATACAAACCTAACCCCCCCAAATTGGTTTTTCTAAGAAAAACTTGTTCATGCGTGCACCAATTTCAACCAAATTTCACACAAATGTGTTTCTATTGATAAGACAAAACATATGTAAAAATGGATCAAATCGGACTATGGGGTCATGGGGCTGCCATACAAACTTAACCCCCCAAATTAGGTTCTTCTAAGAAAAACTTTTTTATTTGTGCACCAATTTCAACCAAATTTCATACAAATGTGTTTTTATTGATGCCACAAAACATATGTAAGAATGGTTCGAATCGGACTGTGGGGTCATGGGGCTGTCATACAAACCCAACCCCCCAAATTGAGTTTTTCTAAGAAAAACTTTTTGATTTGTGCACCATTTTCAATTAAACCTCATAAAAGTGCATTTCAATTGATGCCACAAAACATATGTAACAATGAATGGAATCGTTCTATGGGGTCATGGGGCTACCATACAAACCCAACCCTCCATTTTAGATCTTCTATGAAACATTTTTTCCACACCAATTTCAAAAAAACTTAATGCGTCCTTGTCAAAACAAAAAAAAAATAAAACGAATGGAATCATACTATGGGACCATGCTTCCGCATCCCCCCAATAAAGTTTTCTGAGTAAATATTTTTATTTTCCCACATATGTTCGCCCAAAAAAACCTTTCAGCCGGAGGAGAGTGAAGGGTATTCAAATTTCGGCCGCGCCCGAAATTAGCCTCGGTCTCGTTCTTCATTTAATTTTGGAAGGGAAAATGATGGCAGGTTGGTTTTGTCTTACCGGGGCTTCCGCCAAGGATACAGCTTTCCGTCTTTTCTTCTTGTTGTAGTAGCGATTCAAGAGTTCCTTTTTTTGGAATAGAGGGGGCCTTGGCAGCTCTTGGCCGTTGTAGAAACAACGAATTTTTGATAACTATTAGTTCCGATAAGCGAAATCGCTGGCAGAGGAAGGCAATAATGCATTTTTTGACTAAATAAAAGTTCTAGGTTTACCGTGACCGGAGTTGCCACTATCGTAGAAGAGAATGTATTGCTTATCCACAAGCGAACCCAGGGCCCCGGAACAAGTTCTGTAGATTTATCTGCACTACCTTCATCTTGATTCACCACCTCCGCTGCCCCAATGCGCATGTCCTCCAATAAGTCGTTAGATCCGTTCTCCGGATTCGTTTGAATTTTACCGGAAAACCTTTATCTTGGCATTAGGTATGCCAGAGCCATTTATAGACTGTGTCTTAAAGAACCGGCATACAATCGACGTCGAGCATTTAATAGTAGTATTGTCCTTGCGGCTTCTCGGTTTTAAGTATTAGCCAGTAGTCCATCGGAATATTCTTGGTGGAGAATAGTTCGATCTCCGAACCGTCCCAGTTCTCGCTAATCTTAGCGACACACGCACCAATGAGGTCCTTGGAGAACGCATCTTTGGACGAGATCACTCTGAAGCCTCTTATCATCACTGGTGAGCGGTCTCTTCTGGTTGTCAATAATGTGTTCTTCAGTTACCTCTGACAGTTTAATCCACACATTTAAAGTCCGTTCTTTTCGCTAAAATTAATTTGCGGCTCGAAGACGACTTCTACAGCGAGCAATAAGCAAGTGAATCAAGTAATGCTAAGTTCTTAGTAAAAAAACACACGAACCATTAAAGGAGTTTTGCAGGAGCTTCACACTCTTCAGACCTCACAATGGAGGCATTGAATGAAAGCGGTTGGGAATCACTGCTCGAAAGCAAACCTACAAATATAGTTGAATCTATCTAGACTACGGAGAGTCCGGATCCATTTTCTTTTTTGAATTCTTCGTTCTAGCAAATGGATTCGGATTGTCCATGTGTGTGCGGACTTAGGGTTCTCATCACTGCTTTTTACGACCCGATAACTTTTGACCAGTAACCTTATTTGCAATGATATTACCAAGGATCCAAATTAACCTTACTTTGACCAACAAATCGTGTGGTTCCGGATTAGGACTACACAGTTCTTCAACGTCATCATATTTTTTAGTTTTTTTCACGAATACACCCTACAGAATCGTGTGCACGATTCATCGCATTCAAAATATTTTAGAGGTCACACAATGATGATTAACACGAATAAAATTGTTTTCCAACTCAGCAACAAAGCAAATATTTCTTAACTAAAAGCTCAACAATGTGTACAAGAAATTGTTATAGACTCACTTGACTAATCCCATTCATTATGTGTGTATGACGTTTAATTGACGTACACTTATTGCGTCTATTTTTAACATTATTCTAAAATCAAAAATAAATATTTTTCATTACTAATCCTGCTCCGGCTGATAATGACATTATAATGGTATCCATTAATTAGAGAAGTTGTCTCTAGTCTAGATAGTTCTCTATGTCATTTTAAATATACAAAGGAATAACATCTTATTATTACAGGCAATAAAAGTAATTTGTCAGCTTAATAGTTTATATTAAACTAATGAGTGTTTATTTCTTCTATCGTCATCTGAAAAAATGTCATATGAATGACGCAAAATATGTTTAATTTAACTTCAGTTCAGAGGTCATTAATGTTTCTCTTTTTTTTTAACCATGCATTATATCCTTTAGGTGTCACAAATGATGTAATTAAGAACATGACATATTAAATGCACAGTTATGCACAGTTATCAAACAGACCCTTATCTGCTTTTAAAGCTCCCTGGAAACTAAAAAACTTTGAATTACTACGCTAAGATTATTTTCTTAGTGAAGAAACAACTGTCAGGAAAAATGCATGGATTCTTATCATGATTTATGAAGCATCTATGGTATGATATCACAAAAGCTATCTTTTGGAAGCAATTCATATCTAGTCAGGATTAGTCGTTCAATGTTAACGTATGCAGTTGTCGTATACGATAACGATTTGCTTGTTTCTTGCCTCGTATTCGAATAGACAAAAATCTCAAATAAACACATTGTAAGCAATAACATCTTATATGGATGGAATAAAAGAAAAATATTCAAAAAGTAGGTTATAGACATCACCTGGTTTGTCCATTATATTTATAATTCTAACTCGAACGTAAATCAAGTTTAATCGAACGTGTGTCTCATTATGATTTGTATCGATTTATAAACCTGTAGTAATCAATAAGACTAACCTTGATTGTTAGGCAAATTTCGCGAATGATCTCAACGATATACATATTTCTTTTCAATCGCAAAAGTGTATCCGAATCTGAACTAATAGTAGAGAGATAGACATAACTGCACAATATTTGTCTAATATAATAAAATAAATTACTATCTGATTTTTTTCTATAGATTTCATTCAAATGCTTGTTTCTTTTGTAATGAGGTTGGATAATATAATGTCGGTTTCGTTCGTATTATTATTATTGATGTGTCTATGAATTTAGTACTGAATTTTTCCATGGAGTCAATTAGAAGGCATGCGATTATTATTATTGCATTTTGTCAATCCATAATAATAGAAATGGCAGATGAAGGAATAAAAATTGGGTTTTACAGATATTTCGTGAATGGAGAGTATAAACGTAGGCGAAGTTGGACTACGTAGATTGATCTTAACGGCAATTCGATTTAATATTTTGTGTATTTTTCTTATGAATGGCATAAATTTTCTTACGAGCAAGCTACATGTACATACATAATTCATTCATTCATTCAATCATACGTATTTAAGATAGCAATCTCTCTATCTCCTCTCTCTCTCTTATTGCTGTAAAAATTAAAATGGTGCATATAGTTAACATTATATAGCAGAGACTGTATAAAGTTGCTATAGAACTATACTACTGCACGGTTAAATGTTTTAACTAATAAATAATAGAAAAATCACCCATATCTTCGTAGCTGTTTCCAGTACATAGAATCATAACCTGCAAATCCGAAACGAGTTTTAGCTAATACAAATTGTCCTAGATGATCGGTCTCCTTTTTTTTCTCAATGTACACTGAAAAAATTGGGCTATCTAAAATTACACTGAACCAAATCGCCTGCTAAAGTAAAGAAAATATGGCTTAAATCAAGAAAAAAAGACAATAAAAAACAGCCAAGAAATATTTCTCTTCATTTGAGAATTAGTCACACTGATCCAAGTGAAATGCCATTAGCAGCGCTTTAAGGAAAAGTAACTTTGAATCAAGCAAACTTTTCTTATGAAAAAGACAAGAGAATCTAAACAAAAATAAAAAAAAGAAACTTGCATCCAACCAACATCGAACACATAACGCCATTCTTCCCAGTCAAACGCGCTACCCACTGAACCATAGACACACTTCTGACTAATCGACTACAACGCTCCAATATAAGGTAAAGCTAAATTAAAGCTTTTTCACGAGCTTTGCATGGAAAATGTAAAAAAAAATTATTATCAAGCATTTGTTTGCTTGAATTGAGAATAATGGTTTAGGCTTGAATCTACTTCCTATTTCTCAAAAGAAGGTCTTGAAAATAGGATATTTAGGCATTTGTTACTTGTTCCAAGGATCCTCAAAGAAGAAAATTGGGCTCAACTGAAAAATTTTTGTGTTTCCCGTATCTACATATATCTAAAGCCGTAATTTTCCGTTTAAGCCCGAATTTTTTGATTTAGTGTACTTGAAACAGGAAACAAGCACCGGATATGCAATGCACTCGACGTCCTCTTTGATATGACACCCCACATGCCCACGTTCGACTAAGGTGTGCAATTAGTGTCCTTTATATGTTTTCTAACAGAGCTTTCTGATCAACTTTTTTCTTAGCAAATTTAATGCTAGAATCTTCAGCTATTATAGATTCTGAAAAGTGATAAAAGTAGTGACAACTTGAATTATTCTCGTAGTTATGGCTTTGGAAAGACACGTGAAACACGAAAATTCCCCATTTAAGCTCGATTTATTCCGTTGAGGGTCCTTGAAATAGGAAACAAACACTGGATATGTAATGAACTCGACGTACCCTTTGATATGATACCCCGCATGCCGAGCTCCGGTCAAGGATTAAAGAGTATCTTTTTTTGTCCTTTTTGGGACCTTTCCGATCAACATTTTTTTTAGCAAAATCAGTTGTAGATTCCTGGGAGCCCACTAATTCACAAACAACAAAAATTAGCCTTACTCTATTTTTTCTATTTGAAATGCTAATATGACAGCACTAAATACCTTATTTCTGATATAAGAGCAAAGTATCTCGTCTTAAAACTATGCAGCGTAATTTTATTACTTCATAGAATGGAATTCTTATTCTTTTATCACACTTCTTATCTTCGAATCGTATCTTTTGTCGTGTCGTACTCTTAAAAACAATCATTTGAATGTTCTGTAGGTGCATAATTTGATATTACAATATTACACGTGAAGGTACATCGCTTATTTACATACATAGATGCATACATACATGAATTTACATATTGTGTAACAGCTCAAACTTCGAGCCAGAAAAAATAGAAATATGCATATTTTAGTAATAAAAAAGAGACCGAGGCTAATTTCGGGCGCGGTCGAAATTTGAATACCCGTCACATTTGAATGTAACTTAGCTTCTTTTGTGTTAAAAATTTCTACCGTAGCCATATGACGTGTTCCGATTCCATCTGTTCCTAGATGCGTTGAAGCTAATCCAGGAACACACTTGGATGAATTTTGGTTAAGATTCAAAAAGAAAAAACGTTTTTCTTAGAAGAACCTAATTTCTAGGGGTTGGTTTGTATGACAGTCCGATGACATAGTGTTCCGGTTTGATCTGTTCCTAGATATGTTTTGAGGCTTTACTAAGAACACATTTGGGTAAAGTTTGGTTAAGGTCGGATGAAAAAGGAAAAAAATGTCTTAGAAGAACTTAATTTTCAGTGGTTCGTTTGTATGGCAGCCCTATGACGTAATGTTCCGATTCCATCCGTTTGGGTAAAGTTTGATTAAGATTGGTACCTAAAAAACAGTTTTTCTTAGAAGAAGCTAATTTTCAGGGGCAGCCCCATGACCCTATATATCCGATTTCATTCGTTCCGACATATACAGGTATACAGCGTACACTAAAAAGAAACTTGTATACAAAATTTCAGCCCGATAGCTGAGGGACTAGTTTGCGTTGCAACAGACGGACATGGCTTAATCGATTTCTCTCGTCACACTGATCAATAATACATATATACATATATACTTTATGTAGTCGGAGGTGCTTCTGTGCATTGCAAACTTTATGACAAAGTTAATATACCCTTTCACATAGTGACGGGTATAATAAACATACATATTTCTAAGTTTCATCTTCCACACCTTAGTTTTGACATCGTCTAATCTAAAAGTTGTCAATTTATGTCAACCTTATTTTATTACAATTGTGCATTACGTTCAAAACATTTACAAGGCGGTTGATGTATGTTGATAACCGTGTCATGATTTAAAGGTCGTTCGATCATATAATGAAATTTTCGTGTCTTAAGAAATGGCCATAAAATTTCCGATGGAAACAAGAAGAATCTTTTGGGTTGGACTGATTGGCATATCCAATAAAACCAAATGCCTACTAGTGTACTGATGGTGTACAGCACCAGTATATTAAAATTTAATAACGAGGAGAGGCGGTAAAAATATGTAATACTTTTTAGTGCTCGTCACGCTCTGTGGCTCACTTGGTTGAGTCGCACTCTACGGTGATAGTAATTTAGAGGTCCGGAGATCGAATCTCGGCGTGGTCCAAAATTTCCGTTCATGTGCGGATAGGAAATGTATAGTGCTTGCAACATTATATGCACTCCGAAATGATATGCAATGTAACGTTAACTCAAAAACGTCTATAAACGGCTGAGTTAACGCACCATGGCCCCACGTGGGGTACGGTACTAAGAAGAAGTGGTCGGGTTACTCTCTTAAATCTATATGTTCCATCGGAGAATAAACGGCCAAGTTCAGTTTCGTCACATGAAAAGTGCAGATAAATTTACCTGGTAAGAGTAAGAGTATTGTATAGAGAAATGTCATATAAATATCACTCTAGTTTTGCTGTGTTACCTACATAATATATTTGCGTCCGTCTTTGTCATTTTATTGATTAAAAAAACTCAGTTTTTGTGATACATTACCAAGTACCAACCATCATAGGTTTTTTGTTCGAAATTTTCTAGGTTCATTTTATCGACACTGTTGTTTAAAGTCTATAGAGAACATCGCTTGGCGTATAAGAACACTGACGAAATATTCACCTAGTTCAAATCTCCTGTTATAAAAATCAGCTTTGATATACTTTCTTTGAAACTTGTCTTAATGGTTTATGCGAATGGCTGCATTCGCCGTTTTCAAAATACAGGTGTGTATGTACATGGTAATCTACTTTCCTTTCGCCATGCATTCAGTGCACTTACCTGTAGGCACGGCCAGGGTATTTTCCTAATAAGTGCAATTTATACGTCTAGACTTTCAGGACGGCTAAGGTCGTCGAGCCGTTTAAATTTCAGTAGTTTAATGCAAATAATCAAGCAGATTTGTGCATTTGTTTGGCCATTAATTTTAGATATAAGCGGTTACATTGATTTAGGGTAAGGATCTTTGTTATCTGTGCTGATAATAAACAAAAACACAAATTAAACTGGATGGTAATTGAAAGAAAGTAGAAAGTATGCAGGCTTCAGCGGTGTATTTACAAGAGAGGCATTGGCCACATGCCCCCTCCCTCTCCTCCATTTGAGTACGCGAAACTTTTCTCCCATATTACTGAAAGAAAATTGCATTCGGAAAATGTCCACTTAATTTTTCACATCTTTAAGTTTACTGTGGAAAAGCCTTTTTTTTAAAACAAGACTGCATCTTGCAGTAGGGTAGGGTGGGGCTAGTTGAGCAATTTTTCACTTGAGCGTTTCTAGCTCCTCAACGGTAAGTCTTAATGGCTTCTTATGCATACTGATAGATTGGTACTACCAATCTCTATGCAAGTGTGCCCAATGAAATTATTTCTAAAACGAGACTGAGGCTAATTTCGGGCGCGGCCGAATTTTGGATACCCTTCGCTCTCCTCGGCCGTACCTACGAGTTTTATTTAATCCCCACTATTCTTTGCCTTCCGTCTTCTCAAAAGTTCCGATGCGTCGACAAAACAATATATGTGTGGGGTTTGGTTGGAATAAGAGGGCAATTAAGAATATTTACTTAGAAAATGTTAATGGGGGATGCCGGAGCATGGCCCATAGTACGATACCACTTGTTTTGACCTTTTTTGTTGTTTTGATAAAGACACATTAATGCAAGGTGTTGTGAAATTGTGAAAATGGGGGGATGGGTTTGTATGGCAGCCCCATGAGCCCATTGTCCGATTTGATCCTCTCTTACATATGTTTTGCGTCATCAATATAAATTTGTGTGAAATTTCGTTGAAATTGGTGCATGTGCATGAATAAAAAAGTTATTCTTAGAAGAACCTAATTTGGGGGGTTAGGTTTGTATGGCAGCCCCATGACCCCGTGGTCTGAATTGTTTCATTCTTACATATGTTTTGTGTCATCAATAGAAACGCATTTGTGTGAAATTGGATTGAAATTGGTGCACAAATAAAAAAGTTTTTCTTAGATAAGCCTAATTTGGGGGGTTAGGTTTGTATGGCAGCCCCATAACCCCATGGTCTGATTTGATCTATTCTTACATATGTTTTGTGTCATCAATAGAAACACATTTGTGTGAAATTGGTGCACAAATAAAAAAGTTTTTCTTAGAAGAACCTAATTTGTGTGGTTGGGTTTGTATTGCGGCCCCATGACCCATTGTCCGATTTTACCGATTCAAACATACAAACTGCCTGCGGCAAAAAGAAGCAGTTTGCAAAATTCCAGCTTCAAAGCTTTTAAATCTGCCGAGTAAACGGCGTCGCAACAGACAGACAGACGGGCAGACTGACATCGCCCCATCGACTCCCCAAGTCATGCTGATCATATATGCATACTGTTTATATGGTCTGAGATGCTTCCTTCAATGCGTTACAAACTTCATTACAAAGTTAATATACCTTTTCTCTCTATGAGCGAAGGGTATAAAAAGTCAAATTATAGAGCTGTATCTGTTTAAATGTAGAAAGTCAAATATGCTCAACCTACCCCATATGTGGGTAAGTTGAGCAAGGGTATGGGGCAAATTGAGCACATAGAAAGTTTAGCCGAACCATGTGTTCAATGTTGTGCTCTGTGGCTGGTCGGTCGCCACTCTGTGAAATAGACACTCATAGAGAAACGAGTTTCCAAACTCGGCACGACTCGTCGCAAGTTTGTTATGCAGAAGATGATAAAAAATATTCTTATCGTAGAATAATCAACTAACAATGCGACTAGGAAGTGGTATGGCTGACAACCGTATCACACTCCGAATTCAGTTGTCTTTGTAACGTTGATGACTACACACGGTAGTCGTTTCAAACTTTAGGGTTGGGGTTAGTTGAGCAACTATAGCTTCAAAATCTAGGGTTATAAAAAAACGGTTAGTATTATACCCAGAAACCCTACACAATACCATGGAGGAAAAAATAGTCTTCCGTATATTCTTACAGCTACCAGTAAGATGGGTCCGAATTTTTCGCATAATTCCTTAAATCTGAACAGGCAGAGTTGTGGAACAGATCATCCTCTAAAATTAATAGAATATGTTATCCTGGGGAACTGCTGGTGGCAGAACCTAAACTCCGTATGTGGACCGTATGATTTTTATTAACAAAACTACATAAAGAAATCAGTTCCTAAATATAAAATCTAAAATGCAAAAAACAGTGCATCCAAATGTCACTTTTAGATAAACTCCCGCAGCAGCTGTTGGTCGCTGTAATAATGAATTTCCCATTTCCATTTTTTCAACACATCCAACATCCATTATCCATTCTGATGATGCGACTCAAACCCTTTCTCCGGCATTTTAGAAAAGCAGTGCCACCTCCTCCCATCATCATCATCAATGTGGCACGATAGCCCGACGTCGTGCCTTGGCCACCTGAATCGTTGACCTCCAATTGTTGCGGTTACGTGACCTTGTCCTCCAGTTTCGGAAGCCCAGCAGCTGGTGGGCGTCTTCACCTACGGAGTTCTCCCAGCGAGCTCTCGGTCGTCCACGCAACCTCGCTCCGTCAATTCGTTGTGCGTTCATAACTTTCTTTGGCATGCGATTGTCCATTGTCCATCCGTTGTACATGCCCCGCCCATTGCAGACGTTGAAGCTTCACAATTTTCGATACTTCCAGCTCATCGTACAATTGATACAACTCATGGTTGTACCGGATACGCCATTGGTCTCGCTCGCGAACGGCCCCGAAAATTCGCCGAAGGACCTTTCGTTCGAATCGGTCTAGCAAAATTTCGGAGGCTTGGGTAAGGGTCCATGTTTCGCAGCCATAACATAGCACGGGTCGGATGATCGTTTTGTACACGCTTCGTGTTCCTGTGCGCAAGTTTCGAATTAATTATAGGGAGGACCGATAAATATGTCTTATTGGCTAGTTGTATCCGTCGCTTAATTTCGTCGGTTTCGTTGGCGTCCTTTGATAAGTTACAACCCAGATAGTTGCAGCTGTCTACATACTCGATATTAAGGTCCCCCACTGTGATACTTGAGTTTGCTGGCGTCCTTGTTTTCGATTGCATCATGGCCTTTGTTTTGCTTTCGTTTATATGTAGTCCAACTTACTTTGCGGCGTTATTGAGGTTATGCAGAAGGCTTTCTGCATCACCCAACCTTCGGGACATGATGTTGATATCGTCGGCGTACGCTACTAATTGAGTCGACTTGATAAGTAGCGTTCCGCTGCAGTCCGTATTCATGGCTCGAATTACATACTCCAAAGCCAGGTTGAAGAGCGTCGGCGCCAGCCCGTCGCCCTGCTTGAGTCCAGTACGAGTTTCAAATAGGTCAGTAAGTCGGTTCTGCACTTTGACCTGCGAGACGGTATTAGTCATCGTCATCCTTGTGAGTCGCACTAACTTTGCCGGTATACCAAAATTCAGCATAATGTTGTACAGTACACTTCGATCGATACTGTCGTATGCCTGCTTGAAGTCGACAAAGATTTGGTATACGTCGATGTTATATTCCCAGCACTTTTGGAGTAGTAGCTTCACTGTGAAAAGCTGATCGGTCGTTGAGCGACCAGGTCTGAAGCCGCCTTGATACTCGCCAATGATTCGTTCTGCGTACGGATTAATTCTCTTTTCAAGAATTTTCGATAATATCTTATAGGCCGTACAAACAAATGATATGCCCCTGTAATTCTCACACTTCAGCTTGTCACCCTTTTTGTGGATTGGGCAGATTATGCTTTTGCGCCAATCTTGGGGGATTACCTCGTCGTTCCATATTTTCAGCATAGTAGCACATGTATAGCGTTGGTCAGGCACGTTCCACCATGCTTCAGCAGTTCCGCTGAGATCTCGTCAGCGCCGGGCGCTTTATTATTTTGAAGCGACTGTATGGCAAGACTCACCTCCTCTACTGTTGGGGGTAGAACGGGAGGGCCTGGTTCGGCTAACTGCTCAAGAGCTGGCTCCGCGGGAGATGTTGATGGTGCATTGAGGAGCTCTTCGAAATGCGAGGCCCATCGTTTGTTGACGCTTTCGATGTCGCTGATGATGTTACCATCCTTGTCCTTACATAGGCTTGTACTGGGTTGATATCCGTTCTTGATATTATTTATAAGTTTGTACGCCTGTCTAATGTTCTTACTGGCTAATCTTTGGTTTATTTGCTGTAACTGCTCGTCAAAATGTTTGCGTTTCTTACGTCTAATTAACCTATTAGATACTCGCCGAAGTTCGTTGTATCTTTCTTTCTTGGCTCGGGATGCGCGTTGTGTGTATTGGCGATAGGCTTCATTTTTCGCCTCAATCGAGGCCCTGCATTCGTCGTCGAACCAGTCTTCTCGTCTGCGCTTGCCTTTATAGCCCACGACCTCTTCTGCGACCCCCTTGATGCTGTCTTTGAGCTCCTCCCAGAACTCATGGATGCCTAGATTATTGATGTTATCAAGCATGGGCGACAGTTTTTCCTCAAGTGCTGTAGTATACGCAGCCGCCGTGGCATCATCAATCAAATTGTCAACCTCGAAGATCTTGGCAGGGTTGATTCTCGTTAGGTGCACCGAAGAGATTCTGCTACTCCAAACTCCTTGTTGCCCTCCTCTTTACCACTCGTAAAAATAGTGTGCGAATTGAGGTCGTTGATCTCGCTTTTGAGCCATTTGGTTTCCTGGATTGCAACTATGCTCAGCTTGTATTGTTCTACCTGATCCAGGAGGGCCCTTAAGGCCCCCGGTCTATTCAGGGGGCGTACATTCCAGGATCCGAAAGAGTAATCAGTTGTTCGTTTGCGGGGTCGTCGTTGTTTTGTATCCGTCCAATCCGAGGCTTTTGTTTCAGGTTTCTTGACTTGAAGTTTTTTTTAGGATGAGTTGTCGGCACATCGCTAAACCATGATAGGGTTTAATCGTTGAGTAAAGGCCATCATGGGCATGCCTCGAAGATGCTGCTTTAGTGGTTGAGTTAAACGTTTTCTGTCACCTATCACGTTAAGTAACCTGAGACGCTGCAGATGTAAATACAGCACTCAGGCGCAGCGGTGCTTCTTCCAAATGTCGCATCAGATGATTTGACTTAGCCGTTAGAGGTTTTACCCACTACCGTTACCAGGGGGCGCCCGCGCGGAGGACACATGGAGAAGTCTTTTGCCCCCACCTCCTCCCACTGAGTTTTATTTAGTAACTCGGCCGCTAATTTATTCTATTAATCGAACTTCCTTTTTATTTGGGATTCGAGACATACTGATTACCGCAAGGGCTCTCTAATCGGCCTGAAGTCTTTCCCAGTTTCATTCTCACCGCTTGCCTACCGTCGAATGCGACATTCTACTGCGGGCGTAGTTGAGGATCAAATATACACTGCTCGTCATCAGGTTAGCACACGCCTTCGCATGAATAGTTTTGGCTGAGCTCCGGCCAAGGTAAAAGAGGTGAAATTTCCAAATTATTATCGTTAATAACCGATTCAATTCTGAGTTAAGTAAAATAAAAAGTATTGTCTCTCCATTTTTTAATATTGTTTTTTCGAAAAAGAATATATAAAATAGCTTTCTAAAATTTGTCATCAGGTTAGCACATATGATTTTTTTTTCGTCGATCTTCCACGTTTGAGCACGTAGGACCCCCAATTTGTTGTTGTTTGACTAATGTATTAGCTTTAATATGGGTAAAGGAAAATCATTATCAATGGACGAAGAATCCAAAATTGGAGCTTACAAGGAACCAAAGCTGGAGGAGTGGAATCTTGAAAAAAAATTTAAAAGTCGAAATGTTGAATCGGAATTCTTGTGTAATAAGTAGAGTTAAGGTAAAAATAATAAAAGTGATAACAACTTAGTGTTTTTCAATGTTTATGAGAGAGTAAGCATCGAGCTTTCATGACTCGGTCTCAAAGGTTAGGGAATGTTTTGGGATAAGGGAAGTTTTTCTACTGTTAAACACAGTGCCCGCTCTAGCACTCTCGCCGCCCCGGGCAAGATGACAAATTCCCGCCCTAAGATTTTTTTTAATTTAAAAAATACTTATTTCAGCTAGCGGTAATACAATGGTCGGGAGCCTCTCTTAATGCCCATCGTGTGCAGATTCCCAGCCAGAAAAAACACATGTGTGTCCTATCATTCATGCACCACACGTCAACCGAGATACCTTTGTCATTCATCACGTTTTCATACAAACAGTATATGACGATTTCCCCATATATCATCTATACGCGCATTTGCGCCTTGTTACAGATAAAGATTACAAAATCGTTACTTATAAAAATGATATTATAGCTGTGTTACATATATGTTTAATGCATCGCTCCTCAAAAATATTCATGACTTACGCGAAATAAATGAATGATGTATCACTCGTGAAAACTGAAAAATGCACCCCGCGAAATAAGTTCATATGAATCATACGTCAAAATGTTGATAAAATTTTGCATAATAAGGAGAAATGGATTCAAAGCGGGGTTTAAGTTTTTCGCAAAAGTGCGGTGTGATGGTGAACTTGTCATAGTGCGTAACGCTCTGGTGTTGGCACACTCACGCCAACAACATATATAAATACGTGAAGAATTAAACTTGCGTTTGTCTTATACATATAATAAGAAGAACACGACAAGTGTACGAATCATTTTCTAGGTAAAAATAACCGTTGTATTTCCCCAATCTAACCACACAAACTGATTAATGGCATTTCCTTCAGCTGACCATAATGATTTTCACTTTCAATGCATCCTATAGATACAGCACGTCGACGATGCATGAATTGAAGTTTATTTTAACGATATATTACGCCAATGCTGGTTGGGTTGATAGAAATTCGAACTGGTAATGGATGTTGCCTTTTCATCAAGAAAAATTTTAAAGATTATAAAAAAAACTTTAAAAAATTGGGTCCGAGGTTTAACACAAGCACGGAAATGTTAAATGTTAACAATAAATTTACTCGGCAAAATCTATAATTTAAATTTTGGGGAAATGTGAATTGTCCTACTACTAAGTCGTCAGTAGTAATTAAAGGGCTGCATACATTCTTAGGATCTAAGAGGTACCAGTCTGAACAAGACACACCTCATAGTACCTAAGTATCGTTTATTTCAGACGTCACTTCTGGGTGAAATAACTGTGATTCACCTCCTCGAAATTGGCTTCTACTGAGGTAGACGCATGTTATGCCAACCAGTTTATGAGTAAACCAAACATCATATTCGTAAATGTTAGGCGATTACTTAGTTCATGCTTGGCTTGTTCATATGTGGTTTGTTCAGGTTCTTTTGAGTACTTGAGGCTATGACACACAATACAGAGGCTTCTTTTGGGCGCTTTACTTATTTGACTAAAAAATAATGCCGAATATGGAGAAAAAAAAAATTAAATCATTTATCGGCTTACCTTGAACCGAATCGGTTACCTAATGTTGACGTACGCTAATGCCTCGTCAAATGTAAAACGCTATTCCAGATAACGGTAAGTGGCGCTAATATCGATTAGAAGAAAAATAAATTTAGCCTTTTGAGAAGCGGTAGCGTATTGTTCCCAGATTTCAAATAAATTCGAATCAAATATGTTTCTATTTGATTTTAAAAGCGTTTCGGGCTCATTTTGATATTGGACAATTTTGTAATTGCCATTAAATACAACTTTTTATAGAAAACAGTACAGTAACCAATTTTGTAGCGAAATGAAAAAAAACACCTTTCTTTCTATGAAATCCTGGCCAAAATGCCGCCCCTAAAATTTGGCGCCCCGGGCGACCGCCCGGCTTGCCCCCCGCTAGAGCGGGCGCTGGTTAAACAGAAAGAAATGCTCCACATTTGAAACGACGATAACGAAAAAAAAACAACTTAGCATCAGCTGAAAGGAAATACGCTTCAATTTTGCACGAAAACAATAATTGAAATAGAATAAAGAATTGCACCCCGTTGTCGTTTCAGATAAAAATAAGTATATTATAGAAAGCCCACACGGTTATAATGTCTACTTTCATCATCTTCGCTAGGAGGGACACCATATGCATCGCTTTCTTTATCGGATGAGGGTTGTAGTGGTTTGGATAGGCATCGGTACCATGGCATCTGGTACAGTTTTTAACAGCAAATATAAACGGAAACAGTTACAAAAACCTGGTTCAAAGTGCTTTCCCCTATTTTCAAAGTTTGTTTGGTGGGTCGTTGCATTTTTAACACGATATCCCTCCCCTCCATATTGTCCCGGTGTTGAAATCAAGGATTGAAAGCCAAAATATCAGTGTACGACAATGGCCGCCTTACTTACCCCACACGTTATTATAATAGAAATCGTTTGGGGATGTTTAGTTTGTAAACTGTACGAGTGAAGCCGAACTTTTCGAAAACCTCCAGGGTACCCTGGTAAGCTATTTCCTAAATTACATAAGAAAAGTAAGAGTCACTCCCCAAACCATTTAATGAGGATATTCTAAGGCCCAACACTTTATCATATTTATTGAAAAATGTATCAATTATCAAATGATATAAGTCAGGAAATAAACACATGGCTTAAAAGCACAGTAAGCATGAAAAAAAGTCACATGTGCTAACCTGATGACAAATTCTAAATTGCTATTTTGTGCGTTCTTTTTCGAAAAATAATTATAAAACAATATTAAGAAATGGAAAAACAATATTTATCCTTTAATTAACTGACAATTGAATAGGCTATTAAATGTAATAATTTTAAAATTTTATCTCTTTTAGTTTGTCTGAAATTCAGCCACAACTACTCATGTGAAGGTGTGCTAACCTAATGACAAGCAGTGTACATAGCTTCTAAGAGTAACAATATTGAAACTCCAATATTCTGCATTTTCTGAGGCATAACCAGGAAAATGGAACTGAAGAGATTGGCCAGACGACATCCTCCAAGTGCCACTACACATTTTGATTAAAAACGGACACGAATTAGTTTAGGAAAGAATATTAGTAGTCCTTAGTGAGTCCTTGACCTTAATTTTAGGTTTTCAAATTTTTTTGTATATCCTGGAATGACCCAATAACTAATTCTTTTAAATGGGCTATTATCGCCCAGAGCTTTAGGATGGTCTAAGGACTAGTTACTCGTACGAGTAAAGAGCCATATACACATCTATAATATCGAGATAAAGGATGCCATGCGTGTTCTCGTTCTAAGTTCATTCATCGATCCTTGTTCTTGAGGCATTTAGCACGGGAACATCTCCTTATATGTTCCCACAAAAACTCAATACATCTGTGCATCTGCCGGGTAAAGGACTGACGACATCAAGCTGAGCAACCATTTACTCACATTACTGATTGATTTTTTTCCTGCCTTGCCCAACTCTACTAATATCGCAAATGACATCAGTTGAAGACTCTATCAGACCTTTCAACTTCATACCCAAGTTCGAATTTTGCGGCTTTTCTTTCGTTGCCACTTTTTTTCTCATTTGCCCTGTCCTCCTTGTTGAGGACCACCACCGTCTATTTGACCAAAGGCCACCAGAATGTTAAGGCCAGTGTGCAATCAAGACCTTGAGGTGTGATCAAGAGCTCTTTTATTATCGTATTCAATATTTTAAATATACATATACCTATTTAATTTGTTAACTTTTAATTGTCTAATAAAACTTTATTTTTTTTCTTGTTTTAGGTAAGTAATATACATATACGTTTTTGCTTCGTGTAAATACCTGTAAGTATACGAGATTTGTTATTATGTGCAAAAAAAAAACTGCTACTTGTCTAAGAAATGATAATTATCCTCGTCATTCCTAAAATGTAAAGGGCGGTGCAACCGCATATCTTCCAGGTCCATATCCTCAATTTCTGGCAGAAAAAATCACGAAGTGCACGAAAAGCATTTTGATTTGATCGTCCATTTTCGTAAAAGACTTCAACGACCTTAACGCGTTGCTCAATTGTGTACTTCTCCATGGTTGAATTTGCCAAACACTGAAGCAAAGAAATGTCTAATAAAGTTGGGCGAGAAACTTACCGTTAAGGTGTGACACTCAATTAACATCGTGTATTCTAGTTGGACCACCCTATCTTTAGAAATAATAGGTACTAATGTCGGTAATTCGGAAATAAATAAATTGCTAAGAGTAGAAATTCATCTTCCACCATTCAATTAGATTAACTTACGCGGCTCCTTTTATAAATGGGTTCCATGTGATTTTGATTAGATATTTTATAAGAAACATATGGAAGCACAATGCATAAACTTTCTCAATGATTTATGGTGGTACGCACACTTCTCAATCATTTTGAATACCACTTCAATAAATCCACATTCTTTCCTTTTATTATAATTGGATACATTCAATATTCTTGAAATCTCATTACTCATTAGTAGGGACCGGATTATATGCAACTTAAAAAGGCTGAAATAAGCATGCAAATATGCATAAAAAACCTTTGAAATATGCAACTTAAATGACAAAATATGCAACATAAAATGAAAGAAAAAAATTATTATTCAGTCTTTACACACTCTAGAGCACGAAAAACACCTTTTAGTTGGTTCCAGCCAGAGATTGATTGTTTTTATAGTAATTAACTATTATACAGGGTATCCGGAGACTGCCGCATAAACGCACCGGATTGGATGGAACATATCCCCTTAGATTAACCCTTTAGCTGCTACAGGTATTTGAAGATTTTTTAAAAAATAATTTTCTTGTACGAATAAAACTTTAATATCTCAAAAGCTAGACTAGCTAGAATAGCAAAATAAGATAAAATTTACCTAAAAAATAAAACTAATCGCACTAAAATCGGAGAAGAGGTTTGCTTTTTACTGAACTTCAAAGACAAATTTTTGTGATTTGACCCAAAAACAATATGTTTTTCTATCTAAATTTTCTCCAACTTCTGCCAAGGTGAGGTGCTCGTACGATTATTTTAAAAATTGGCGCATAGTCTAACGATCATTTCTTTCTTACATCATTTTATCTAGCTTCGTTAGCTCAGCGTTCAATCTTTGTACACTTTTCATTACTTCGATGGAGTCCTTTAACTAGGAGATGCTACATTCTCCAGGTTAGCATAGAATTGGGTACTCGCAGTTGATGGTAATGCTTTCTTTTTTTCTATTTTCAAATGTGCAAATGGAGAATTATACTAAAAAATATGCATCATCAATGCATTATCAATATAATATGCAAAAACCCAGTAAAATGGGCAATATATGCAAATGCATATGCAGTTATGCATTTGCATATAATCCGGTCTCTACTCATTAGCATCAAACATGAACATGACAAATCATTAATGAGTGAGGACGTATAGTTCACACGCATCACCTACCATCTAGTCTAGAAAAAGAATCTAACAACGCGTACATTACATTTATCCAAGTTCAGTAATGTTTATTGTTATGGAATTATAACCACCTCCTCAAATCAATTTATTTCATGGGAAAGACCGCATGCGTTTTATATTAATAGAGTGTCGGCTCTAAGAAGTCTTGATCTTGAAAACCTACCTGAATCATCCTGATGGAGTGCGATGAAGTATCTTTATCTAGTGTATCTAAACTTTTAATCCCAGGTTAATTAGAATACATTTTTTATATGTATGTACAGTGCGTACTCGATACTCCGGACTAATAAAAACCGGGGTCGATCCGGACTACTACTCTGTTATTCTACTTATTGTTGTTTCCAAGAGCAAAGAAAAAAGTTGTTTTTAATTCGGACGATAATATTGCTGTTTATATGAGATAAAAGTGAGATTCGGACTAGAGAGGCTCTTAAAATTCGGACTACAGAGTGTACAATGCAATCTTTGAGGTGATCCGGATTACTGGAAATTCGAGGTTTCGAGGCTTCGGACTATCGAGTACGCACTGTATATGTATTTTCTTCGTTCCGCGAACGTAGGAATACATACACTGAGTATTAAACGCCTTAATCTAGTTTGTGCTTCGATTTTCTCATTGCAGAGCTAAAGATTCTGGATCACTATAGAACGTCCTCCACCCCAAACTTCAAAATGTTGGTTTAGCTTGGACCATACATATCGCTCCACCGTATTGCCACCTGTGTAGTGTATAGTTCATCCTTGTATATTCATCTTTTCATTGCGTTTTTCTCTCTTTATTTTTGTCAATAACATCTCCTATACGTTCGTGACTGCGCGAGCCTGTAATTGGATATACTCGAACCTCGGAACACTACATATTGGTTTTTATATTTAATGTAACGCTCGCATGTACTCCAGGTGGACGGCCTAAAGAAAAAAATCAAGCCGACATACACACCGATTGATTTTTGTATGTTGTATATTCAGATGAATGGTAAAAGAGGTTTCTTTGTCGTTAGAGAACTTTTTGTAGACATTTGGTTCTCACCTGGCTCTTCAGTTTAGCCACCTCACAAAAAAATGAATTTGTACATTATTTGGGGTTCGGGATACTTGATCACTTGATCAGCTAGCTCTACATATAACCATAAGTACGTGTGCACGTATATGTATAGTGGTACTGTGGTTTTGCGGTGCAATTAATAAATTCTCTTTTCGATGTTCAGGCGTTTGGTTCGGCATATACGCAAACGAATAAGTATACAATATATAGGTATGTTCATTGTTATGTTCACTCACCTTTAATAGTTGATGTGTACCTGAACTTATACGACAGAGAATTGAGGTTTGGTGTCGTTTAATTTCTTGTGGCCTAGGCGTGTGCTATAGGGGAAAGTAGACTTAATTTCGCATAATTTCTATTAATAAATTAATCGGTGATTTCGATTTTTCCGCATCGCTATGGCTGGGATGGGAGTATGTATCCGTAGATGTGTTGAACCCTCTTCCCCTCTATGTTACCACATTGTAGTCAGAGGCTTTTCGATTAGATTCGTTGTATTTTTGGTTTGGAAAAACCTATTCGAATGAAAATTTGTAGGCATATTCTTTATATTATTTCCAAAAAATCCCCATTAAAACTTTCAGATATGCAGACCTAAAGGGAGCTACAGACACACGAACTAAATTTTCACTAATTTACTAGTATTTACACTTTCTTAGCAAAATTCAACATGCTTAGTATTTAACGTATGTACGAGTATGATCATTTTGTGCAAATTTTTATATTATGTATTTATATTTGTTGATCGTAAACTTAACTTTAACTACCCATAACTCCATTACCGTTACTCGATACCTAAAAGTGACTGATATATGGTGTGTACTCGCCAAGTCCTTTGATTTGAGTACTTACACGCCCTTTACCGACAAAAAAAAAATAAAAAAAAACTAGAGGGCTTCGCCCCCTGCTCGCTACGCTCGCCAACCCCCGGGGCCGAAGCTAATTTCGGGCGCGGCCGAAATTTGGATACCCTTCGCTCTCCTTGGGCTAAAATTTTTTTTCGGGCGTACCTATGACTTGTATTTAATCCCCCTCCTCATTCTTTTTCTTCCGTCTTGACAAAAGTTTTGGGCTTGGTCGAAGTAAATGGGCAAATAAAAATATTTACTCGGAAAATTTTATTGGGGTTGCGGGAGCATGACTCCACAGTACGATTCCATTCGTTTTTAACTTTTTTGTTGCTTTGGTAAAGCCACATTAATTCAAGGTTTTGTGAAATTTGTGCAAAAAATGTTTCTTAGAAGAACCTAATTTTGGGGGTTAGGTTTGTATGGCAGCCCCATGACCCTATTATCCGATTTGATCCATTCTTAGATATGTTATGTGTCATCAAGAGAAACACATTTGTGTGAAATTTGGTTGAAATTGGTACACAAATAAAAAAGTTTTTCTTAGAAGAACCTAATTTGGGGAGTTAGGTTTGTATGGCAGCCCCATGACCCCATTATCCAATTTGATCAATTCTTAGATATGTTTTGTGTCATCAAGAGAAAAACGTTTGTGTGAAATTTGGTTGAAATCGATGCACAAACAAAAAAGTTTTTCTCAGAAGAACCTAATATGGGGGGGTTGGGTTTGTGTGGCAGCCCCATTACCCCATGGTCCGATTTAATCGATTCTCACATATGTTGTGTGTCATCAATAGAAATACATTTGTGTGCAATTTGGTTGAAATCGATGCACAAATAAAAAAGTTTTTCTTAGAAGAACCTAATTTGGGGGGTTAGGTTTGTATGGCAGCCCCATGACCCCATGGTCCGATTTTACCGATTCAAACATGCAAACTGCCTGCAGCAAAAAGAAGCATTTGTGCAAAATTTTAACTTCATAGCTTTTAAATTGGCCGAGTAAAACGCGTAGCAACAGACAGACAGACAGACGGAAATCGCCCAATCGACTCCCCATGTTATGCTGATCATATATGTATACTTATTATATGGTCGGAGATGCTTCCTTCAATGCGTTACAAACTTCATGACAAAGTTAATATACCCTTCGTTGACTCTACGAGCGAAGGGTATAATAAACTTTTTTTCACCTCTTCCAACCAAACTCAAATGTGTTTGTGCCAAAGACTGTTACCATTTTTCACATTCCTACCAAATTTCATGTCAATCTGATGAGCCGTTAACGAGTTATTTAGTGAACAGACGGATGGATGGTTCTTTTTTTAATCTTAAAAAAACCTAAAAACGACATGACATGAAAACCACAGGGCACAACCGGATATTGATCACCGGTAACGAATCTGCTTTAGCTCTTTCAAGCCGCAGCCAAATTGGAAAGCCGTAAGTTCACATTTCCCGATGAAATCCTCAACAATGCATTGATCCTCAACAATGCAATGCATTGATCCTCAACAATGCATTGAAGACAACTATTTGAGAAACACCAAGCAAATTCGTACATTGACTTTGACGCCCTTAGAAAATTCTTGATGGAGCAGACCCTCCTATTTGCCTTGTTTCGTAGAAAAACCCGTGTTCAGACTTTCTTGTGAAATGAATTCGATTTCACGACAAAAAAAAATATTTTGACAGTATGTATTTGTATTTGATTTCACTTGAAATGCCGATGCAAGTACCTACTCTAAACAAGAATACGTAGTAGAATCCAAAATTGTTGAGAAAAATACACTTACAATTATCCGATTGAATTCATTTTACCGCTATTCGATAGAACAACTCTTCGGTCATAACAGGACTAAACATTAGTTCAATTGTGCAATCAAGGGCCCGGATAGGTAATTATTTGAAAGGGATGCAGGATCTTATTAAACGATCTCATCGTTGTATTGAAATAAAGGGGAGTTACATTAAAAAATAAAACTTAAATGAATTCAATCGGATAACTGGAAGTGTGTTTTTCTCAACAATTTTGGATTCTACTACGTAGCAGCCGACACCTGGCTGGTTATAGTAATTTCGTAGAACGGCTTTTTCGGCACTCACATTTAGCACTTTCTTTAGCTTGAAGCATCGTAATGCGTTTAGGTAAGTACTACATATATGTCCATAGAGCGATGTCTTCATTTATGTCTTCCGCGAAAAATGTTCCGTGGAGACAGACCCCGTCTGATTGCTAGTCGATGACAACTTTTCCCTAAAGTGCAACTGCATTGATTTTGCTGGCGAAAAGACAAAAGCCGGTGTGGAGACTTTCGTGCGAATTCGATTTCAAGATCATTTGAAAATTTTGACAGTACAGTAAAACACGGTTATAACGCTATTGAAGGGACCGGCCGAAATGCGCGTTATATACGTGAAAGCGCTATAAAAATATGTAGAGTGAAACATATGCTTCGCCGATAGTTTTGCTAAAAAACTTTAATAATCCCTTGGTCAAGGGGTTCCAGGCGACTAGTGTAATCCGGTGGCAGAAATATCACTTTGACGTTGCTCAAATAACCGACGTTAGGAGGATGAGCAGGGCAGTGATCAATGAAAAGAGCCCTGTGTCGATTTTGTCTTGTCATTTTCCGGTCTAACTTACCCAGCCATTCTACGATTCACTTGTCATCCACGCCCGGTTCTGATTTTTGTATTCACAGGGAAAATACTGAATACCCTTAAAGCAGCGAGGCTCTTGCGACTTCCCGATCACAAGGGGTTCCAACTTGTCACTTCCATCTGCATTTGTGCATAGGAGAACAGTCACCCTCTCCTTGCTACGCTTACCACCATGACAAGTATCCTCCTTAAAAACCAAACACTTGTCTTGCAAAAGGTTGAAAAAAAGTCCGAGCTTATCCGCATTATAGACTCGACTCATATCGAGGATAATCTTTCACAATGGTTGGAAGGACACTTCCTGTCCAAGTGGGCACAAAATATTTGTTGACATCTACAGTTTCACCATTGATTTGTTTGTATATCCCGTGACGTTTTTTAAATCTCTCGCTCCATCCTGTATTCGCTGCAAAATTGTTTAGCTCTAAAGTCACCGCAATTTCGCAAGCATTTTCCATCAAAATTGGACCATTGACCGGCAAATAAGACGCCCGAATTTGGCGAAACTATTCTAATAGGACCTTTCCAGCTCTTCGTATTTAGCCGGGAATTTTTATACCCTTCACTCGTAGAGTAAAGGGTATATTAACTTTGTCATGAAGTTTGTAACGCATTGAAGGAAGCATCTCCGACCATATAAAATATGCATATATATGATCAGCATGGCGAGCTGAGTCGATTGGGCGATGTCCGTCTGTCTGTCTGTCCGTCTGTCCGTCTGTCCGTCTGTTGCTACGCGTTTTACTCGGCCAGTTTAAAAGCTATCGAGCTGAAATTTTGCACACATGTTTCTTTTTATTGCAGGCAGTTTGTATGTTTGAATCGCTAAAATCGGACCGTGGGGTCATGGGGCTGCCATACAAACCTAACCCCCCCAATTTGGTTTTTCTAAGAAAAACTTTTTCATGTGTTTACTAATTTCAACGAAATTTCACACAAATGTGTTTCTGTTGATAACACAAAACATATGTAAGAATGGATCAAATCGGACGATGGGGTCATGGGGCTGCCATACAAACATAACCCCCCAAATTAGGTTCTTCTAAGAACAACTTTTTCATTTGTGCACCAATTTGAACCAAATTTCACACAAATGTGTTTCTATTGATGCCACAAAATATATGTAAGAATAAATGGAATCAGAATGTGGGTTCATGGGGCTGTCATACAAACCCAGCCCCCAAAATTGAGTTTTTCTAAGAAAAACTTTTTTATTTGTCCACCAATTTCAATCAAACCTCATAAAAGTGCATTTCATTTGATGCCACAAAACATGTGTAAAAATGAATGGAATCGGACGATGGGGTCATGGGGCTATCATACAAAGCCAACCCCTTAAATTGAGTTCTTCTACGAACAACTTTTTTATTTGTGCACCACTTTCAACCAAAACTCGTAAAAGTGCACTTCAATTGATGCCATAAATAATCGGACTATGGAGTCATGGGGCTACCATACAAGCCCAACCTTCCCATTTTGGATCTTCTAAGAAACATTTTTTCTACACCAATTTAAAACAGAACCTCAATGGGTCTTTATCAAAACAAAAAAAAAGTAAAACAAATGGAATCGTACTATGGGGCCATGCTCCCGCATCCCCCCAATAAAGTTTTCTGAGATATTTTTTTTTATTTTACCACTTATTCCAACCAAACCTCACACAAATATTGTTTTATCGACGCCACAGAATTTGTCAATATCAAATATTATGCGAAAACAGAAGGAAAAGAATGGGGAAGGATTAAATACAAGTCATAGGTTTGCCCCAAAAAACTTTTAGCCCGAGGAGAGTGAAGGGTATTCAAATTTCGGCCGCGCCCGAAATTAGCCTCGGTCTCGTTTTTTTTAAATTTGTCCGCAAGGCGTTATAAAAGTGTAAATGAATGTCTGGGGACTGACAATTTGGAGCGATATAACCGTGATAGCGTTATTATAAGACTTGCGCTATAACCGTGAAATATTTGCACTTAATGCATGGCTAAATTATGCGGACTAGGAAAAATGGCGCTACAACCGTGAAATCGTTATATGGGTGAGCGTTATAACCGTGTTACTGTATTTGAATGGTTTTCACGTGAACTGACGATATTAGTACCTACTCTATCCAGGGAAAGACGAGAGAGTCGGAATAAGACAATGGCAAAATTTGATGTCGCTTGAGAGTAGTCGATAAGATGCAATTCCAAGCTTTTCGGAATGATTTCTAATTTTTGGTAGATGCGCAAACTTTCCTTTGTACTCATAGTCATAAAAACGATAAGCTTAATCATCTGGGCGTGTCACCTCTGAGGATACCAAACTCGCAGCATCAGAGCATCAGATTGTACCTATAGAATCCTACTCTAGTTTGTAATTTGTAGTCTGATTGTAGGTTTCACCGTGAGCAGTGTTTATGGTGTTTTTTGGGGCTCACACTCCATGTGACGAACTTTCATCTCACTCAGATGGTAAACGAGTACTCATTTATCTAGATAAATAACTCTGCAGAGCGTCCATTTGCAAAAAGTAGTTAAGATCTTGGAAATTGGATGTCGGCCTTGGTTGGACTGTCACGCCAGTATTTTTTTTTACTCTGGGCAGATGAATGACGGCATATTAACCGTGATGTTAGTTGCTCTTTATTCATCAAGCAATTACCCGTATAGCAGCAGTGGCATTCCCTAGTCTGAATCGTTAACCTCCCATTATTGCCATCACGCGACCTTGTCCTCCTGTTTGGAGAGACCACGCAATTTCGATCCGTAAAGTCGTTCCATTCGTTTTACATGCCCATTGCAATCGTTGAAGCTTTAAGATTTTCGATACTTACAGTTCATCGTACAATTTATACAAGTCGTGGTTGTACCGGGTGGGCCATTCCTCTCAACGATGACCACGAACGACTCCAAGTACTCGCCGAAGGGCCTTTCGCTCGAATCTGGGAGGCTTGGGTGAGGGTCCATGTGTCGCCATATCGCATAGCACTTGTTTCTGTGCGCATGCTTCGTATTCCTTATTGTAGAGCAGCTCACAAATGTCTGCAAACCACTTAGACTGAAATGAATCACACTGTTTTCGTTATTGGATTCAGGTTCCAATCTTTTTCTGACAAGGTTATGTACATTTTTTATCAAATAAAAAAGAGGGAATATTTATTTATTTAAGAATGTACAAATTGATGGAATGAAACGTAGTATTTGCCTGGCGATCAGGGCCGACTGCTCTTAAAATTTAATCAAGTCGGGTAAATCCAGGCGGGACTCGAATCAATATCGTCAGCGTTTCGATAGACTACTTCAAGTTTTGGTCTATGTTCGCTGCACACGCAGAAAAAAAAAACATTTCAATCTAACAGTTTTTATATGTAATTTTAAGAAAAAACGTATTGTATAGATTTTAGTCAAAATAACTTGCATTTCATTTGTAGGACGCAAAAATATTTACTTTTACATTGGCATAAAGTGTTATATGAACATGTTCTAACTGTTTTCTGAACATGTTAGCAATTTGAATTAAAATTATTGCAATGTTACATTGAAAAGCTGCATTTGAAAATAAGTATGATCTAGGGACGCGGGAGCGTCCCGCCCGCCAAAGAAAAAAGAAGAAATTTGAACAAATCAAAAGTGAAGCGACTAAGACTATGTTTACACGACGGAACAAGTACGGGTTTTCGGACCTCTGTAGCTCCGACCCTGGTTGGTCCTGAGTGTTCAAATTCGGTATAGGTTGTCTCTCGCGCCGTCAAGAAGATACGATGAAAAACACCGGAGATATAAGAGTTTGAAAATCGCATTTTTTCAAAAATCTTGTTCTCGTTGTTCTTGTTGTTCATTGAAGGGGCTACAGCCTTGCAGAGAGCATCTCGGGATTTGGTATCTTTTTCCATTGATAGAGTCTGTCGTCAAGGTGTGCATAGGCTATCGTTTGCTCCGATCCGTGGAGTAGAAAAAAAGATACAGCGGAAAATGTTAAAAACGCATAAAATCTTTTCATATGTTTTAAAGGAAGCATTTTGCAAAAATCGGGGATAGGCCCGAAAAATGCCAAGAAAAGAATCGTAAAGTTTTGTGATTTGGCAGGACTGTTTCGAACAATCCCTTGTATATGTTCTCTAAAGTTTTCAGTTGTAAAGCGTCTGCAAGAGCGGCGGCAAGAAGTCACAGTTCCAGTTTTTATTCGTCTTTTATACGAGTACGTACATATTACTATAATATTGGATAAACAAATAACATCCCGATGAGCCTAAAGCTTCCAGCAAACGGTAGAGGTTCACAAAACACACACAACTCAGGTTACGAAGGAAGCTAAGGTTATCAAGGGCACAAAGGATACCAAGAGGGTTATTATTGTTATTATGATCTCAAACAAAATCGTGACAATAGGGCAGTGAATATTGAAAACTGCAAAAAAGAATTGATATCTCACAAAAACAACTCTGTTGTAAAAAGTTTCCGCCAAAGAAAAAGTTGTCAGCCGCAAAAAGGATTGATATAATACAATCCCGCGAAAAAGCTCGCAAGGATATGCATTCAAAAGTGATTGAATTAGTTTATAGTTTCCACCAAACCAGCGTGGTGCGGTACGCGTCAGAATTTGTGAAATAATTTCCGCCGCGGTAGACCACGCTGAATTTGCCAATTCGTGTGGAGCTGTGTTGTGTGTACCGCGTACCGCACCCGCGCTGGTTTGGTAGAAGCTAATTTGTTGCAATGCTGTTTGGCGGGGAGTTTTCATAGGAGTAATTGCAGGATAAAACCAATCTTAAGAAAATTACGAAAGAACTTTATTGTTTAAAAAAGTCGTCTATACGAAGGAAAGCAAAAAAGTTTGTAAGACATTTAATTTACAAGGCTGGATAAGATTCGAGATTAAATCTGATCAGAAAAGAGCATAGCAGCAAATAGCACCCTCGTCAAGCTCCCCGCCAATAAGCGTTGAAAGAAATTAACTTCCACCAAACCAGCGCGGGTGCGGTACGCGGTACACACAACACAGACTCCACACGAATTGGCAAATTCAGCGTGGTCTACCGCGGCGGAAATTATTTCACAAATTCTGACGCGTACCGCACCACGCTGGTTTGGTGGAAACTATAAACTAATTCAATCACTTTTGAATGCATATCCTTCGAGCTTTTTGGCGGGATTGTATTATATCAATCCTTTTTGCGGCTGACAACTTTTTCTTTGGCGGAAACTTTTTACAACAGAGTTGTTTTTGTGAGATTTGAATTTACTTTTACAATAGTGGAAAAGTCAATTTAAAATATACAATTTTACAATGGGTCTGCGTAATCTTTTTGCAAATCATTTATTTTTGTCAAGTCAACAAATTTACTATTTTAAATTTAAACACTAAACTTTCCAGTGAAATTGCGTACTTTTCATTTAAAATCATTTTGTGTTTCAATATGGACATACTTATATTTCACTTTGAAGTACTATACCTATTCTGCATTACAGTCATTACAGTCATAATTAAATTCCTTATTTTGAAATCAAACTCTTATGTTGGTAGCAGAAGTTTATTTTCCAATTTTATAAGATAGATAATAATTATAGTTTGACAATAGTTTTGTGTTTTTTGCGTTTGCTTTAAAGTTAGTATTCTGTTGCGAAATTCAGTAATTAGTGAATACATTCGCCAGTTTCAAAAACGCTCGTATATGTATACCATATTTCAGATTATGTTCACGATTTTTCAACTCAAAAGAACTATATCACTAACATTTTAATGAATTTTATCAAGTGAAATTAATGATTTAAATAATTTAGTCAAGCCATTACATGTTTTGAGATTGCAAAATCTGGTTGAGAATTTTGTTTTTTATGTTTCTTGGCGTGCTGAGCACGAATCTGAAGCTTCCCACCAAAATTTCATTGCGAAACAGGCTTAAAATCGCGAAAAATACCAAAATGTTTACTGTTTTTTTTTCTTTTTTGGCTTTTAACGCAAAATTCATGGGCCACTTTCCGCTGGGAGCGTGTTGTTACAAATAAGCCAATGAGCGGAACAAGTGCACAATTTTGAGGTTTTTGGCGATTTTAACCCTGTTTTGCTACAAAATTTTAATGGGAAGCTTCGATTTCTCTCTCTCGCTGCCTCTAATTAGGGATGGGAATTTAAAAAAAAAACGGTTATATCCGGTACTATTTTTGCCCGGTTATTAACCGGTACTATTTTTAAAATGGAAAAACCAGGAATAACCGGTGATTACTTTTAAAATTGGCGCACATTCCAAATTTCCACACAATATTTCAACAGAGAACAAGCAGCTAGTGCAATAAAAAGGTCTATTTGGTAAAACTAAACTTAGAATTTTTCCAAAAAAATCTTTACTGCACTGGGTGTTCGATTTAATGGAGTAAGTTAGTCGAACGGCGCACATAAGTGGCGAATCCACAAATTAAAATGTATTTAAAGCTGTACCTACATTACCTCCAAATGGCAGCTCGTTAAAAAACAGGCGTCGGGGTCGTAGCTTCCATTTGACAGCTGCTTACCATCTACACTAGCTACCAAATGGACCCTGAAAATCATATAACCATACTACTTTCATTTTGGAGGTTTTTTTAAATTTAATTATAAAATCGGACAACGCGCATTTAAATTATTACTATGCCATTCAAAAATTACACAATTTAAAAAAAAAATACGAAGAAAATTGTCACTTTGAATTCAGTGTGGATAAAGCTTAAACTCTGAATCTGCACTCTGCCAAATCAGCGAATGGAGTTTTAATCCATTTGAATTCATTAATTTGCCATGTATGTGCAGGATGCACAGCTTCACCATCAAATTACTACATGCAATGCAGTTGAGTTTTTCTATTAGAATTCTAAGTTCCGTATCGCCTCGCTTCCTATTGAAACTTGTCATTTTTTTGGCAAAGATCCCTATAAACTTTCAAATTGTTGCGCAAAATGTCCTGTTTTAAGAAATGACGCTAATGCGAGGTGTCTCGCTTGCTAATAAGTTACGCAGCGTTTAAAATGCTACCTTAAATATATGGAAAAATATAGAACAGGAGGGCCTTTTCTTTGTTAGTCGGTTTTAACCGGTTATTTCAATAACTGGTATTTTTGGTCGGTTAAACCGAGCCGGTATAACCGATGAGGAAAATAACCGGAATAACCGGACAACCGGTAGTTTTATCAAAAAGTCCCATCCCTACCTCTAATCTTATCGCCGCGACACGAACAACTAAATCGATCCTGTTTTCGATAATTGTAACCAAAAAAGCGTGCAAACAGAAAACTGAGAAAATCATTTGACAAATAAACACAATGGACATGTAAATTCAACATATAGCTATAGTAAATTCTAAATGGTTTATCAGTTGAGTTTAATGGCAAATTCTGTAGAGTGCGATATTGAAATATTTTGTATTTCAGTATTACATATGACTGCGTAATGTTAATAAAAACTTTTCGTATGTTGAAATAAAAAATGCACACGGGTTAGTCTAAAAGAAAATATGTTCGAACAACGTATTATATTATTTAGAAATAAATTAAGTTTGTCAAAGTTACATGTTTCTTGAAATGTTGAAATGAAAAACATAAATTTTTAGTTTGAAATTCGTTTTTTATCTCAGTGCACTCACAAAAAATCCTGTTTTGAGTCTGAGTTCTAGCGGTCTGGAGTGGCCTCTGAGAAAAGAGTGAATATTAACAGTAAACATAACAGTAACCACTGAATGTTGTTGAAAGTATGTTTTTTTTGCATGAAATTTCAATTAGTCACAAGAAAATTTAATTTTTTTATGATAGGTCTCTCCCGCGGACCACTTATGGGTCTCTCACACACAACCTTCGGTCCTTAGACCGCCTATTGGGAAACACTGGTTTAGTTATTCAAATCTCCCGAACTATCTAATACTACTAATACGTACTCATTACTTCGGATCTGGAAATAGAACATTTCTATCTGAGGTACACAATAACTCTCAAAACTAATGTACCATAGCCCATGAAAATTTAGACAAAATGGTACTGTTTAGTACAGTACTCGTACTCGTCGATTTAACAAACGGGTACCGCGTAGAACAAACTCCTGGTGGGTCACTTGACACTTTGTATGGAGGTACACTTAATTTCATTCCGATTGAGCTGATTTTGGTAGGTAGTATATTGGTGTATACAGTGGCGTGCACTCCATATATGCAAATAAGCAGTGCATACCCTCTCATTTAAAAACATTTTCTTCATACAAGTTCATGAAAATAAATTACTGATTTCACTGTTAATTTTTTCCTCAATAAATGTACCAGCGCCATCTTTATATAGGTAGTGTAGGTTCCAGTGATCGTTTTTTCGCCGACACTAGAGTATGCTCGATAAGCACCATTTCGCCGTGCTTGTAATCTCCATACGAATTGAAAAATTTCAACTGCAACAATGTTGCCGGTTTATATGGTGAAGAGAAGCACGCCTGCCTTGGCGTTGGCGAACAACGTTGACGGAAAAACGATGACTATAGCACGAGCGGCGAAAAATGTCGTGATAAGATTTGAGCAAAGGGAACCAAAGCGGAAATAAACATTAGGCCACAAAATGTGTCGTTCAGTTTTGTTTGACAAAATGGTTCCTTTGTTTGTTTTTTAATATCTAAACAATGCTGAAACAGGAATTTATTATTTTTTGAAAGAGAATGTATTTTACTAATCAGAAACAAATTATAATGCACATTTTTATACATGGTTGGTTGCATAGTTATGTATGCATTTTGTTAGTCACACTGTGTTATGTACATATTACAAAGAAGGTTTGTATGCCTACAGTTTACACATTTGAGAAAATCAATAAATCTTACAATGCGAATGTTTGTATTTGTTTGATTGATTTCAATTTCATTTTCAAGCACTATTTTGTTAACGTTACAAAGTTTTTTTATTATACTTTTTTTACTGTATTCTAAAATAAATTAGGCGGTTTTTCCTAATTTTTAGTTATCCTGAGATTACTCAATTACTTAGGAAACAATAACCTTCCTTTTTATTTCGACATATCAAAAAGCGTTTATACTCGTATTTATCTTTTCTTCGGTTTTAATTTTGCATACCCTCCACAAAATGGCTGTGCACGCCACTGGGTGTATATACCAAGTATAAACCAAAACTTGCCTCCGGCTCGCAACTATGGATGAATTATGGTCGTGCCGTTTTGCCAAATTCAAAAGGAGAGATGATGGGGGAACTTGATCCGTGCGACTCATTTTTCGGCAAAAATCATCTTTAACTCAATGTGAATGACTCACAATAAATTTCATGGCTTACTTGGGTTTTTTCAAGAGCTATTTATGTTTTAGTTTAGCGCCTAGTTTTCCAAGTGAAGGTCGTAAGTATTATACATAATATCAAATAGATAGGAAATGTTGTGTAGTTTATTTCGTGAACATTATGCTGTAACTTTTAATGTTTTTCAAATAATCGCCGAAAACTTAAGAATGACCGCCTGTCCCCTCTTTTTCGCCAACTATTGGACCCCCTATTGGTCAGGAATTGTGAAAATATACACACTGAAAATATACTCGTTTAGGTCTAGGTACGATGTGCCCCACGTTGGGCGCGAAATTTTACTGACATATCACGCTCTGTGGCTCAGATGGTTGAGTCACACTCTACGATGCTAATGCTGGTAATCTAGATACTTGAGTCTGAGATCAAATCACGGTGTGATAAACAAATCTGTATACATATACTGAAAAAAAAATAGTATGAGACAGAAATTCTCTGTTTTACGGTATTCAGAGAGAGTTGACTGCGACAATGTGTTAAGGAGTCGAGACTATATGCAGATTAGGCTACTCAATAGAGATAAAGAGAGATAATTTTGCGTGAACTAAGCAATGGGATGTGCTAGCTACCTCATCCCCCGTTTAACCTATCATAGCCTGAAATAAAAACGGTCATAGGCATCCAGGAAATGAAATGACTACTAGAGCTGTTATCAAGCAAATACGCATGAAATCTATCAAGAACATGTTTTTGGAGCAACGTTATTAGACTCTGTCCTGTCAGATCAAAATCATCCAATGCACTTCGGAGATTAGACCTTCTTTTTGCTCAATAGGCTGAGCAAGGGTTACATTGGAAGGCGAAGCATTAAAAAACTGTCAATAGACGCATATGCGAATAACACTTTTCTTTAAAGAAAAACTAATTTACTCTGTAATTTTTTTTAGGTGGTTTTCACCTACAATTTTTGACTTACTCTCTACACGTACTTCTCCACATTTTTTTTCATTTAATTTTTTTCATCTATTGACGCTACCATATAGTCTCAACTTTAGAGATACATAACATAACTATCTTGCAATAACCAAAGTAACCGTGCGCACAGGCAAACAACCAGCCTAACCAGCAAAATATATATCTACGTCTGAAGATTGCTGTATGGTAAGCGCAAAAGCCAGTAACTAAACGGCGGAGCTGCTACTTTGCTTGTTGCTTGTTGTTGCTTCGCGATCGCGACCAAGACGACGACGACTTCTACGACAACGCCGATAACCAACTCTACTCACAACGTCTTACCAAGAAGAAGAGAAGAAAAAAATATTGTTAAGATTGGTTTTCGTTGTTTTCTGGGGACTTGAATACCCGAAACTTTTCAAACCAGTCCTCAGTTGTATCTCGGACCTGTTTAGCGACTGTCGTATCTTTTAGTTGACTTGTTTCAGTTTAACGGGCCCAATTCGGATTTCGTTATTGGTGTTGTTGTTTTGGTTTGTGGTTCTTCTGTGTGTGTAATACCGAGTTTCTCTGTGTGACGGTGAGAAAAAAAAAGTTCTAGTGGATATAGATTGCCCAGCCATAGCCATTATAATATTCTCTAAGAAGAACTAGTGCTAAAGTCCAAATTTATAAGTGCACAGGACTTTTGAGAGTCCTTTGAAATTTGCCTGGAGGCAAATGTGATTTGAAGTGTTAGAGAATAAAAAAAATTCTTAAGTGCAAAAATGTTCATCGTCTCCTTACAGTGAAGTTGTTCGGTTTAGTTGGTGTTGTATAGACTAGCTTTTAGGTTTTAGTACAAAATATGTTTGAATCCATCTTGAACGATTTGCGGATATGGATTGGTACTGATTGTGTGCAATATAACGTGAAGTTATGGTTCGTCAGTTCACTATTCCTAGTAGCCATCATTATGGATATATATTTTTACGCGTGTGTTTTGACTTAATATTTTTATACTTTTCGTATTGTTTTAACTGATCCTGATTAGGTATTGATTCTATGAGCTATAAACATGTTCATGTAATCGACAGTTCCAAATTTTTGAGTTTTCATTAACCGATTTTCTTTTAAAGCATTTTTTCCATTCTTTTTATCAACTTTCATTGTAATGTCAATGATTCTTTTCTCAAACCCATTAGGATTCGTTGATCGTCCTTTAGGTGCCATTTGACAATTCGTATGAACTGCAAGTTTTCGTAGATTCATAATATTTTTTTGCTAGGAAGATGTGTAGGCCCAACCAATTGTCTAATGGCACATTAGTTACATTTTCATCTAATCAGTACAGAACCCCATAATGCCACAATGTATTTAATTGTAAGGTGTATCCATAATTCATCAACTCACCTCTATAAACCTAATCATAGTTTTCAACGTCTTTTTCTCTTCATCTTCATTTTTTTATTTTACTTTTTAGTTTATTTTTACTAATTGTTTTGGAATTGTATGGTTTTTGGTGTCGAGGTCGAATCAACAAGAAAGCAACACTTATGTGTACATGTTCAATTGATATTTTTCGAAAATATACTCTCTGTAGGTACGTTCGCAGGTATGTGGGCAACACAACAATACAATAGGTAAACTCTGCTGTTTCTGACATAGGTCGGATAGGTATAGACGAGAGAGGCATTGGTATGCTCAAGTTTTTCCGATTGCGGGTTACGCCTTTGTGTAATTGGACGCGGATCTTGAAGCGTCTTGGAGCGTTTAAAAGAAAGCAATTTTTGGTAGTAGATTAGACGAACGTTTCGGTGTGAACCTTGGGATAATCGCCGGAAACTACGTACATACATACCTTTTTTATGCTTGGATAAACTTCTGCGATAAATTTGATAAATACATACACTGTATTAGCTATTCCGTTGCTAGTCTTTTGGTGTCGGAAGACCTATTTTCGAACATAATATTACATTTTTATTTGTTAATTTATTAGTATGTATGTGTTCATAAATAGGCAGGTCTGTATAAGCAAAAAAAAGAAGCCAAATATTGGAAGAAATACAGCATTGCTGAAAAATTTTAGGTGTATCATTCGGATAGATAAAACCAAATTTGCAGTCTCTAAAACCTCGCGCTAACTGAGAGGGTCCTTAAAACCTCAGTATTTTTCAGCTTTTTCGGGTTTTCGATCATATCTCGAAAAATATATTAATGTCTCTGAGGATATTATCAGGAATATAAGATTTCGCAAAAGAAACGCCAAAGATTAGAAATTTATATGAAAAACTATCACATAAACGCTTGATTCCCGAGATGCGAAAAAGGTGTACATGACATCCCGAAATCTTAACCCTTTAGCTGCCACATACATTTAAAGATTTTTGTAAAAATTTTGAATCGGGAGCGACTTTATCACACTGTAAGTTCTCTTCAGTGGAAGTGAAGGTGATACTCCAGCGCAGACAGGCGTTTGATTAGTATTCCTGTTGATTAGTATTGCCCGCTTATCCCCAATCAACTGGCAGCCTATTTCCTATCTGTATCACCAAAGAAAGGTTACAACTAGAATACGTAACATCACAATTATCCAGTGCTCTGCACCAATGGAACCTGCAGATCAATCTGTAAATGACGTATTTTATCAGCAATTTGGCGACGTTTCTCTAATATGACATTAAATACCGATGGACCGTCTCTTTCTAGACATGAATAAACAGCCTTTTAGACATCAGGTTGACACTATCTTGTCATGGCAAAATACATTTATACGAGTACGAATGGCACCGATTCAACTACCTCATAACGAAAATCTTACGATTTAATACGTAAAACCCGTAGAATTCATTAATTAGATGCGTTGCATGAAAAAGCTATTCCGAATTTAGAGATATATATCCCGAAGGATTCTATAATTTTATATTGTGTTGCACTCGTATAGTTCAATTGCATAAGAGTAATCTCCCCTTTGTCTTTTATATCAATTTATTTACAACCAGTGGACAACTATCATTAAACGCGGAAGGGCACCAAGCATAGCATTTTTTGATTCATACGACCTATTATTGAATTAAAGGGCACGGAGGGAGGAACAAAATTGTTGCTAAACAGGACATATATTGGCTTTACACTTTTTTTATCATTTTTTAACGACAACAAAGTGGGCAACTTTTGACAAAAATGGTTGGAAACATCAGACTACTTTTGCGTGTTACGGCGAACACCGCGGCTGCCTTTAGAAAAACTTGAAATCTACAATGTAACACACTATCAAGTAAATTAGTACCGACTTTGGTCCATTTTTCATGGCCAGAGTTTACCGTAATAACTACCAAAATTAAAGTATAGGCAGTAACATCGGTATTTCTTTGGGTTCTTCAGAACAGGACAGACACACCTAACCATGGGAGTTAAAGTACTATATGTACTAACATGGCTTGTGTTCAATTGATATTGATTGATTCGAATGTGTTCTTTGTTGAATATGTACTGTGGCAAAATTTGGACACTGTGCTGCCACTGTTCTAATTAACTTAAGAAGTAAAAGCAAATATGTACATACACATTATGTGAGCAAAAATGCACTGCTTCACGAAAATCACCAGTACAATGTAAAATGAGACCACCATGCAACTTAACATAAAGTCTGCACACATCGCAATTTTCAGATCGAAAACGTACCCAGTAACGAAAGTATTCAGTACTTTATCTATACTATAATATTTTTCAAAGTGCATATGCCTGTTTTAATTAACCACGATTAAAACTCATTTTCCAAAACTAGTCCCCATAATATCCAGCGGAGCACTTAGGGCGACTCTTGTAGATCAACTAAACTTCTTCTTCTTCCTTGCCTCGTTCTTTATACCGCTCCATGGCTTCGCGTTGCTCGACCTGCGGTGTAGGCACATCGCCCGTTTTGGCGGTAATATCTCAGCATATTTATACAGGCAGCTCTATCTTGGATCGTGTCATCGCCGAGACCAATGCGTTGTTGTTGCTTTTTCATTTGACACATCCAGGTGTTCTTCGGTCTGCCTCTGGCCTTGGGTCCATCAAGTGGAACTTCCATTGATATCGATCAACTAAACTTCTACTAAAAACAAAGTCCTCGTCAGATAAGACATAAAAAAGTCTCTTATTTGAGATACTACCTCGCATAATAGGACTCAAAACTCTGTCTGTCGATTCTGTGGGCAGAACAACGAAGCATCCAGCATCGACTCACCTCGGGGTACCGTATCGAGACACTGACGACATTGGTGACGCTCCAATCAGCCGAATCGGTCACGTACTCCTGCCCCTACGACGAGGAATCTCAATAAATCGAACCAGCCCCGGTAAAACGACGAAATAATACAAACTAAGGGTATGAGGGCAGCGAAGATGAACTATACAAATGACAGGAAAATATTCCATGCGACATGGTTTCAAAACCAACTGATCTATGACCAATCGATAATAAATTTATTATTCGTCTTGTGTGATTGCAAGTGAAATGTTTCCACTGTAATTTTCTATAATTGCCAATTCTTTTCAATTTTCATCATCTATACTAGAGTCTTGCTTTTTTCTTGTCTGTTTAATTTTCAATTGATCGAATGCAATTTTCTCGTATTGCGCTTGCGGGTTGATCGTGCAAGTGAGAATATCGTGTTGTTTGTACCCTTTAATGATGCGATGATTTTAGCATCTTTGCTACTATACACATTTTATTCTACTTGGATATTGTGAAAGTGCAAGGTCATTGTGAAATTCAACTTAATATCTCTTCCGACGAAGAGAGTATATCAAATGGAAATTGGATGATTAGTAACAAAGTATAATTTGACTAACTCATTAAGCTATGACGATTGCGCATCATAGTAGGATATGAGATCAGACATCTTTTTGTCTTACAATAAACTATAAGCTTGACCCGGAAGTAACTGGGAAAGGCGTACATTTTTGTGCAAAATTACATTTCTTTTCCAAATATATGTATTTAAGAAATACATTTTAGTATTGTTTTTGTAATGGTACAGCTTTCGTCAAGTACATCTTGGTTGAAGAAATGTAATTAATCACATACTCGTAAGAGAACAGCGATTCAGAATGAATATACTCTTAAGGTACATTTTCCTTGACACGACTGCACGACAGCGACTCGCTCATTCCATATAAAAACTCGTTTTTAAAATGAGAGAAGAACGAGTTTTTATATGGAATGAGCGAGTGGCTGTCGCTAGAGCCGATGCAGTCGTGTCGAGGACAACGTACCTTTAGGCTGCTCAATGTGCTTGACAACTGATTTTCGAATGACGAAAATGCGTCATAATTACCTACACAAATTTACCATCATTAGCACGAATCCCAAATTTTTTAAGACAAATATGTCTTCAAATTATTGAACTAAATCTTCATCAAAATATCGCTATTGTGAGGGGCATTTTCAACGTCAAAAGTAAATGACGAGCTTCAATGACGAAAACAAACCCGTCATAATTATTTTGCTATCTGTTTAAGGGCTAAAATTGTGTTTGTAAGAAACTTTCAACCTTAAACGCATTTGAAAGCAGTTGAAGCAATTCGCAAGAGATCCTTACCGTATCCTTATGCATCGCGCTAAGATGTAGTCCGTATCACATTATGGATTTGGGCATAACGCTACGCTTTTATTGTGCATAAGCCCTAAAACGAATATTTGTACGGCTCCATTTCGTATTTCACACTATCGTACAAAGTTATTAAATAAAAATGTATGTCCGTAGAGGTTTTACATAATATAATGTCCTGAAATGCAAGAAACGTCTTTCCCTGTGAATTTCAATAATATTCCTTCAACGCATTAAATCTCATCCTCCACACTTTTCCTTAGGCTTAAAGAATGCTTCTTCTCCTAGCTCGTCCATCACAACATTTGCTATTTGCTCTTGTGTGATTGAATCGTATTCTGGAATGTAGGCAATTACTTTGCTATAAAATGCAATAGCTTTCCTGTGACTACTGAATAACTGATTGCTTCTAAATGACTAGGCTCATTCCACGAGCATTGGTCGACATAGATTTAATAAATTCTGACGATTGTTGTAATACATAGATGATAATTATAGGAGATATAGGTAGTAATAGTGCTATATAAAGAACCTTTCAAGAAATGCTTCTAATGAAGCATTAATCCTAAGCATTCACCTATGTCTTAGAGGAGCATTGAATGAAAAAATGCCATAACACCTTTGGCCGTACACTAGAATAGATACTATACATATGTATGTATTGGATGTACATTATTGTAACATTACCAACTCATCCCCCTTTTCGATAATATAAGTTACTATCCAATTACTTCTTTTTGTATAGCGTAGCGACCCGACGGATTATGTGAAAATTCAGACTCATTTTTTAAACTCCTCCCTTAAGGTAGTAAAATGGTTTATTAAATGATTACAAATTCAACGACACCCGCAATGAATATTTGAAAGCATCAAGAAACAATATTAGGTTCAGATCATTAGAGAGGCTACACATCCATATTTAAAGGAACCCCTTATATTGAACAATATTACAACAGTTCATTACATTGAGCAATTTTTCACGTTATCATCTATGTCTAAGAACTGAAATTTCCTCCATTTCCAGTAAACTTGGTGAATTCTTTTTCTTATCTTAATGGTGGCCTAAATAGTTTTTCGGTGAATGTCATGCGCGCATTTTACCACACAATAAACAACACAATGTGAAAGTAAAAGGCGCACATGTCATGTAGCCCAATAAATAAACCGAAAATCATGTCTCTTATTCATCTCTGGGTTTTTTGTCAGTGCCAACTTTCTGTAAATGTGGCTTGATAGTTCCAAAAAATTAAAGACAAAACAAACTGATGCAATCAAAAGATAGATGTACAATTTAAGTGCATACCAATGAATCATTTCGTATGTGTTTATTTTTGGTATTCATATGGGAAAATTTTAAGGCAGCCGCAAATAATATCTGAATTAGTGTGAAAACTCTGCAGATTCCTGGTTTTTACATTTGACTAGATAGGCCACGCTATAGGAAGTGTGCCGAAAATAATAAATTCGCTGCGCACCGTACACAAAGCAGTATACGACTATTTCAAACTGGCAATTATGACACGACTCGACAATCGCGAGTGTTTAACGTTTGTCAAATATATACAAAATTCAAAACTGTCATATACTGTTTCGTGTACGGTACGCAAGCGAATTTATCTACCGAATTTCATTGACGTAGACAGGGGTGTCAAACTCAAAACCTGTCACGGGCCAAATATTACTGATGAGAAGACACCGCAGGTCGTCTAGAAACATCCAGGTAATCGGCTAAAATTGTTTTGTTTACGAAATTCACATCCAGGTGATTTCCCATCAAATACAAGATTTCGGGGTCTTTAAAACTCGGCCTTCTTTTCAAATAAATCTCAATCCAAGATGTTCTTGTCCCATAACCCGAAACATGCGGACTTCAACTATAATGCAACCGTGGCAGATAATTATAAGGTTCGGCAAAGCCAACAACGTTTTCTCCGAATTTAAGGACAAATCAATTTTACGAATGGGCCTAATATTTCCCTCCTAAAAAAGGCCGTCTTCAACAAATGTACCTCAAATATCCTTAAGAAATTCGTTACAGAACGTAGAGGGAGAGTACTTAGATATGTATATAATTTAAGCTCGCATAAGCCACCAACTTCTTGACGGGTTGTAGTGAATTTCTTAGAGTGAGTTTATTTTTTATTTTGAAGCATTTGCGCTGATACCTGGCCGCGGGCACAGACTTGCGAGATGGGACGCATGCAGCCCGCGGGCCGTGAGTTTGACATGCCTGAGGTAGACGATACTCTGTCCGATCTGTTAAAACTCTCTAATGTCTATACTATCCGTATAACCCCTTATATCAGACATCACTTGAGGTTCAATAAGTAGAACACATTGCAAATTGTCATTTATCTGGACTCTTTCTGTGAAATAATTTATTATGAATATGAGTCATAAAATATACAGTCAGTTTTTAAAGTGCCAATCAATTTTCATAGGTCGTTATACTTCTTTCTTTTATTTCTACCTGTTCGGTAAAAGAAATTGAAAAAGAACCTTTGCCAGTCAGTATCTTTTTTTTGTAAACCGTTATTGAAAGACGATCACATCAGAAAATTCAAAAATATACGATGATCTTCTTCTCAATGCCATCACGGTCACATTTGTTAAGGTTGTACCATCAATACCTATCCATGCTTCATACTCGTATGTACCTTCAACATTTTATAGGTAATTTAACGCAAGATCGATTCTACTAACTAAAAAAGTATAGTGCAGACGGTAGAGAGAGAGAGAGTAAAAGCAAAGAGTAAGAGGAAATCTGTGGTTGCGGTGCTTAAGGTCCATTTCGACCGGTTCGAAATCGTAATAAATGTATGTACTTACATACATATTTCTGATACTTTTCATTGTTCACAGAAGATGCTTCTTTTTAACGATTTTGTTCTAAGAAAATCATGAACAGAAGTGGAATATATTATGAGGAGATTACGATAATCTCGATGGTTCAACCACACTCAAATTGAAAACACAAACCGCATATGCGTGTACCAGGAAATACATAACTATTACTGTTTTAGGATCAATAATAATAGCTTCAGACTTTAGAGATTTGAGTGAATAGCAAGCATACGTACGCCCATTTTCAAGGTAAAGATTACGAAACGAATAAGAATAATTTCGGGCAAAGCCGCAGTTTTGATACCATTCTGATTGAAGTTTTACATAGTTTCATTTGAGTTCCTTCCACGGAAAGACTATATGACGTGGCGATCCGATTCCATCTATTGTTAAATGGAATTTGCAACTAGGGCCATATTTATCGGGGGTTGGCCTTAAATTGAACCATTAAACAAATATTTTTCTTATATGAAACAAATTTTAGTTAGGTGTGGTTACCTATGGTATGACTCATGATCTGATTTCATTCGCTCTTAGAAGAAGAAAGAAATAAGTTTTATTCAGAGAAGCACCTATACTTTTGTAGGTGGGGTTTCTATGGCAGGTCCGAGGTCCGATTTCAATATTAAAAACTAGCCGAGTAAAGAAAGAAAGACAGCCATTGCCCAATCGACTCCTCTATTGCCCCTTAGTCGGCACATTCGTCCAGCCATTCAATTCTAAGACTAAAGCCGAGATAGATGCTAATTTCGGGCGCGGCCAAAATGTTAATACTCTTAATTTTCTTTAGGTTTAACGTTCTGATTCTATTTGTTTCAATACATATTTCTTTATATCACAGCCTTTCGGTTTTTGCGTATATTTTGTGGATGTATTCGGTAGGAACGTGACGTTTGGTAAAGATCGGTCCATCAATGAAAAAGTGTTTCTTAGAAGCAATTCTTTTTGGGGGTAAAGAGTTTGTATGGCTAATCCCGGTTATTTTTGAATATATTTTGGAAATTCGATACAGCCACAGTCGTGAGAGGTTTGGTTCAGATTGATCCATAAATAAAACAGTTTTTCTTAGGAGTTGAGTTGGAGTTTGTATGGCAGCCCCATAACCCCATGGGCCGAACCCCGTCGTTTGCATATATATCTTGGGGGATTCGATAGAACCACATTCGTGTGAGGTTTTGTAAAGATTGATCCTTAAATAAAATTTTTTTTAGAGAAACATTATTTAAAATGGAGCTTGTATCGCAGCCCCAACACCCTATCATCCGATTTCTGGGATACAACTAAAGTTTCCTAATACGAGTATTTATGTCAACATACGTGTTCTCGTGGAACGTGGTTTAAAAAGAACAAAACGGTTCATATCTCTGATTATGGGGATTGGGGCTGCATATGTAGACCACAGGATTCTGGATCTGATGAATCTTTCTTTTTCCCAAGATTAAACAGGAGTAAAATAAAGATATGAATAAAATTAACGGCATAAAACAACATTTTTATTTAAAAGATATGACATTGGTCAAAATTGTTTGGTTTGAGTTATCAAATGATCCCTTGCTCTCCTGAAGGGGATGATCATTTTAACTCTACAAACCGAATGATTTTAACATTTTGGCTTGCTTAATTCGTAAAAAAAACATCCTGTTAGAAAAATCGTTAAAAATCATTTCATTAAAAAACGAGACCGAGTTCTAATCGCGCTAATAGCACGATGAGTGTATACCCTATACCCATGTACAGACCTAGAAAGGCATGCGAAACCCAAAATATTCAATTTCATATTTTTGTAGGGGAGGGAGGATTAGATGGGTTGGACCTGGCACATCTTTATTACCTTATCAAGGCATCCAACAGCTACCATTTCATACTAATTTGAAGTTTTTCGCGGCATTCTATCAAAAGATACGGCTGAATATAACTTTGTAGGGAATGTAGGGGTAGGGGTAGTCGGACCTTCTCCACTTTCCACCAACTTCAAGCATATGCCACAATTAGGCATTGATGAACATTTCAAGTCGCTAGTGATATTCTGTCGAAAAATATGGCCGTATTAAACTATCCCGGAGGGGTAATTTGTATGGGAGGTAGGGGAACCCTTGGTCCGATTTTTTCAATACCATCCAAGCTTTTATCAAAACAATCATTTGACCAAAATTTCAAAACGCTAGCTTCATTATTCCGGGAGTTATCGTGCGAACTGACAGACACACGGACGGACAGACACACGGACGGACAGACAGACAGACGGACATGGCTTATTCGAATCAGGGACCGGCCCTGATCATTTATATATATACTTTGCCATACCTCCGGTGGCTCCTTTGAGGTGTTACATAAATCGTCGTAACAAAAACAATATACCCTATAGCATCTTATGGGTATAAATATTGTGGGTCGTAGTGTTTCATGTTCAGGCTAAGTGTTCCGCAGTCATTTGGGAGTTGGGAACCACTGTCATAATGGAGTTGGTTTTTGGCCCATGACCCTTGTTGGATGTTACAGACTTCCTGTAGAGAAGTTAACCAGCTGCAAAACTGACATTTTGAAGACACTGATTGTAGTGTAGTGCTAATTACACGGGCGATTCCATATCGATGTTAGATCTATTGCAAAATCAGTTCCATCCGTTCAGTTGGTCTGAAGTCGTGTTTAGAGGCCGTTCCAAAATTCTGGAAAGGTCGTCAGTTTTTTCGGACACAAACTTCTCAAAACCTGGGAGCTGAAACCTTTGGAATTGTTCCTGTTTCAGCAACTAGCTTAACCACTTTTCCCAGTATGCATATATGTACATACATACATATTATGTTCATTTTCTATAGGTATATAGTAAGTTCAATTTTAACGTCATAATCAAAAACTCATTTCCTTGACATGAAAATAAATTATGTTTCATTCCTATGTTAATAATATACGACGCAGATATATTAATCAATACAGAACATCTCAATTACAATAATATGTAATCACAAATAGTGAGTTGGACATAGTGTGTAATACGGCGCCAATGCAGTTATTGGACTTGTAAACATTGCTACTTACATGAAAATGCTCTCATATTGTTGGCCCTATCACACATACGGATCTGTACTATTCGTATATATATGGGTTTTTCAATCACTCCTTCCTACAAGGAATTTCGTTGATTATATTGCTATTCAAACATGATGATGTAATGAATACCTTCAACCGCAAGATTCAAACAGTAAAACGCAAGTAATTTATCATTTAATTGATTAATTGGGTTGGCATTGTTACGCATATACGAAATGGTAGGTACTCTCTTTGGCATATAAACTCGACGTCAAAAGTATCGGGCCACCCGCAACTTTCGAACTCTAACCCAATTTTCTCAAAAAGTTATATCTACAGGAAGTGCATATTATGACAATTAAATGAATGGAAACACAGTGTGAATTATTAATTTATTAAGCGTTTATTAAAGGTTTTACAAATAAGAGTCGTTTCCAGTCGTTTTCCGGTCTTGTAATCACCAAGTGAAAAGCTCAAATTTATGCTGAAAACAAAGTAAAAATTTAAAATAAAGTGTTTGGTCAGTATTCAGTGTTCCCTCCCCTTGCTCTAATAACTGCTAGCATCCTTGTATTAATAGACCCCACGAGGCTGATGATGAAGTGTTGGATAATTGCATTCCACTCCTCTTCAATTGCGATTCGCAGCTCTGGAAGCGTTGTTGGGGCAGGAACGCGGGCTCGAATCAGACGTTTCAGCTTATCCAATAAGTGTTCTACGAGTATTGGATTCGAGTCCGAGCTTTGAGCTGGTCAGTCCATCGGACGAATGCCGACGTCCTGTAGATACTGGGTCACCACATGAGCAACATGAGGCTGTGCATTATCCTGCATCAACTGGATATTATTCCCGATATAATCTGCGTAAGATGATATAACATGGACTGCAAGGATTCCATTGATGTAGCATTGTGAGGTCAATCCACGTTTACGGCCCGTCAGTTCGATGCAAACTAATGCTGTATGTCCGGTTAGCGAGATACCGCCCAGACCATTACAAATCCTCCTCCAAAAGCAACAGATTCCGCGATGCCACACTGAGAATAACGTTCTCCAGGGCGACGATATACTCTTTGACGATGATCACTTTGATATATCCCTCCCTTCTAACGTCCAATCCCTATGCTCTCGAGCGAATTCAAATCGTGCTCGACGGTGGGCTACCGCTAATTTTGGACTTGCTGCAGCTCTCTGTGGAGCCAGGTTCCGCTCAGCAAGTCTCTTTCTAACGGTTCTTATAACTTATAACCACTTGGGGTTCGTCACGCAGCTTTTGTTGGACTTGCTTGAACTGCGTTGACGCGGCGATTTTGCAGAACATTGAGTTGGATATAACGATCATCTGCTGCTCATGTAGCCCTAGGTCTACCGGTAACTGAACGCCGATCGAATGCTCCAGTCTCTAAGTATCGTCTGTAAACTCTTTGCACCGATCATCTGCTGATTCGAAGTCTCTGAACGACCTCACGTTGCACAAAGCCTGCTTGAAGTAGTGCTAAATCTTGAGCTTGAGCTTCATTGTTGGTTGACAAAAGTAGCAAAAATACACGCGTCTAAAAAAGCAATGAATAATAACAACTAAAGAAATTATAAAAAATATCCTATACCCTAACTGTTGAAGAAAAAAAAAGGTAAGGTCAAACTCTAGTCAAAACATGGCAAATCGTTAGCATTGTGTTTCTTGTTCGATTGCTATGTGAGTTTAGGGTACTTTAAATAAAATTGATAATCATTTAAATTGCCATTAAACGCACTATCTGTACATATAACTTTCATAGTTGTAAGTTTCATACTTTTTGTGAAAATTGGGATAGAGTTCGAAAGTTGCGGGTGGCCCGATACTTTTGACGCCGAGTGTAGTATTGACTGTAGTGTAGTATTGACTGATTGTTTCTCTTTCTGAACGTGCTAGTATTATCTACTTTTTGAAGACCTTGTGATTGTAAATGGCGCAGCATCTTAAAATGTGTATCATAGTTGAACATTCTGAAATTCGGATTTGAAGTTTTCGATATCATTTGAGTCTAAATATAATGATTTTCTTATATTTTAATTATCGTGATATGAAACTATATTTTCTCAGTGGAAAACCTTTTTTTTAGTGAAAATCGTTTTTAAGAAGTTCAATTTGGAGTTAACAAGCGCAGCATGTATCTTCAACATCAACTAAACCGACACTTAAATTACAAATTATCGATACATGTACATCGTTCGTATAATTGTTGCTACGTGTATATCGATTAAAATCAATGCTATCAACACTATAAGGAAGCATTGAATAATATAAATTGTTCCATTCATTACAGTCTATTATATCGATAGATGCAGTTTAAGATACGCCGAGAATAATACAAAGTGTTGTGTAAAATATAATTCAACAAAAAGAAGAAAAAATTGTAAACATAAAAGAAATATAAATATAATAGAAATCTTATTTCATCGAACCTCCCCCATTGTGATCGTGATAAGTATTTATTTTCAAAATATGCAAAAAGTGCCTTAAAACCAAACAAATGCAAAAGTGCCTTAAAACCAAACAAATGCTTGCAAAAGCACGTGTTACCTATACAAATTTTAACAATGTATGTGCCATTAAGATAAAAAAAAGTATATTTAAAAAAAAATGTTAACTACATCTGTACTTGACGTCATCTCGTGTGACTAATCACAACCATAAGAAAATGTTCTAAGGTTTCCTGGAATCGTGTTTTTCTATAATCAACGGCATCAATAAAACTGGTGTAATCTCCTAATACTGTGTTTAAAAAAAAATACCCACATATTACAGATGTTTACTCAGCTCAATTTTCAGTAAAAGGATACACATATTTGGTTCCGGCTTATATTCTTATTTATAATAAATTTAATGTTTTTATAATTGCCACTAAACGTATATTGTGAACATGAAGTATAATAATAATAAATTTGTTTAAATAAATATCCACCAATGTACGAGTACATCTGAAATTTATTATTATTGTTGGCGCTGTTTGTGATGTTTTTTTTCTTTGTAATTGAAACGTCAACGACAATCAATTGAGAAGCAGAAACGTGATAAAAGCAATACATTTCAAATGATTCCGTGTGTTAACTTGACGGAAACCAGTGTTCTGGGCAATATGAAAGAACGTGTTAAAGATATGAAGGTGTTCGGGTGTCGATTGAACTTCTGGAATGCTATTGGAAATAGCATTAATAGCAGTTCAAAAGGTATTGTATGGATTTTTCTTGCTATTTTCATTTTAATTAATTCATTGCCTATAAGGTTAATAACACAGACTCGGGGTCTGATAAATGCTTTTCATATTATGTGTAGGGTTAATTCCGGGCAAAATAATAAAAAAATTGAATTACGTGTTTTGCTTGTGTTGTTTAGTCACAAATTTTAATTAAAAAAATAGCCAATTTCATGTATTAATCCCCGTTGTTACTATAAATTTTCGGATTTCTATTCTATGTTAATTTCACTTAAAATCAGTAGTATGGAGAGTATTAAAAGGCTTTTATTTTATTGACAGGTTGATTTAAAATTGGCAAAATGTGGAATTAATTTACTAGATACGCCTTACGCTTATGAGATAGAAGAAAAAATGTATTTTGTTTTCAATTAAGCATTAAGTAATAAGTTAGAATCAATTCGAACCATAACAATTTTGAACGAGTAACTAAGAAAACTCCGCTCTAAATGCAAATTTCTAAAATCACGTTTTGCAGAAAAGCCTGGCGAGATTATGAAATACGGTTTCGGATTAGAGTTCAACTCGGCAAAATACACAAGTATGAACTATAAGCATCAAAGATATTTTCAAAACTATTTATTTTGCAGACCTATTTAATCTTTGACGGTGCAGAAATTAAATAAATAACTGAGAGACAGTCTAGCGATCGACTGAGGCCGCAGATGTCTTAATGTTATGTTGATTTCCAAGATCTTAACTGCATTTTGGTAGAGATGTTGAGATCAACAGCACGCCAAGCAGAGGTATTTATCCCCATAAATGGGTATAAAAATTATACCAAGCTTCTTTATTAATCGAAGTTATCAGTTGAAGCTATACAGTTCATGCTAATTGCGTATAAAATACAGTAAAAGCTCCCGTGGACGGACACTGACGGTTCCAGCATTTTTGTCCGGCCACGGGAGATGTCCGCTTACGGGAGAGGGTTAAAAGACATTGCTTCTATGTGCGCAATAATTTATAAACAATAATTTAAAAGGAACATTAAAACAATAAAAGTGTTGTTTCTATATATTTTTTAATTTTAAGTCATTTTTGGTTTGCAAACCTTCACAATGTATATAATGCGCAAATGCACGTTTACCAATAAATTGTTCCAAGCTTTCATAGGGAAAACAAGAAGAAAAATATTAGCTTCAATTAGCGATGTCAAAAACCGCCCAACGGTCGTTTTAGTTTTTTTTTCAGTTATATTTGATTGCGGTTAGTCGGTCCGGTTAAAACCGAACAGAACGTTCCAGATTTCCGGTTAAACGAGTAATATTGTTTAATGATTCGTTTATGCTCATTAAAAATTGTGAAATTACGCTAAATATGTCTTGTTTGCTTACTGATCGGCAACACTACTTATATTTACCAAATTTTACTCATATCATAGATTTCATTATTTTCCCAAAACACCAACAGATCAGTTCGATCAAATTGGGATTATGTATAGGATATTATTAATTTATTTCTTAAGGCTTGACCTCTGAGACCACATTGAGATGCTCCTTCCAAAGTTGTGTGTTACCCAGAGTAACCACTTGACCCAGTCTGGCATTGTTACTTGGAAGTTGTAAGACACCGAAGCATTCGTAATGTCTTAAGCTTCTTTAAATTGGCAGTGTCGCCTGGTTTAGAGAACCTCGACTCAGTAAGTCAATATTAACGCGTGAATTCCTTAAGAACTACAGGAGGAGGAAAACTCATTCTAAAGGAAAATCATGAATAGTTTCAGCAGGGAATGTAGTTTTGCACTCCTTGGCGCTTCAATCCTTTCGATATGACTCGCACAATAGGATCCCGTACAATACATGCTCAGCTCCAGAAGCGTTTCGTCTCGTATAGGCAAAACTACCCTCCCAGATGATCAATCTCGGCATCGAAATTAACGTGGAATTCCTGATGGGCCTATACGATCAACAAGGAACCGACCATAAAGGAGTTCAATTATATTTGTGTATTCTCCAGACGGTGATAAGTCCTTTATTAAGGAACATTTTATATGCCAATAAACTGTTGTATAATGAACAGATTATAACACGCATAAGAAAAAATGATTTGCCGATTCCAAAAGGCCCATTTGTATGTTCTTACACCAAGATTTACGAAGATTTTTTTCTAGTAGACAGAACAGTTGGGACTTTGTCCACAAATATGAAAGGAAATTCAAATTCCAGTTAACCGAAAAGTTGAACAGCCGACCGGATTAAAAACCGGAAGACAAAAAAGGCATAAATAGCTCGGTCGTCCGTTATGAAAGTATGGGTTTTTGGTCTAATCGTCCTGTTTCTATATCCCTATTTCAATATACAAGTGCATGATATCCGTAGAGCCAAAAATCTTCAAAAACAAAACCTGTTGCGCATAAATGTATTATTGTGATCATATCCAGTTTTCTTTAATTTTAGCAAGTCGTCTAAAAATTAAATTTGTGTCCGCTTACGGGAGATGCTTTATGAGAAATGTATGTAGGAATAGTGTCCGTGTCCGGCCAGTAGAGCGTCCGGCTAGTGGAATGGATTTTGTTCTAAAATACGATGGAAAAAGTTGGGACTAAGAAAATTGTCCGGCTACGGGAGATGTCCGCCTGCGGGAGCTGTCCGCGAACGGAGCTTTCACTGTATTTTTATAAGCTAACAATATAAAAATAGTCCGAATAAGTTGTAAATAGTATTTATCCAGATATATGATAAAAACTATACAATTTTTTTATTCAAAATTAAAAAAAAAGACATTCATTTAGATCTGAAGGATAATGTATGCCTGCAGAAAACCCCTTCTGGGACATACTGTTGCAGGCACTATACTCGTATATTTCCTATCCGCACATACAGAAATTTTTGACCACGCCGAGATTCGATCTCCGCACCTCTAGATTACTAGTATGCACTCTCAACCAGGTGCGCCACAGCGACGCACGAAGTCCACCTTTCCAAATGCGAATGCAATGATTTTTTTCAGAAATGTACAATTTAGGATAAACTTTACCTCACTTTGGTATAAAATTTTTCTATCAGTTCAATATTATTAAACGAATTCTCGATTGGTATGCAAGTTGTAATTTATAGTATAAAATCAATAACACGTTCTGATAAAAGATTCATATAAATGCTGCATAATTTTCAATAGTATTTTTGGATTAATTTTGTAACAGCTTCGTATAATTTTTATACGAACATCTCGAATTCAATATTTTAATACAAGCTTCGGATAAATTTTATAAAAATTAATATAAACAAAATTTATACATCGCTGTTTATTAAAATTTATACTAAAAAATGTATGAATGAGCTTTATACATACCATCAGTTGGTATAAAAAATACACCAGAATTTTTAACCGTGTACTTGTTTAACATCTGAGTGAGATCATAGTCCGTCATGTCACATTACTTCTGAGTTATGCAAGACCCATAACCTAAATTCTTCGCTCATGGTCGCCAACGGCCCTGTGCAGGTGAACGCAATAACTACTACACCAACCAGACTGCTATCCAGAAGTTACAGGTCCATTATCTTTACATACTTAGCGTTAAACAACAACAAATAAATTAAAGTTTGCTGATACTTCTGGCGATCAATATATTAACCTTAGGTTATGCAAGTGTCATGTTATAGAATCACGGCACATGCCATAATGTGCCAACTATTAAATTTACTTACCGCAGTGTCGGTGTAGTTTTTTCTGCAGTACGGTTATTTGAATCAAACTATTTGTTTCGTTTAAATAAAGAGTTTGATCACATGGTGCAACTAACTCGGACCACACCCGGCTTATTGCAGACTGAAAAAGATTAGGAACCACTGTACTACAGTAGCCGAAATACATACTAAGTATAAAAGCACTTATACGCTACAAGTTTCATAATGATGAGTTTTTTTGGTTGTACAAATTAAAAACTGAGGCTCGCATTTTATTTTATTTTCAACCTTAATCCTACATATTTCTAAGTTTGATAAAATAGTTTCGGCCAGTTAAACGGCCGGAAAAAAAACAAATCCTGCTAAAAATCCGGCCGGCAGCATTTATTAATTTCTTCCGGCTAAACAGCCTAGTTTCCGGCTAAATTTAGGCAGAAGTATCCACCAATTGGAGGAGTAGCTGATCCTACAATCAATTTCATGTATACTGCTCAAAACAAAATAAGGGCCACTATTAATTTTCTGATTATTTTTCTGTGGAAAAGGAAAATCATAGTTTTGTTGGTCTAATTTAATAAAATAAATAATAAATATGTTTTTCATTAAATATGTATAACGAATTTTATTGAATTTTTTGCATTTTTTCGGATTGCTTACTTTTTGCGGTCATGTAATCATAACAATAACAATTAATTTGTATGTCTAATTTGTAAAAAACTTGATTCTTTGTTTTTTTTAGTATCGAGTGTGGCCTCCACTTTTTGATATGCAGTCTCAAAGCCTGGACGGAACGCTTCCAATAAGCCGATCTGCGCTTTCTTTTGATATCTCGTCCCAATACATTTTTAGCAATTGAATCAGTTGTTGCTGATTGTGTATGTTCTCTTCAGCTTTCCGCATCCGGCGTTTTAATTGATCCCAAAGATGATAGATCATCTTTGGGATCAATTAAAACGCCGGATTTAGGTCCGGACTGTTGGCAGGCCACTCCATGACCTCAATATTGGCCTCCTCGAAAACAGACACTATCGGGCAGTATGTGGTCGTGCATTATCCTGCATGAGGATAAAACCATCGTCTGTTGTAAAAAAAGGAATGGTATGTGGCCTAACAATCCTTTAAATATAACTTTCGGGCGAAATTGTCCCGTTATTTAAGGTAAGAAGGTCAGTTTTGCCTTGCAAGCTAATTCCGGCCCAGACCAACACACTGGGACCGCCTTGCCTCTGAATTTGATTAATGCAAGGATCCAAAAATGCTTCCCCGCCAGACTCTTATGCGTCGGTCGTCACTAAAAAAATGTACTTTGCACTCTCATCCGAGAAGAGCACCTTGCACCATTGTCCCATTGGATATGTAGACGAGCAAATCTTAAACGATTCGTACGAGGTCCTGGTCAGTTGTGTTTTGGTAACACGTCTTCTTGACCGTTGTTGGTCTTCGTGCAAACGATTTCTAATTGTTTGGGTGCTAACAATGGTCCCAGTCGTCCTTAATAGCCTATACTATGTAGTCCACCAGCACTAATGGTACGATCCCGTCGCGCACAAAGTCTCACATATCGGTCTTCTGCGGGGGGTGGTTATTCGAACTCGGCCTGAACCATGACGACAGGACACACTTCCTGTCTCCTGGCAACGGTTCCAAAGATTTTGAATGTCTCTTCGCGAATAACCTAATTGCAGGGCCACAGAACGTTGCGAACGACCTTGCTCCAAGATTTCTAAGGCTCTGGACGAAGCATTTACATTTAAATGGCGCCGAATTGCTGGCATTTTTTATTTTAAAAGTGCAACCCAACAACTAATGTTGCAGTTAAAGACTTGGCGAAAACTAATTCTAAATCAAAATAAGAAATACACAAAACTTCCCAATGTATGACTCATGACCCCAAAATAACTGTTTAACACCTTGGCTGCCATGTATCACCGGTGAACACACTAAACTCGATTCCCCACAGGCCAATGTGTCACCGGTGAACACGCAAGCAATTTTTTTCAGGTTTTCGGCGGATTTTAATGGAATATTTTTTAGGGTATTTACTGATGATACAATGGCGTAGTTTCAACTCAATTTCAACGTGTGTTCAGCGGTGACACATTGGCCTGTGGGGAATAGCCTGTTTTATAACAAATGAACTTTGTATCACCGGTGACACACAATGCAGAAGAGCAAATTTAGTTTGCGTTGTTTATTTCCTCTTTCTAGTATTTTTGATCCTTAAAACTGAAATCATTTGTCTTTCTAGTTAAAACATGAAGTAAAACCCATTAAAACACCACAAAAAAAGCAAATTGACAATGTATTAAATTATTCACCATCATATCGTGTTCACCGGTGAACACAAATTGAATTTTCTTTTCTTTCAAACGATTTTAGATATTAGTGACTTCAATCAATTAAGCAATAATCATAAATGGCATAGAAAACGTCAATCTGCAGTTATATTGCGAAAAAACAACTTTAGAGTGCTTTCTACAGTGTAAATCAAAGTAAGAACGACGAAATTACGTTTTCCAACTTTACTCCTAATTTAATGAAGTTTGCGAATCCTTCTTCGAATGAGACATAGAAGCTTATTACAATACAATTTATTAAAAATGTGTTTCAGTTATTCGAAAACTAAAAATAATATTATTTTTGAGTAAAATGTAAATTCAAAAGAAGACTACAAATATGTCACCGGTTACACATTGGCCTGTACAGAATGTCTTTCTCTGTGTTCACCGGTGATACATGGCCTGTGGTGAATCATTTGTGTGTGTTCACCGGTGACACATTGGCAGCCAAGGTGTTAAGCCAGTTCCATTAAAGCTAATGTCGACGACGTAACTCACATCACATTCAGGTACAGAATGACATTTTTGAAATTAATTATCACACGCCAAAAGACGTTAAAGTCAACGGACATTAGTGGCCCTTATTTTGTTGTGAGCAGTATAGAAACGAATTGAATTGGAACATTCTGATAGCTCAGCAATATGAACTACCGCTGAACTTCTGAATGGACTCCGCCTTCCAATCCTGATCGCCGCCACTCCTGAATGAAGACAAACCCCTACATACCTATCGGCGGTTCCTTTCACTACACGAAATTATCAAAATGGACTCGAAGACTTGCTAAGTTTAGCGAACGCGTTTTGAAAGTGTGTGTATCTATAGTTTCATTTATGTAATTAAACCTGTACCATCATTATAATCATATTATACTCATATGCCGATTGAATAGAATGAAATTTTAAATACAGTCACTCCTCGACTTGCGTAAGCATTTCGTTCCAAAAGTATGTACGTAAGTCAGAATTATACGTAACTCGAAATGTTCCTAATACGCATTTCATTCTTATTTAAAATGCCTAAAAAGATGACAAATATGCGAATTTTAGACTTAATTTAACATGTGCAAGGATTTTCTTAAATCTCTTTTTTAAGTTTGGAAAATACCTGGGATTTTCTCAATACATAAATTTATTTAAGTGGATCATCCATGGATTTTTCATGGGTTGTGGCTTTTATGTAAGTGCGGAGTTACGTAAGTCCGCCTTACGTATGTCGGGGAGTGACTGTATAATTTAATCCGTTTGTGTTGAATTAATTATACGATGATAGAAAAGTAAGTTCAAAAAATTGTGCATTTTTGATAAAATATTCTCACTAATTTCAAGGTCTTTAAGATTATCTGCACATCTTTATTTTTATTTCACAACATGATTTCATACTAATAAAAAAGTTGATTTCGGATCTTGGCGATTCTTTTTCTTTTAGTAACTGCTAGACGTATGAGGAATATATAGAATATTACCAAATGGTTAAAGAGTTCATTCATTTTACCTTTTATGAATCGAATATTTCAAAGTCAACTGTCATAATATTGACGAGCTTAGTTTTCTGCTATATCCATTTAAATATTTGAAGTAACCATTGTATTCAAACGTGTCCATAAGTTGAAGTTTTGAAGTGCGATCACGATTAGCATTAAAGTCAAAATCCATTAAAGTTAACCTTCGTTAAGACCAATTTTGACGTGACATATTTTCTATTGTCGTTACATATTAGTATAATGACATCACAATTAATTACCAAAAGTGACCATTTAACAACAACGAGAACGTTTACGTATTCGTTTGTAATCACATATGCGCAAAGTCGAAAATATTTTCAGGATCTACACAAATATCCTGCAGAGCGCAACATTTTTCAAGAACCGTCAGGAGCACTTCACTTTGCTGTTTACAATAATTTATATATGCAAGTCAATTGAAAATTTATCACATCTCACACGATAAGATCAGGTATCGCATGCGAAGAATGTATGTATGTAAATATGTATGTTTTTCGATCGAAAAAATGAAAAACATGGCGACCTTGTCGGACGTGTGTACATTTATTTTGTTTTCTCAAAACTGCAACGCCATTGATCCGTACATTATGACGATGCTATCAAGCTTATTGTACGTGAACGTACATTATACACCAAGTAATCAACGTTTCTATAGTACATATATGATAAGATGGATTGATTACACCTGGTCGCGATCTCAATTACTTTGCACATACACACATCAGATGACAAGAAAGACGTGAATTGTTACGAACGACCTCAATTCATATGAGAATCGCTGAAGGCAAGGTGTCCCTGCCGTTGTCCATAATATGCAAAAGCACCACAACGATCTACTTTCCGAAATTCAAAAGAATTTGGAGGTGAAGCGATGCGACATTTCTACTGTATACCTACGAAGTGTGGAGTATTATAGACTTAGTTGTTGCAACGAAAGAAGGTTAACCAGATTTTTCTGGCGGTAAATGGTTATTATTAATGAATCAATTGGAAGTCCCAATATATTACCATACCACAAAGAAGTTGAAGTTTAAATTTAAACTTTCAAAGAGTCACCTGTATGCCAGACTCACAAAATTGCAAACTGAGCGTTTTCGAGATAATGCTGTAAATTTTCTTAATTGGTCCTTGTAACAAGTTTTTACTGGCTCTCTAAATTAGTAAATATGTAGATGAATAGATAGGCGCTAAAATTCAAAGGTAAGGCGCCTGGTAAGAAAACAACAAATAATACTCTGAATTGGATTTCTCAGAACAAATTTTTCACCTTTTAGCAAGCTAGCTGGTTTATTGTAATAGAGGCGTAGAGAACAGGTTTCAATAAAATCTGCTGAGCTGAGAAAACAGAAAAAATAGCAAAAAATAAACGAAGTCTTTCCTCTTTGTATGTTTATAATTTAAATTCGTGACTTTAACGACGACATAAAAGGGAACAAGAAGCTTTTGTTGCTTAAAAAACGAAAATTTTTAACTTTTTCTTTTAACGTTATTTCTTCGAATCACAAATCTGTTAAATCATAAATTTTACTACAAAAGAATAATTGAAACGTAGACTGAACATATCAACAAATATTTAAAAAAAACTGGTTAATGTAAACACTATCTTGGAAATTAAATATTCAATGTACACTTTAAAAAATATCCTAATTTTGAAAGGAAATGTAATATTTGATAAAGCAAGAGTATTATTCGCACAGAATAGGTAAATGTTCAAACAGGCGAGTCCCTTGTACAAACCTACGCGCAGGGCATATAAAACTGATTAAACAGCTGCATCCTATCCCTTCTGATCCGTGACGATATAATTATTCTCGTAGTGAAAGAATTGTTGCTTTTATGCCTATCAGAAGGTTTACAGTGAGGACACTGATTGGCAGATAACGAATTCGAAAGCTTCAGAAAGTATAAGTTCATTAAACAAATGAAAAAATGATTCCCTTGGGAATCGCATGCAAAATTGGCTTTGAAATCAAACGAGACCGAGGCTGATTTCGGGCGCGGCCAAAATTTGGATACCCTTCGCTCCCCTCGTGCTAAAAGTTTTTTTCGGGCGTACCTACGACTTGTATTTTTTTGTATTCACAAAAGTTCCGTTGCGTCGACAAAACAATATTTGTGTAGGGTTTGGTTGGAATAAGTGGGCAAATTAAAATATTTACTCAGAAAATTTTATTAGGGGATGCGGGAGCATTCCACTTGTACGATTCCATTTGTTTTGACCTTTTTAGTTGCTTTGATAAAGACGCATTAATTCAAGGTTTTGTGACATTGGTGTACACAAAATTTTCTTGGAAGAACCAAAATGGAGGGTTGGGTTTGTATGGCAGCCCCATGACCCCATGGTCCGATTTGATCCATTCAATAGAAATATACCCTTTCACTCTATGAGCGAAGGGTATAAAAATGTTCACCAAGCCTTTCAATGTTTCTACGCCCTGGGTGCATCTCATGTGTTACGCCTTGGTAACTGCTGTACAGCCTGCTGATATCTTCCACTAGGATCGGCAGGTGCATCATTCCAGAGACCACGTAGGCCGCTTCTTGTGATGTGGTGCGGTACGCACAACACACTCTCAAAGCACAACTACACTAGATCGCGTTTAATGGTTTCGCGTTTCTGGTAAGCCGCAATGCACTGGCCCAAACTGGCGAGGCATATCATTATTGACGTTACCACCCTCGACAATAGCAGTCGCCTACTTGTACTCAGACCACCTATATTTGGCGTAATTCTTGCTAGATGCTAGAGCCGCCGTGGCAGTCTCCGCTTTATCGCATACATACCTTAAGTGCTCTCCAAAACTTAGTTTCGAGTCAATCATAACCAATGGATTACAGTTTAAAGGAATTGATAAACTGGCACGAGTTTCGTACATGCGTGAAGTTGGTGGCCCGTCTTCCCCCCCCCCCCCTTCACCTCACTTTTTAGCGACGATCCTGGAAATTACCATTATTGTATTCTTTTCCTTTTCGGACCTAGCCGCTATATTTTTTCCTAGAAAAGATGTACGTAGTAGAATCCAAAATTGTTGAGAAAAACACACTTCCAGTTATCCGATTGAATTCAATTAAGTTTTAGTTTTCAATGTAACTCCCCTTTACTTTAATACAACGATGAGATCGTTTAATAAGATCCTGCATCCCTTTCAAAAAGTAGTCCGCGGGTTTGTCTTGAAAATGGTCCAATACAGCATCTTTCAGTTCCTTCTCAGTCTCAAATTTTCGTCCTCGGAGGTCCTTTTTTAAATTTGGGAACAGGAAGTAGTCACTTGGGGCCAGGTCTGGGCTGTACAGGGGGTGTTCAATTTCTTCAAAGCCGCATTCGACCACAGCAGCCTTGGCCACCGCGGCGGTGTGAACTGGTGCATTGTCGTGAATAAGCAGCACCCCTTTCGCCAGTTTTCCATACCGTTTCTCCACGATGTTGGCCCTCAATTGGGTCAAAAGATCTGCATAATATTTCCCTGTTACTGATGTGCCCTTTTCCTTGAAGTCAATCATTATAATTCCCTTGGAATCCCAGAAGATGGTGGCCATAATCTTTTTCCGGCTCTGCTGTACCTTCGCCTTCTTGGGGCGCTCCTCATAAGGCCTCCTCCATTCCATGGACTCCCTTCGTGGGATCATAGTAAAGAACCATGGTTTCGTCTCCTGTCACAATTCTGTTGATAATTGCATCCGAGTCGGCGCGACACAGCTCCAAAAAGTCTTTCGAACATTTCATCCGCTGCTTCATTTGATCTGCTGAGAGAAGTTTCGGGATCCATCTTGCCGAGATCTTCCTCATCCCCAAATGGTCGGTAATAATTCTTTCGACGGTGGTTTTTGATAGACTTGTCCTTTCTGCAATCTCTGATAACTTTAGCCGCCGATCACTCAATACAACTTCCTCGACTAATTGGACGTTTTCTTCGGTGGTCTCAGTTATTGGGCGTCCGGTGCGGGGTTCATCAAAAACATTCGTCCTTCTTCGCTTGAATTCCAAAATCCACCGGTATATAGTCGCCTGGGATGGTGAAGAGTTGCCGTACACGGATATGAGTTCATCTCGAATCTGGGACGCCGTGTATCATTTCAAAAAAAGGAATTCAATGACCGCGCGGTACTTGATCTGCTCTATTTCAAATACGAAATCAGAATGCGACACAAATAATTTCCTAGCCGGGCCCTTGATTGCACAACTGAACTCATGTTTAGTCCTGTTATGACCGAAGAATTGTTCTATCGAATAGCGGTAAAATGAATTCAATCGGATAACTGTAAGTGTATTTTTCTAAAAAATTTTGGATTCTACTACGTATTAGACTAATTAAAAAGCAGAAAATTGCGTGTTTACATTTGCGGTTCTAGCATCGAATCTGTATTTTTTTTTGCACATTTGCGAAAACTTTATTTTATTTTCTCAATGGTGAAAGCGTTGTTTGCTCTGGCATTTTCCTGTCAACTTTCGCATAGATATTTTCGGTACGATAAGGAACTTAAATGATTTATTGAATTTATTTTTTACTATCCCAATGTTGGTGGCTCAAATATGTAAATACTAATTTGTGTTTTTTCTTTCTTTCTTTGCAGGTGAGTTCTTTTTCAATGCAATGGTATACGGTAATTGCAGGAATTCAGTGCAAATTTTATGCAGACATTTTATTTAAAAAACCTAATATTTATCCTTATTAAACTTAAACTAGTATATTCGGGCAACTGATCAGTTGTAAACAGGGTGTCCGGAAACTGCCGCATAAACGCATCGGATTGTGATTCCTCATGTGATTTCCAGCAAAAAAGTTGTACGGGACATACCCCCTTAGCTTAACTCTTTAGCTGCCACAAGCATTTGAAGATTTAAAAAAAAAAATTTTTTGTACGACTGAAACTTCAATATCTTAGAAGCTAGACTAGCGAAAATAGCAAAATAAGATGGTTATTACAGCCAACACATTTACCTAAAAAAAATAAAACCTAACGGGACTAAAATCGGATAAGAGGTTTGGGTTTTACAAAGTCAAATTTTTGTGATTTGACCCAAAAACAATAAGTTTTTCCATCTCAATTTTCTCCAACTTCTGCCAAGGTGAGGTTTTCGTACGATTCTTTTAAAAATGGGCGCATAGTCTAACGATCATTTCTTTCTTACATCATTTCATTCTAGCTTTCTTATTTCTAACAGTTTTAATGCCTTAAGTGCAGAAAACTTGGGTTAATTTTGGATCGATTTTGATATAATTTGAATAAATTTTACCAAATTGCAGATCTTTACTGGCAGTTTGAATTGAATTGAAATCGAGCTAAAGTTAACCCTAGTTTTCTGCACTTAAGGCATTAAAACTGTTAGAAATAACGAATCTAGAATAAAATGATGTAAGAAAGAAACGATCGTTAGACTATGCGCCAATTTTTAAAAGAATCGTAGAAGCTCCTTACCTTGGCAGAAGTTGCAGAAAATTGAGATGGAAAAACATATTGTTTTTGGGTCAAATCACAAAAATTTGACTTTGAAATTCTGTAAAAACCAAACCTCTTATCAGATTTTAGTGCCGTTAGTTTTATTTTTTAGGTAAATTTATTGGCTGTAGTAGTCATCTTATTTTACTATTCTAGCTAGTCTAGCTTTCGAGATATTCAGGTTTTAGTCGTACAAGAAAATTATTTTTTCAAAAATCTTCAAATGCCTGTGGCAGCTAAAGTGTTAACCTAAGGGGGTATGTTCCGTACAACTTTTTTGCTGGAAATCACATGAGGAATTACAATCTGGTGCGTTTATGCGGCAGTTTCCGGACACCCTGTATAGCAGGTCTATTGAAAGATCTAATGTGGCTCAGAAAAGCATCCTTTATTTATTTCTTTAAGGTTCGTCTCCTCTATTTTGAGAGCTGCCTCTCTCGAAATCCTACATGTACAGGGTGCCGCGCTACAGGTTCGTGATATACCTACGGCAGATTTTACAGTTTGTTAGCGAACAAATGTCGCCCGAATTATTTCTCTTAATATTTACCGTTACGGATTAAATTCAGTTTTTACATTTCTTGTCCAAAAGCATGACCCTCTACGGCAGACATCAGAACTCGCAAGCCGCATGCCGCCCTCCTCGCGTTTTTGTGCGACCCGCGGTCATGTCGAAGAAATACACAGAGAAAAAAATTAGAACGGTTATCTAAAGAAATAGTCGAATTCATCTAAAGTTCGCGTTAATTTTCAGCTTATGATTCTATGTAGTTGAAACAGTTACGAAGATTTGGATAATTTTTCTATTCGTCATTAGTTGAAACATCTACTATATTTGCAAATTTAATTAATTCATTTGTAAAGACATTATCAATAAATTGTTAAATGTTGGATAGCTAAATTGTGTTGAAGAAAAAAGAACGATTGTTTGTAGTTAAATTTTATATTTGAATAGTACAATCAACAACTTTTGTGAAAGAATTGACTAAACCTTTTCTTCTAATCTTGCGTGGTTAAATGAACGAATTTAATAGTATTTTCAGCTACGAAAATTAGAGAAATCAGCTATTTCTTTGGTAAAACTATCTACATTTAAGTCAACTACTTCACTTTAGATAAAAAGTCTAAACCATTTTTTTCAGTGTACAATGTGTGTCATTACAAACGCGTAAAAATACAAATTCGAGGTGTTCAACTTAAGTCTAAGAAATTTACTAAAACTCGTCAACTTAAATTATGCATTTGAAAAATCTCCGTCCTCCATGTACTACAAATATGGCCTACGATTTTTGAGTTACATTTGCTTAAGGCAGCCTTTTTGTTGAGAAAAATATTAAGCCCTAATTCGGTCGAGTTTTTTAGGCTTAGCTGAACTTCTGGCTGACCGATTCAATAATGTTCTGATCAGCTGTCCAAAATTTTATGGATATTAATTCACAAATATAATGATCGATCGATGATAATCGATCAACCTGATGCCTAACTTCTTAATTTGTTTAAAGAACATTTCTAAAATATTAAATTTCTATAGGACATAATCATGAGGAAGTTACTGACTCAAATTTATACACACATATTAAAGGTAATATTTTGTGAATACTTTTCAAAAATACATAGTTTCCTATACAATTTTTTTATTCTGCGGCCCGCCTAAACCAGAAGACGTGATATTTGGGACAGGCCAGATTTTGAGTTTGACACCCCTGCTCTACGGAAAACTGCCATGAAGCTTCTGATTCGTTCAAATTCAGTAATTAAGCTCATGTTTTAGAAGTACTTCATAAAATTTCAAATAAAAATGACACCTTCAACGTATTCACGTTTTCCATATCTTCCGAGGTACACGAGGTACGTTTAAATATTACAAAAGTTTAAAAATAATTTCTTACTGTCAAAACCAAACCACTTTGTTGTTTTTTTTTTACATTTTTGCAAGATTCAATCGGTGGTAGCTCAGAAGACACGAAGAGCTTCGAAACGTTCGCTGTTTCATTTTATGGAAGAAGTTTCAGAATTTGATTTAAGTTTTTGGTTTTAGTACGTCAAAAGCTAAAAAATCCAAGTTTTTTAGAGGTGGTCATGGTTTTAGACAATACTTTAGAAAAATGCTACTACTACGTAATAGTAAATTTTAGTGGCAAAATTTGGGCAATTTTTTTCAGAAACAAATTCCAGAAACTACCATAGGTCTATGGGGAATCGGTTGCGGGACACCCTCTATATGTACCTACATTTCGGGTTTTCTCTTACTCTATCTTCTTTCGATGTAGTTTTAATTTCGCTGTTACTGGACCCATAGTGATCATCTGCTTCTTTGGGACGCCCTCAGGATTCTTTTGTTGTTCCCTTATCATTAAGGGATTTCGTGACTTTCTCTGTCTTTCTCATCTTGTCTTGATACTCCCGCCCATTTCTCGGAACTATTTTAGTCGTCATTCCAACCTGACGTCTTCGTTCAAATAAATAAATAGCCAAATTCCTTTGTCGAATGCAATGACGTATCACCCGTACAACCGGGTGATTTAGGTTTTGATTTTACCTTTTTCTTTATAACGTTGCTGAAATATACTCTTCTAGGAGTTTATTGTTCCGATAAATGATTGAAATTAATACTTCTATTATTACCTCTATAAAACATTAAACACCTTAAACCTTCTATTATGTAATTACCTACTATAGATAAAATCCTATTTTTTTAAATATTTGTGTCATACTAGGAACTAGGGAAGTAGGGTGTCGTCATTTTTATATTAAAACAAAACCGCATAATGTGGTGTCATTTTTATATTAAAACAAAACCGCATAATGTGGTTCAACTTTTGTTGTTATAAAAACTTTTCCGCCTGCATGATCTTATAAATCTTATCAAAACGTTTTTGATTTAATTTCAAGCGAAACGAATCATTTCCACATTTAACAAATTAAAAAAATATTGTTTGTCAAAATGTCAATATGTTTACATGTATTGTGGACATACTTACTGTTCTAAGAATTTCAAACACGTTTTTCTTCTTTTATACCGAGAACTTATAAAACTCGTCTTGATTAAGTTGGCTGGGCAATAAACTCTGAGATTTGAATTTTATATCTCCACTCATTTCCATATGTGCCTCCGATTCTTCTTAAACGATCTCAAGGTTATTCGCGGTTTTATTTTTTTATTATATTATCATAATTTTTTGTCAAATAAGTAAATTAATTGACCATCAAAAAATCAAAGCCTTTATTAGATTGATGGTACTATTCATCTAAGTGGAGATGAATGGAGAATAAAGATTCGACTTTATACCTACAGGAAAATCTCAATTTATGCGCTAATGTCTGTAAATACATTATATAATTAATCAATGTCCGTTTCAAAAATTTGCCTATGAATTGAATTGAATGAATGATTTGAGTATTTCAATGATTTATGAAGTTGCAACTATTTTACTAAGTTGGATGCTAGTCTGAGTTGTACGGTGTTCTTTTTATCAAAGAATAGCAATGAACCATACTAAACAAGCTACCTAATTGGAAATTCTAGACTTGTAAACTTGTGTCGACAGTGATAATAGATAGAGTTAAGGTCGGTTCCCAAACACTAACACACTAACTAACAAGTGTTAGTCACCGACTAATTTTCATTGATTTTTTACGGTGACTTTGTCTCGACGGTTTTGTTGGAAGATTTTCCAAAATAACTCGTTCATTTCATGCTGAGGCGCATTTTACTGAGACCTGAGACACATCGGCCTATAAATAAAAACCTGAAGCCTTTTTTTCGTAACAAATGCCCCATTTCACCATAATGTGTTACTCATGCATGCCCAACATTTTTCAAAATCAGAAAGCAATACAATATACGTCGGACCTCGATAACTCGAATCCCAAGGGACCGACAAATTCCTTCGAGTTATGTATACTTCGAGTTATCAAAATTCGATATATCGAAGCTTGTAAAAAGTAAACTTCGACTTATCGAGTTTATCCCTGAAATATCGATAAATTCTTAAATAAACAGTCAAAACTAAGTGATATCAATTTAATTTACAAAATGGAGAACGGAAGTACATTGGTCAATACAAATACGATTTAGTCAAGTTATACATACAATACATAATAAAGTAAATATCGAGTAAATTTTGGAGAGTTTGAAAGAAATATTATGTATATTTCTTTTAAACTCTCCAAAATTCTCAGTTTTTTTTTTATTTTTTTAAAAATCAGTATTCAAAATTTATAATATGCATTAAAACACAAAACAAAAATACAAATTCAAAAATAATAAAAGAGTCATACACGGATATACAAGTTTTTTAAGCAGAACTTGCCCATGGTTTCCTGACGTAAGTTTTGATGTGATTTTCTCTCTATAAAATCTTCTACTTCGCCAAAACGTTTGAACATTTCGTCCTTCACGCCATCAGAACCTTCTAAATAATCACGCATTCGTAGTGCGGCTGCTCGAGCTTCCTTAGAGGTCGGTACTGAAACTACTTCCCATACTTCCTCGTCTTCTTCTTCAACGTTATCCGATCTCGCCATAGCTGCTGTTACATCTTCAATTATGTCATTCTCGGTTTGAAAATCGTCTGTGGCTAACCATTCGTCTACTGCAACGAATTCTTCAAAGGAAGTCGTTCCAATATCTATGGCTCGAGATAAAGTTGTCGATTCCTCATTCATATTATTAAAACTTATTTCAACAGGATCGTCATTGAATTCATTGAGAAATCCGCAATCAGCAATTCTTTGGTGTAGCTTCCGTTACGCTCTTCCATGCTTTTTCCATTTAACGTATTGCTTCCAATACATTGATAGGTTCCAATTCTTTATTTCCGTCTAATTTTATCTTATCATTTTCCTCATGAGTTTCTGCCTGTAAAACCCCTCAAAATTTTTTATGATTCCGTGGTCTAGGTAATATTGATGTTGTATTCGGAGGCAGCTGTTGAATTTTCAAACGTTCCGATCCGTCAGCAATAATGTGCGAGGGGCAGTTTTCAATAAACAATAATACACGCTTATTTTTGTTTTGCAGCTACTTATCCCAGTCTTAAATTACAAAGACGGCATCCAAGCCTTCTGGTTAGCTTCATAAAGAACTGGACTTAACGTTCTTCATGCATCTTATATTTGCCGATGTTTCTTTTTTCTGTTCCAGTTAAATGGACAGTAAGTAGAGTTAGCCTCTTCTTGTTCCGTTTTCCACCTTCATCGGGTAAATAATCTTGGATTACACGAACCAATTGTTGCTTCCAGTCGTTGCATACAGTCATATCAACTGTTGGACTTTCGCCAGAAACCGTCCTGAACATTGTCGAATTCATCTTTTTGAATTTGTTCAACCAGCCATTACTGGCCCTGAATATTGGATGATTAAATTTCTGAGCAAAATGAAGAACTTTTTCTTTCATCAGTGGGCCACTTAGGTTAACGATCTTTTTTCTACATTGTTTAGACCACTGGACTAAACATTTATCAATGTCCGGAAATTCAGTTTGCATCGTTTCGGACCGTTCTATTGGCCTAGGCTCTCAGCAGAACTTCGTCCTCTTTTTATAAAATCGTTGACAATGTATTTGCCGGCGATTTCAGCTTTCGAACGCGATCCTTGGTTTTTACAGCTTCAATTAAGCGAACCTTATCCGAAATAGAAAGTGTATTACATTTCCTTGCAGTCATTATAGCAAACTAGGCAAATTCACAGGACGATTTTTAAACAACAAGACACATTCTCAAGTTGAGACACAAGCCGAAAGATGACAGTTTCCTTCCGTAAATCGCTTGCATTTTGCACGAAATTTCTAACGGTGTTGCGGAGACTCTAAAAACATTAAAATTCGAGTTGTAAAGGTTTCCTTTATTGTGTTGTTTTTTTTCGTTTGTAAATTGGCATTCTCTTTCCTGTTCTAGAGGATTAAATGCATTCAATCCTTAACTGAAAAATTCTTCTCTAAAACAATAAAAATTCGAGTTTTGGAGGTTTTCTGTTTTTCCTTGTTTTTATATTGAATTGGCTTGGCTACTTCGAGTTATAGAGGCTTCCAAACCATTTTCTTCGACTAACAGAGGTCTATGCCTATTGATTTGCCCGAATTTATATTCGAGTTATGTATACATTCAATCGAATTATCGAGTTTGTAGTGCCGAGATTTACATAGAAAGTTCGTGAGACCGGAAGAGTTCTTCGAGATATTGAGGTTCGAGTTATCGAGTCTCGACTGTATAATTAAACTACACAAAAATTATATAAGAGGCTGACGAACTTAGCAGATGCAACAATCAAACACCTTGCATGTAAATTATGTAAATTTTTTAAATATGTATTGAACTCCTTTAATATATTTCCGACCACTTCAATTCAATTCTGACTCAATGTTTGCATATTTATAACATAAGGCTAGCTTACCCGACCCGGGATATTTTTAAAGATCTTTTAAAAGCATCACTTTCACTATTCATGATTATTGTTCACTAAATAGTTATTACGAGTAGAAATCAATCAACATGTAGGATTAAAGTGTCACATGCATTCATTATTTCGTCGTTATGCTATGAATGATGTAGAAATTATAATTGTCTTAAAAAGAATGTTTGTTTTATTTGTTGGTTTTGTGGGTGGATGACAAATAACAGCCCAGACAATAAAATAAACGAACGACAATGAAAAGTAAAAGTATTGTGTTATATTCATCCAAGATGAACAGCCAAAGGCGTTTTCGATTACGTATGTGCAGCTTATTTTGCAAATATAAATTTGTATGTACATAGTTTGCTTGGAGCTATAATGAACTGTTTTTAATATTCATAGCTTAAAAACAATTTGGTAATTAGAGATGTATTTCATACTATGTGCGACCATTCTGTGCCGATATACATAATAATAGCTTTGAAGATCATCGACCTTTTTTGTTCAGCTTCCTAGCTTTAAAACTCGCCGAACCAAACGTGTCGCAACAGACAGACGGACGAACATTGCCCAATCGATTACCCCCGCCATCCTGATCAATAATATCATCATAATGTGGCACGATAGCCCGACTTAGAGCTTTGGCCGCCTGAATCGTTGACCTCCAATTGTCGCGGTTACGTGACCTTGTCCTAAAGTTTCGGAAGCCCAGCAGCTGGTGGGCATCCTCACCTACTGAGTGCTCCCAGCGAGCTCTCGGTCATCCACGCAATCTCCCTCCGTCAATTCGTTGTGCGTCAATCGCCTTCTTTGACATGTGATTATCGTCCATTCGTTGTACATGCCTCGCACAATAAGATTGAAACTTGACGATTTTCGATACTTCGATTGAAGCCTAAGCCTTTTCAGCTGATTTGGATGATTTTTTGTATAAGGAATCTATGCTTTGAGTCATCAAAGAGCCGTACTAAGGGCAAATAGCCGCACTTTGGTGACGACTGGCTTAGACCAATGTTTGTTTTAATTAACGGCTAAAACAGTTTTTCTCTCAAATTGGTTAACCCTTAGATATCTGACAAGGTTCTTGAGGACCTATGGCTATGACGTTTCCACAGCCTTGTCATTCAGTAATGGTGAAATCGAACTTCTTCGGCTCTCTTGACTGAAATGTTCAGAAACGAATAAAATATGTTTCGACACTTTTCCGTAAATGTTTCCATAAAAAAATATCGGTTAAGTCAAATACGGCGTAGAAGCTGACAAGGCCCCCAAGGACCTCATATTAAAACAACATTTCTATACACTTTGGCAGCAACATTCAACATTCCACTTCCCTTAAAATATATTATGTGCAGCTTTATAATTGAAACAATAAGAAGAAAAATCAGCAGTTGCGTGGAAGTGCTCATACGAAAGGTACAATCTATGCCTACGAAAAACGTAATAAGTAAACCCGACTTTGGCGAATCCTAACTGCCGTTTTTCTGAATCAGCAAAAACTAATTGATATCGGGGACACCATCTTTTTTGTCCTACTTTCTTAGTAAATGTTTGAGCTAAGAACCGTTACTATTCTGTATATTCCCACCAAATTTAATAAAATATAAAATAATAAAGCGTAAAGTAAACTAAAGTTTATAAAAAAAAATACTCAAACATCGTATTGACGAAAAGGCCATCGATGGTATTTGTCGGTTATCAAGGTTTTCTATCAAAACCAGATGTGGTTATTTTTCGAAGAATATTAATTTTCCAAACATTTCGATAATTTCATTCAATGAAAGCAAAACAGTATATGGTATATGTATGTGTACATATCCGACTAACAAAAATGTATTGTTGCGTGCTAAGCGTAGCCCTATCGTAACGTAAATTTATTCGAAAATGTTATTTTACTCATTTGTAAAGATTTAAGAAAAGATGCGATCACGCTATCTATGTATTTTTTTATTTTGATCTTCATAAGTTAAATTGAAGAGGAAATTTATCAAAATGCATTCGACTCTTCACGGAAAGTGACTTACAAGTTTCACTTTTTCCCAATTTAATACATATTAGTACTAATCGCTTGGATCTACATAATTGCTGAAAGCATGCTATGAGAAAATATCGGGTTGACGAATCACAAAAATATTTTATGTATGTACATACTTACATACACATTTTCCGTGATTCATAAACAAATAACAAAGAAGTTAAGTAACATTGCAGTAAACAAAAAAAAAATCATGATGCGGTGCTCCCATTTCTTCTTAGTTTCTCACCGGACTTCCAGGGAGCACACACCGCATAAACATCATCATCATGACGTGACTAATGGCTTAACGGAGAGATTAACGAAGGCGAAATTTTGATTGACACTAAGTTGGTCGCAAACCGCACAAAAAAACCAAGAAAATATATGTCAGCAAATATTTGAGAAACTGACTATGTATACACCATACAGTGGTAAATCTAATTCCATTTAACAAATAATAATAATAAATTAATACAAGTGGGATTCGAAATTAAAAGTAAACAAAAATGCCGATGAAGGCTACCGACCATTGATGGCATAAAGGTATTGTTTCGTCAAACCAAGCTGAAAGTGAAAAACAAAATGCAATCATATGAATATTAGGCGGAGCGGTGCAGTGTTTGACCCAATTTAATAGGAACGTTTTTTTTTAAGTACATACATTTTAAATCTGTCATGGAAATTTGGCTTGATTTTTTAAATAATAAATAATCCTGTACAATCAGAATGCAGACAAACATTGTGAAAAATAGGGAGGGAGTGACGATTTTTTATTTGCGGTCGTGGGGTATGAGCTAACGAGGGGAGGGGCGCGAAAGGATTTGTGTTTGGGGGGTTTTCGCCTTTATCTCGAAAATATCTCGAAAACGAAACAAAAAAAATTCCGAAAGTACTATTGCAGTGTAAAATAGGCGGTGATAGGATTTTCTTACCCGCAATTTCAGAAATAATAACTGTTAATCTTAAGTTATTCATAACTTGTGTAATTAGTACACAGAACGAAAAAGTAGCATAAATACAACGAAAAACATCATCATATCGATGAAAAAATCATCATTTTTGAGCCGATGCAATGATTCTTCAATATTATGAAAACGTATGCATCATTCTGCAATCACCAATACATACAAAGATAATTTCAATGAATTTGTTCATCATTCTTATGTACGTAATAATACAATTGATACAAATGTTCATAATATTAGTGAAATAATTTTATACTATTAATGAATTAATTCATGGAATTAATGAACCGTATCGTAATATATATGCAAGGCTCCTTCATCATGATGAAACTTTTACGTCATTTTAATGTATTTTTTTCATACTATTTAAGGTGAAGTTTTTAATATTGATTATCTGTTTGATATATAAGAATATTACATACATAAATATGTTTTCAAATCAAAGCCACCTATATTAGAAAGACGGGAAGCAGCGAGAAAAACTGGGGAAATCAGCCTATGATTGCTTTTGTAAACACGACGAAATGGTGTACAAATGTACGGGAAAATTGTGCCGTCCTGGTTTCAAACACGCGAAAATCCACTGAAACTAAATATCCTCGCAGTTTTTTTATTTCAATGTTCTCACAACCTTTTGGTGCCTAACATTTACTTTTGGCAACGCAAATAGACCGGGAACCAATATTTATCGTGTAAAGTTTGTTGCAACACCGCCCGATTTGCGCTCAACGCAATGTAAATTTGCAATCTTTTCCAAGTCTATGATTGCCTGCCAAAGTGTATGAGAGTTTTCTAGTTTCTGGCTTTGAACTAGAGGGGGCTCTGATCCAAATATAATAAATTTTCAAATGTGAAACTCTAAACAATCATGAATATAAACACAATTTTATGAAAAAAATTTTATTATTACAAAAATAAATCATTGTAAAAGTTGTAATAGTAAAATACATTATAGAAATCAAAATATACGATTATTAGTAGGAGTTTAACTCCCAAAAATTCAACGGCACTAAATGAAACACTGAATAAAACACAATTCAATAACTGATCTGGTTGTACATTCAATATCACTTCTGGAAAACTGGAACAAATCGACACGACTGACGAGAAACGGAGTGATTTTACCGATTTAGAATTGCATTGCATTCAGGAATTCTTTTCAATGAAATTGTTCATCAAAAATATGAACTTTTACATAGAAAGTAATTAGTTTGATGGATTCGTTCATCAACTGTATGTATGCATTACAAGTGTTTTGACATATTACATCAATATTATGAAAATAATTCTCACTTATGTACTCGTTCATTAATATTATGAACTTACATTTTTGATGTATTCGTTTATCAATTTTGATGTATCCTTTCATCGAAACACTCTAGCATTTTAACTATGTGTTAGTGCGCTGACAGTAAAATGATGTAGATAAAATTTAACACCAACAGGTTCATAGGATTGATGTACGGTACATTAAAGTTTCAATTTTTTCTATGAAAATGTACGTAATATTGATTTGACTGCGAAAATGTGAAATGTGCGGCTCATAAATTGTCCATGCAGAAGCGGATACAGCAGACAGAGGCTCTGAAATTTCTGCAATTTGTTTCACAATCTGAAAATCATTAATGAATGTGTATCGTAAAATATTATGAATTCAGTGGGCTGCCATTTTGCTAGGGACACTATAAATTTTAAATCCAATGCAAGTTGTAGACAAACTCAATATAAATCTTTGACTCCCTATTGTATTGGTCAAGACTTTTTTCCCATAAATCAGGAGGCTAGCCCCAGTTATCCTGCGTAAATTTAGAGATATATGATTTTTCGGTTTATTTTTCTTTTGAATTGATAATTGACAAAAAAAAATTCCATTTCAGAATATGATTTGACAAAAGGTTGCCAGGTTAACATCTTAATATTGACGATGGGCTTAAAACTTGTTCACCCCATTGCAACGAAAGCTGATCTATCAGTCTATCTGGCTCGTCTCAGACACAATCGGGTAACAGGGCAAATAGAAAATCTGGAGAAATTTAGACACAACTCACACCAGAAAACTAAACTCTTCGTTACCCACAGTCTAGGGGACTGCTTTGTCAAAATGAGTTGCCCCGTCTTGAGTCTGTATTTACATTTTATTCTCCTGATGTGCATAGTTCTTGCTAACCTGTCAGTTTTGTGAAAAGGGTATAAAAAGTACATATATTCCTAAAAGTGAAAGTCACGTGAAAATTACTCATTTCCCAATTTTGTGATGGAAAAACATGTGATCTTATTGCTTCTTCGTTTCGCAAAATTCTCCGTGTCTTAATTAATTTTTATACCCTTCACTTTTTAACTGAAAGATCACTTTATAAGTGAAAAATGGGTATACAGTAAAACACGGTTATAACGCTATTGAAGGGATCAGCCGAAATGCGCGTTATATACGTGAAAGCGCTATAAAAATATTTAGAATGAAACATATGCTTCGCCGATGGTTTTGCTTAAAAACTTTAATAATCCGTTGGTCAAGGGGTTCCAGGCGACTAGTGCAATTCGGTGGCAGAAATATCACTTTGACGTTGCTCAATCAATGTTTCATTAACCGAAGTTACATCTCCGTTTCAAGAAATTGCTAACAAATAAGTGGGTTCTTCTGAGAAAAATATTTTTAGTTTCATGGACCAATATTAACCAAACCACACAAGAATATGTTTCTTTTGAAAATACAAGACATCTATTAGAACGGATGAATTCGGGCCATAGTAAGTCCGCCTTCATAAGTAGGTTCTTTTAAGAAAACTGTATAAAGCAATCGTAATCAAACCTCTCCTAAATGAATCCATATCGAAGTCGAAAACAGTCGAAATCAAATCGTTCAGTTCTTGGGACGCACTTAGGCCCAAAAGAAGGTTCTACGACCTATTTAGGAGCGGGCGGAATGGGAACACAAGTCATAGGGTCGCCTGAGAAACTATCAGGTCGAAAGAAAGTGAAAGGTATCAAAATTTCGGCTGGTCCAGAAATAATCCTCGGTGTCGATTTTTGTGCCTCTCTTCCGATTTGGAAATTTTGCCGTAAAAGCCAATACCAATTTGAGTTGGGTAAAGGTACGTGTTCGTAGAGACAATTCATGTAATGATCGCTCAGCGATCGTAGTTTTGCATCTAATTTCGAGCCGTATTTACATATTTTTTAAATTGTTCTACTTTCCTAGTATATCGACTATGAACTAAAGGAACATGTCTGTATAGAAAATATACCCATATAGTGCTCAAAACCGGTGGTTTAACTTTGATCGCTGAGCGATGATCCCATGAGTCGTCTCTACGAACACAATCTACATTCCCCACAACTTCAACAGCAAGACGAACTTCTCAATATTATAGGATTCACCATCCGCCGATCAACTGATACCATAGGGAGATACCATTTGATAAGGCAAAAATCTCCTCCTGTCTTTATTCCCCTGGCATGAGGAAACCCTGAGGGCTATATATATATATATATATATATATATATATATATATATATATATGTGATTTGGGGATTACCCGAAGCAGACCACTACTATTTGGGTCCATTTTCGTCCCCTTACAGTCATCAGTTATTTCCAGAAGTAGACTGATAAATTATCGACTTCTTCCTTCATCACTGAGTCCCGTGTGATGAGTAGCATATCTTTGAAGCTAAGTTAGCTACTACTATACTAGGTAAATCCACACCTATTGTGGATTTACCTAGTATCCTTAGCCTCCTACTACCTAGTGCTGGGCATTCACATACAATGTGTGCTGCCGTCTCAGCCTCTTCCATACATCATCTTCCACGATTTTCATCTTAGATAGATGAGCTTTAAAATTACCATGCCCTGTTACTAAGGCAGTTATCCAACTTAAGCTGCTCCGTGTGTAACTGAGTACTGGTTTGGCTTTTCTCCCTATTGGACTGGTAATTGCGTTACGAGCCTGTCTACAAGTGAATAGGCTTCGCCATCGTTGCCGATGGATTGAATCAATCCAGCCATGTATCCTGGCTTCAATCATGCCGTTTCCCAAAGCAATTTTGGGTTCCGGTCCTTGGAACTTTTCTGCTGAACCCTCTTTTGCTAAGGTATCGACAAGTTCATTCCCCAATGTACCTACGTGTCCTTTAACCCACATTAGCGTAACTTCGTTGATTGAAGCACACTCATTGAGCTTCTGGACACACTCCAGTACCAATTTTGATGTTGGATTGCTGCATGCGCTTGATCACCGATTGGTTGTCGAGTGCTATCATAATTTTCTTCCCTAGTATTCCGCCTTCCAGAATATGATCCAGCGCGTGCAGCAGTCCAAGCATCTCCGCCTGATATACCGAACCGATACATACTCTCCTAGACGAAGTGATCATGCGAGATTTAGCTCCTCGGAGTATATTCCAGCCCCCGCTCTTCCGTCCATGAGATACCCATCAGTAAAAATAGCAACATCACGTGGATACCCCTCGTGTATCCTACCATCCTCTATGAGAGTGATGTGATGTCTTTCGACTACCCTACATCTTCTCATACCATCCAAAGGCATATGAGTCTCCCTGACATTATCACGAACAATATCAAGGATCCTCTTATGACCTCCGTTGCTACCAAAGTGATGCCAAGTGCCATCTCTTACCATTATTATTGCTGTGAGCGCCGCACTTTGTTTTATAAACAGATCCAGTGGCGGTAATCCCAGTATAACCTCCATAGCATGTGTTGGCGTATAGTTCTCATTGCACCACATATGCTTATACATGCTATGCGTTGAATCCCATCCAGCCGTTGCCTAGTATTCTGGCTACCCTTGGGCCACCAGACCACTGCTGCATAGGATAGAACGGGCCTAACCATCATTGTATAGATCCAATATGCCGCTTTTGGTGATATACCCCACCTACGTGCACACACTCTCTTACACTGATGCAAAATCCTCGCTGCTTTTTGTGTCTTTTCGTTAACATGAGAGTTCCAAGTAAGTTTGGGATCTAAGGTTACCCCTAGGTACTTCACCTCCTTGGACTCTTTTATCTCCGAACCAAAAAGCAGCATGGGAGTGGTTTCTACATCTTTCCTTTTCAGAGTAAAGACTATAGTGCTTGACTTGCTTGCGTTTATAGTTAGCTCTTGTTCATTACACCATTCTTCAGTTGCTTTGAGAGATTGCCTCATGCAACCTTGAATAGTGTCCATGAATTTGCCACTGACCATAATTGCTAAGTCATCAGCGTATCCTACTGTATGTACGCCCATCCAGTTTCCAGAGAAGAGAGTCTACGGTGATGTTCCACAGTAGAGGCTAAAGTACCCCTCCTTGTGGACAGCCCCTGACTACCCTTCCTCTGAGGGCTAAGGGTAATAGGATCCATATCGCCTTTTGAAGGCTGGGTGCATCTTCTCTTACACCTTATTATTATAAAATTTCAGAATTTAGAGGCAACGTTAGGTGCATTTGAGCGTAAACAAATTTCAGCCAAATTGGAATTATTCGAAAAAACCTGATAATTGTTTCTTCTATACTCAATATAATATAAAAATAATATACTTAAAAAACGCTTGCATAACAACTTATCTTAAATAAATATGTATAAATTGAATTCTAAACGGTTTTCATTTTTTTTCGTTTCAGGTGAGTCACATAATAGTAAATTTTATTTGTTAATTACAATTAACATGGGGAAATATTGGATTTAGTAAATTTTATCTTAAATGTAGCTTAATAATATAATAATAACTTTTATGAACTAACTTAATTTTTATATTGTTAAAAAGCAAATTTTTTACCTTTATCCATTAAATCCATCTTTATCCATTAATGCTGATCCCATTCACTATTACATTCTCTTCATAGATGATGGCCAGATACTCACGTGACATCATTTTTTGATATAACAATAGTGTCCATCACTCTCCATTGGACTCCATAGTTGGACTTTTCTTTGCATTATCTGCTAATTTACTCGTTCCTTGCACTGGACTCACTAGAGGTCTTCTATGTTACTTTTAAATACATATGTACATACAAAATTATTCAATGTCAACTATAATGGTCAACCAGTATGCATGATGCATTTTATACGTGATATAAAGAAGAAAAAAATGCTAAGCAGCAGGTTTAATAATAATTTTCAATTAGACACATTTTCGTCTGCATTAAAATCATAAATTGATACTAAATTGCAATATCATCTATTCAACATAGGTAAGCCGCCAATTACTCGAAGGTCAGGCTATCTGTATAGAAGTATAGATTCAGATTCAGCAGTAAAACTCATATGTGTATATTTTTTTAAATTTTGCTAACTGCACACGAGTTGGAATATGACGAATTGACATTCTATTTACATTCCGACCGGGTAACCTTCTTCTAAGTGGTAAATTGAAAGATCATAAACTTTCAATTTTTAAAGTATACGTTTCATTTTAATATTTTTTTTGTTATTAATGTTTATAGATGTATCGCTTCTTTAAAGATTTGTAGTAAAACTAGAGGTATGGATATGGAGTTTGAGAAGAGGAGTTATCATAGAATAATTCCTTGCGATGCCAAAAGCTGAAAAGTTGGTTTTCTAGTTTAATATTTTACTATAATTTGTAAGAGGATATCTTTATAGCTTTCAGTTATGTATTATTAAATGCGACAAAATTCATTTTTTAATTTTAACAATTGGCGTTATTTAAATTCAATTACAATCACAATACAAAAATATGTGAATTAAATTTCAATAATTTCTAACTTTCAAGATTATCCCAGCAAGTTCTTTATATTAAATATTAACATTTATCAAGTTCGTTAGAGCATAACTTTTCGGATAGATTTGCTCGATAAATTTTCTATTAACTTCACCATGTCCTTGCGTAATGATATATCGTTCACTTTTCACTACCCATGAATTCGTCACGAATTTACATTATGTGCGTATACACTATCGTTTCCTTATTTAATTATAGAATTAATGAGCATTTGGTCAACGGAAGTAAATCTCATACATATTGGTACTAATATTTTCCAATAGATACATTTTCTAGTAAAGCATCTATACGAGTATGATGATAAGGCAGCGGATTTCAACTTCCTAGTAACTGTTAACCTTACATAAAATTTGCTAAATTATTACCTTGCACAATATTACTAACTTGAAACGATTTCAGAGAGATGTAAAGTTAATTTCTAACATATGTTTCAATGGCCACAATAATTACATAAATTTCGCTTGTCTATACAGTTCCACTTTATATTATACTATTTCACAGTATGAAATAATTTTCATTTGTTCGAAACGCACCGTCCGCCTTCAATTTAATAGCCCGCATCTTATAGATTCCTAAGTGATTCCCCGGTCCCGTCTTCCAAATAGTAAATTATATTAAATGCAGCTTCGCAAAGATACTTAACATTCAAATTGAAAATATGTAAAAAATACAACAAAAGATAAATTGAATATTTATCATTTTGTCAATTTTTGTAATGATGATGACGGTGCGCGGCGATGACCTTAAAAGTGTGTTATTAAACTTTGTGTATAGGTACTACAAGCAGGTGTATGTATTGTTAATATACATACAAACATATCCGAACGAAACAAATTATGGTTATGTATATGGATTGGATTCGCGTGCGTTTGTGCAAAAGTAAAACTTATCCATTTGTTGCAATTACAAAACGTTTGCTTGAAGAAAATCGCGAATCTTTTAAAGTATCTGTTAAGTAGCAATTATAGGAATTGTGTTGGTATGCTCCTATGGCATTCCCCCATAGAGACGGCAAAGAATCGAATTACATACAGGGTGGCCCACATAAAAGTACATATACGATTTGAACATACCATAACTTTTTGTTTCTCTTTTTTTTTTGAAATTTTGGAAATTGGGAAAATAAACTAGAATTGTAGACAGTCTGTTGACATAAAACAGCATGTAAGTCATTCTTACAGAAAATTTCGTTTTCGAGTATTAAGAAGTTGGCAATTTTTAATACTTCTTATACTTCAATTCATTCAATAATAAAATTGTCCATTCATTGACTAATAAATTCACGTTGAGGGGAAATTAACACAATTGGGGAGGCATTAGCACAGATAATTGCATCAGCGATGTTTACATTCGGAAAAATGCATGATGCGGGATCACATCACAGGAGATAATCGAACCGGCTTATTTTTGCCAATGCGAGTGGCGAAGCACTTTGCCATGTTCAAAGGCGTCCGCCTGAGAACCCCGCAAAGAAAGCGATATCGATGTGCAAAAGTAAAACTTATCCATTTGTTGCAATTACAAAACGTTTGCTTGAAGAAAATCGCGAATCTTTTAAAGTATCTGTTAAGTAGCAATTATAGGAATTGTGTTGGTATGCTCCTATGGCATTCCCCCATAGAGACTGCAAAGAATCGAATTACATACAGGGTGGCCCACATAAAAGTACATATACGATTTGAACATACCACAACTTTTTTGTTTCCCTTTTTTTTTATATTTTGGAAATTGGGAAAATAAACTAGAATTGTAGACAGTCTGTTGACATAAAACAGCATGTAAGTCATTCTTACAGAAAATTTCGTTTTCGAGTATTAAGAAGTTGGCAATTTTTAATACTTCTTATACTTCAATTCATTCAATAATAAAATTGTCCATTCATTGACTAATAAATTCACGTTGAGGGGAAATTAACACAATTGGGGAGGCATTAGCACAGATAATTGCATCAGCGATGTTTACATTCGGAAAAATGCATGATGCGGGATCACATCACAGGAGATAATCGAACCGGCTTATTTTTGCCAATGCGAGTGGCGAAGCACTTTGCCATGTTCAAAGGCGTCCGCCTGAGAACCCCGCAAAGAAAGCGATATCGATGGAAGTTCCACTTGATGGACCCAAGGCCAGAGGCAGACCGAAGAACACCTGGATGTGTCAAATCAACGCATTGGTCTCGGCGATGACACGATCCAAGATAGAGCTGCCTGTAGAAATATGCTGAGATTTTACCGCCAAAACGGGCGATGTGCCTACACCGCAGGTCGAGCAACGCTGGGGTTACTCAAATGGAAGGGTTTATGCTAATAAGCACAGAACCATTGCGGCATTAAATGGAAATCCGATCGGAAATCAAGGCTATACAGCTATATATTGCGAAAAGTAGAGCATAGACTTGAAAGGGCTGGCGTTTGCGAAGCAAGTAACTGACGTCACCTTAAAGAAATAATCTTCGGAACATAGTCTCGACTTTTAAATTTTCCTGTAATATAAAATAAAAAATAGAAAAATATTTTTCCTTAAGAAATCTTGAGTTTGGTTTGCGTGCCTTTTACCTATTGAAATAATTCATGAAAAAAATGACTTTTTTCTTTAAATCTCCAAATGAAGACTGTCGAAGAAAATTACACAATCATGGCATAGTGCGGAAAATCTCCTAAATCTAGCATATTTCTACAAAATAAAAAAAAAACAGACCGAGTTATACATGCGAATAGCACGATGAATGTATACCCTATACCCAGGTACGGACCTATAAGGCACACAAAACCTAAAATATTTAATTTCGTGTTTTTTTTGTAGGGAAGGAAGGAGTAGATGTGTCGGATTTGGCACATCTTTAATATCTTATAAAGGCATCCATTTGCAACAAATTTGAAGTTTTCCGCGACATTCTATCATAAGATATGGCTGAATATAACTTTGTAGGGGAGGTAGGGGTAGTCGGACCTACTCCACATTTCATCAACTGAAAGTATATACATATTTATTTTAAAAAATACTGTTGAAGGCGTAGCCTTATTACAGGGGACTCATGTATTATGTATATATCATAATTAGGCATTGATCAAAATTTCAGGTCGATAGCGACATTCTGTCGAAAGTTATGGCCTAATTAAAATGTCAAGGGGGAGGCGGTATTTTATATGGGAGGTAGGGGAACCCTTCGTCCGATGTAGTCCATTTTCAATACAGTCCAAGATTTTATCAAAGCAAACATCTGACCAAAATTTAAAACCACTAGCTTCATTATTTCATGGCGTATTCAAATCAGGGAAGTACCCCGATCATTTGTATTTACGAGGGCGGTTCAAAAATGATGGAGACAAATGCTCTGACACGTTTATTTTTTATAGAAAAAAATCACAAAAATTTACTGTTTTTCACTCATTGATCCGGTATCGAAAAAAATCCTTGGGCAGCTTGGACAGCCATGTGCGCACAAACTCCTCTACCTCGTCATCGGTGTTGAATTTTGGACCTCCGAGGGCTTCTTTCAGTGGTTTAAACATATGGGACTGTAGGGGGAGTGTTCTAGTACCTCCCACCCCAATTACGATATTGTATCGAGCATGGGACGCGCGGTATGAGGACGCGCGTTATCCTGGAGAAGTTCAACAGTTTGGGAACCCTTTGCGCCATAATTTGGCGATATTGAAGGAATTCGGGGATGAGAGACTCTACACCAGCAATACTGATGCCAAGTTCACCCGAAATGTCCCGAACATTCATCCTACTGTCCTCCTAAATGAGGTGTTCTACGCGGCGAATATTGTCTGGGATGATGCTGCTTCGCGGTCGACAATCATGCAGCTCATTCTCGACGGTTTTACAGCCATGCATGACCGCTTTGACCCATTTAAACACAGCAGCCCTACTCAGGCACTCACTACCGAACTGATTTCCGAACTTTTAACGCCCTCCCTCACTAAAATATGTTGCGCAACGGCGGTCGTCACTCTTAGTCGTAGCAAAAGCGTAAAACATCCCTTCGCGACGAAAACTATGCCACACTGTTCGTAAGGGACCCAGCTATCATATACTGAAGCCGCGACCTTCAAACCATATGTCTCGATCATATTTGAACTTCCCTCGTATATACGTACTTTGCCATACGTGGTTCCATTGAGGTGTTAAATAATCTCGGCGTAAAACAAAACAATATACCCTCTTATGGGTATAGGGTGTAAATATTGATAAATAAAAAAGTTATGCTATGTACGTAGTCTGGCTGGTCTAGCGGTTAGTGCGCGCACCTTCGGTGCACAGGGTCATGAGTTCGAATCTCACCGTGGATCATGGTGTTTTTCGAATTTACGAGCTTGTGACGGACTATGATCTCACTCAGATGTTAAACGAGTACCCATTTATGGGGATAAATAACACTGCTGAGCGTGATGCTGATCTCATTACCTCAACAAAAAGCAGATAAGATCTTGGAAATAGGATGTCACTAACACATCCTGCGGCCTTAGTCCAATGCTGGATTGTCGCGCCTGTTATTTATTTATGTACTTTTACGAACGCCACCCTGTATACAATTACCTCCATGGATGCCGTGGTGTGTTGTTTGAGAGTTTTATAGACAAACAACGACGACAAACTACCTTCAAATTCCTCGCTAATTTCTGATTTGCAAAGTTGCATGATTTAGTTTGCTCTTGGCATTCGGAAGCCATTTTCCATACATTGCCTATAGTAAATCATGTGAAAAAGCCACATTTAATGCATACATATTCGCCAAAATCATCATGATAGTGCAGTGAATTATTATTTTTATTGCTATAAGTACATGTCTAAATTAGTTTTCGTTTATTGCAAACTCCGCGATTGCAATCGCATAGGGAACACACCTCCACTTGCACACACATACACTTTTCTTCATCACCAACTTTACCGTCATCTTTATCATCCACAACTTCGTCAGCTTCAATGTATGGTTTCTTCTCCTTCTTGCATTGCAGAATTATGCTTGCCGCGATCTTGTTTTGTAACTGCTGGCATGGAGTGGTAAGAAACAGCATAGAGAAGCATCCACCGTAAAAGTAGCTTTAGCTTTCCGTACTGTGCACAATAGCAATATGAAAATTTGTGTTTGTGTTGGCCATACAGTATAAGTAACAAATTTGTTTACATACTCCAAAAATAATTTAGTGGTGATGGAATTATATCCTCATAAAAATGTCTCGCAGAGAAAGGTTTATGTGTGGTGTCTAAGAACGAAGCAACACCCATTGTAACTCCCTGTCATGGAATAAGGTCCTTTTTGCTGATAGTACTTAGGTTTCCAATCGTATCAAATACATATTTGATGAGTATTTCTTCATTTAACGGGTGGTCCAACTAGAATGCACGATGTTAATTGAGTGTCATACCTTAACGGTAAGTTTCTCAACCAACTTTATTAGACATTTCATTGCTTCAGTGTTTGGCAAATTCAACCATGGAGAAGTACACAATTGAGCAGCGCATTAAGGTCGTTGAAGCCTTTTACGAAAATGGACGTTCAAATCGAAATGCTTTTCGTCCACTTCGTGATTTTTTTGGTCTACATAATCGAGCAAATGCGTCCACATTCTTCTTCTTGTGGGCAGAAATAGAGGATATGGACCTGGACGATATGTGGTTCCAACAGGACGGGGCCACTTGCCACACATCCAACGAAACTACGGCTTTTTGCACGAGAAATTCAACTACCGTGTTATCTCTCGTCTTGGCGATGTTAATTGGCCGCCACGATCATGTGATTTGACACCGTTGGACTTCTTTCTCTGGGGATATGTAGAAGAAAAAGTCAAGCCAAAAACAATTGAAGAGCTAAAGGATGAGATAATTCAGCACATTAACGATATTCAACCTCAATTACCTCAGAATCATTGAAAATATGGACCGCCGGATAGAAGTTTGCCACCGTAGCCATGGCGAGCATTTGGCCGATATTTTATTTCACACATAATTGCCATAGATCCTTCTATCATAATAAAAAAAAATGTAGATCTCTTCATTACCGTAACTCCTAGTGGAGCATGGTGCGTTGATGACTACCGTGTGTAGTCATCAAAGTTACAAAGACAACTGAATTCGGAGTGTGATACGGTTGTCAGCCATACCACTTCCTAGTCGCATCGTTAGTTTATTAATTCTACGATAAGAATATTTCTTATCATCTTAACTGAATAATATAAACTTGCGACGAGTCGTGCCGAGTTTGGAAACTCATTTCTCTATGAGTGTCTATTTCACAGAGTGGCGACCGAACGATCACGGCCACAGAGCACGACAATAATAAAAAAAAATTTAGATAATTCTCTAAAAACTTTTTGTTTTATTAACAATTAACTTCGTGCATTCACGTTGGACCACCCTTTAGATTTGGAATATCTTAATACGACTACTTACGCAGACGCCATGTAGAATCCTTCTCTTTCTGCTATTTTCACTCTAGAAAGACGAGTATATAAACTGTATATCTTTGTGGTGGTTAAAGCACCCAGTGATGCATTTACACATTAAAAAGGTTGCGACAGCCGAAATTTACATTACTACTTTTGGGTTTGAATTTTACATTTCAGGCGAGTAAAACTTTCTTTGCGAATTTATTTTGCATATTTTCACAGATCATGTTACAGTGCATAAAAAAATTAAAAACAATTTTTTTATACCCTTCGCTCATAGAGTGAAAGGTTATATGTATTAACTTTGTCATGAAGTTTGTAACGCATTAAAGGAAGCATCTCCGACCATATAAAAAGTATACATATGTACATGATCAGCATGACTTGGGGAGTCGATTGGAGCATGTCCGTCTGTATGTCTGTTGCGACGCGCACGTTTTACTCGGCGGGTATTGAAGCTAGCAAGCTGAAATTTTGCAAACGTGCTTCTTATTGTTGCAGGCTGTTTGTATGTTTGATTCACCCAAATTGGATCACTGGGTCATGGGGCTGTTATACAAACCTAGCCCCCCAATTTGAGTTCTTCGATGAAAAACTTTTTTTATTTGTGCACCAATTTCACACAAATATATTTATCTTGATGACACAACACATACGAAAGAATGGATCAAATCGGACCATGGTGTCATGGGGCTGCCATACAAACCCAAACCCCCATTTTGGTTCTTATAAGAAACATTTCTTACACCAATTTTACAAAACCTTGAATTAATGTGTCTTAATCAAAGCAACAAAGAAGGTCAAAACAAATGGGATCGTACTATGGGGCTATACTCCCGCATCATCCATCAATAAATTTTTTTGAGTATATATTTTTATTTGCCCACTTATTCCAACCAAACCCCACACAAATATTGTTTTGTCAGAACGGAACTTTTGTGAAGACCGAAGGAAAAGGAAGGGAGAAGGGTTAAATACAAGTCGTAGGTACGCCCGAAAACACTTTTAGCCCGGAGGAGAGCGAAGGGCATCCAAATTTCGGCCGCGCTCGAAATTAGCCTCGGTCTCGTTATAAAATTAGTTTGCCGGTTATTCAATATTTTGTGACATCGTTTTACCGAGACTCTCCAGTTCCTGTGACTGAAAGCGTGATCCTTATGCAGTATTTCGCCTTATTTGATATTACACCTTGAACTACTCGAATGGGTATGCAATTCGTTTTAGTTATCGCTCGTTAAGGAGGGATTCAAATTCTAGTGATTGGGATTTAAAATAAAATAGGGCAAAATGGGGCAAGAAAATGAAAAAGGAAATACGTGGGAATTAAAATTTATTATTTATTTCAAAAAAAAAATTTTGCTTTTTCGGGTATGCGGTCTACTAATACCACTAGAGAAAATCAGAAGGCTTTCTAGAGATACCTTCTAAAAGGTTTAGAAGATCTGAACAAACTTATACAAGCAGACCATCTACAGGTATACCGTCAGGGGAGCACCTAGCCTTTCGGCCTTTATCTCCCGGTCCCGCTAAAAAGTTTGGACCTTCGGCTTTTTACTGACAAGGTGTTGTTGTCAGACGGAGATTTCTCCATCAGGCGCATGCACACACCATCCGGAATCCAACCCCGGGATTGCATCACTAGCTGGATGACTTGGGTAACAACCTCCAGCCACTACGAGTCCAACACCTTGATGGGCAAGGACCATGGTCCCCTGGGCACACCCATCCCCGTAGTACACTATTCGCTATGGACTTCTCCATAGCAGGTGTGATCCTCCTTCGGCCCCCTATTGGTTAAGCCTTACGTCGAATTCGGGCATGCACACCCCAGGCTCGTTGGACCTGTGACTCCGCGTCTGTGCAGACAACGAAGCGCTGCTTTTCACATCCAGGCGGCCCCTTCAGTTTACTAGTCAGCAATGCGACTCAGGCAGTGTGGTCATCAATCCACAAACTAGCTAGATATAGGCGCGTAGGCATTTTCCACCAAGGCCGTTCTCCCTAGCTAGCCCCTTCTTGACTCGGGTCATGCGGAGCCGTCACCTCCGAAGCTCACACGACTTCCGTATGATGCACCCCCCCACCAGGGGACATCAAAATCGTGCTAAGCCTTTAGTGCTTCCCTCCCGCAAACTATGGGGGGAGGTAGGCACGCCAAGAGCCACCCGTGCATAACTCAGGAGCACGGGACCGTTAACGCCCGAATGGTCTTTGTACAGATCCTCGCCATGGCGTATCAACTGTACCAGGGGCCCCCTTGCGCTACTAAGTCCGTGGTGTCGTAAGTCACCAAAGATCCCTGTCCGACTACAAACAGCCTTCCAAGCTGAGTGTCACACGGACACAGACCCCCCTGCGGGGAACAAACTTATACAGATTGATTCAGAATTAAGTTAAAAAGCAGTATGTCGTCTTCAAGTATGTATTTGGGACAAAATTAGAAGTAACCGTATTAACACCGCCATCTTGATAGACAGGCCAGATTATCAGCTGATAAAATGAGCTGCCATGTGGCTATGGAACCGCATTTACAACAATAGCAATAGCAACAACCACTGGCGCTAAGGTACCAAATTTTCGAAACCTAATTTCGACAGTCCGGCCTGTCTATCAAGATATCGGTGGTATTTACCGACTTTCCATTTCATTCCAACGCATGGACGTAGGCAGAAAAATATTTCGCGAGGAGTTTCCTTGGAAGTATTGCCCGCGCATATAAATGTCTCGATATCTATATCCAGATACAACGTTAGTCGACATATGGCAACTTATAGAATTTGGGAGACAATATAATGTCCATTCTGGAAACAACAACAATTTACAGGGGCGTAATCGAAAGCTCGTACAACGATTGTGTGCTGGCCTATAAATAAAAGGCTGCGGGATGACTAAATCCACGAAAAATCCACCTGCAAACTTGCTTTTTTTCTGGTAAAGTGAGGTCCTTGATGTAGTTGACATCATTTTGCCTCCAGGGAAAGTTTTGGTCTTTCCGCGTTTAGTTGTCGATTAGATTATTCCAGCAAGTATGTTGTTGAAAGTGTATAAAGACACACACATATTGAAGTACCTTCTGTCACCATACCACTAACAATCGTTCACTTCGCTCGTAACGTAACCTTCTTTGAATAAAGTTCGCTCTTTAGAATTCTCGCCTTTTAATAGCTACACGCGGCATTAATAACACATCAACAACATCTAGCAAAAGACTATGGCCCCAGCACGCTTCCATTAAATACAAAATGTCATCTTATAAAACAGCACTGTTTTTTAATTGGAACCCGAAATTGTTGAATAACCGTTACGTAACCATAGACCACCTTAGTATATCACTCCGAAACACTGGAAAGATGCATTTTCTAAGTCCTTCTCGAATCAAGTACGCCCAAAACATGATCCTTCTCTTACTCCATACTATTTTTTATGCCGCCTGTCACTGTTCGGGGTGTTTTACATGCGCAATTAAGCAAGTTTATTAGCCGTTCGTAGCTTGTCCGCCTTAATATTTCAAGATGGGTTTTAGGAAAAAGCTCGAAAAATGACAGGTTCTAGAATTTGTTTGCATACACTAATTTTATAAACTTAATTTTTGTAATGTAATTTTCCACAATCACTATCGCGTGATAAAATATAAAAATAATTCCAAATAGGCGAAATTTCTCGCCATACGTCCAAAAAAATCAGCAATGAATCTGTTTTCTTAAATTTTGCTAAATTCCGTTTGAGCTTGATTGGATTCTTCGTTATTTTTTTAACTTTTATCAACACAGAACAATATTTTAAAATAGCCTTAGACGTAGCTCTGTCCATTATCTATTCTGCTGGTCTGGTATGCTACTACTTACCTACTTCGCAGATGCCAGTTATGACCGACTCTCAGGAGCTCACACAGTCCGCAAGCTTAGCTGTTTTTAAGATTCACACCGTTAGCTATTACCACCAGGATTCGATATGTTTTCCGTTTACAAACTACACTATGGTTCGAATAACGATGTTGGTTCTATCATTGCAAGTTCAAGGTTGCACATTCTCCAGGACTAGATGTAAGTTCTTTGGTCAGGCTGCTTCGGGTCATATTTCAAAGACATAATATGAATTTTAGAAGGGACTTTCAAGGTCATATTTCAAAGACATAATATAAATTTTAGAAGGGACTTTCAAGTAGGCATTTAGCAATGAAAAAGAAAAAAACTCAAAATCTATCGTCGTTCTCCTTATAGAAACCCGCTCTGTGGCTCACTTGGCTGAATCGCACTCTACGATGCTAGTAATCTAGATGTCCCGAGATCGAATCTCGGCGTTGTCCAAAATTTCCGTACATGTGCGGATAGGAAATATATAGTGCTTGCAACATTATATACACTCCAAAATGATATGCAATGAAACGTTGACTCGAAATTGCCTATAAAACGGCTGAGTTAACGCACTATATGGTCCCACATGGGGCTATACGGTACTGAGAAGAAGAAGAGATAATGGAATCTCTTGCTTCGCAATCCGTTTTGGGTTAGGACACCCTGTATAAAACGGAACCAATTTATCGTCAGGACAATCCTAAGAAATTTTGCCTGTGCTAGAAGTGACAAAATCAAATGTTCTATTTATAGATTATCCTGGTCAATACATACTTTGTTTGAATGAGCACTTGCTGGATTTTCATAGATCCCAATACAAATATTAGACAAAGTTCCTTAAAGGTGTGAAGAGGGTTGTTTATCTATGTATGAGTTGATGTTACCGCCTCTAATACTGTACAAATTTCACCAAAGTGTCCTGACCATAAATTGTCCCCATTTGAATACAGGAGACATAACGGTTTTTGGGTATATTACGCTTTCAGGTCCCCAAGGGAAATTTTTCTTGTTCTTCTTATCGACACTAGCGACACTTATCTTACCGTCCGCGACATAGCGGAAAATATCGGAAACATCAAAAATTTCCCTTGGGGACCTGGAAGCGTAATGTATCCGGTTTTTGTAGCAAGAGAATGTATCAGTTTACACCAGTCGTAGTACTTTAAATGGGATCCAATGTTACAAATGTTAGGGAGGTATGCCCTCTCCAATCCAAATTAGACAGGAACCCTTCAAGACACATTGTTACGTAAAATATATCCGAAAAATACAATTTCAAAAAGTTTTCTATGTAAAAGAAGCGATTATCGATACTAAGATGTCTAAAAGCAAGAAAAATATCGAAAACTGGTAAAAGTATGTGATGAAAAATAAGCAAGTACATAATAGCTTAGATTCTATTTTATTCGGAAAAGATTTTGCCTGTAAATAATTTCCTAAATTTTTTTCCGGAAACTTAGTCTTTCCTTAAAAGAAGAATAACTGTGTGAAATAAAAGGAAATGTTTTCGGAAATTATTTGTCTTTAAAACATCAGTTAAGTTTATATTATGTGTAATTACTGTACTCTCCTTAAATTTTCCAGGATCAGTCTGTTTTATGATGCGACCATAGTTATGACAGCAGTGTATATGTAGGTATACTTTTTATATAGCCTGAGATCTTTCCTTTAATGGGTTACAAACTTCATGACAAAGTTAATATGCTCTTTTCGCTTAGAACGCGAAGGGTATAAAATAATTAATCAGTGTTCATAGTTAGTACGATACTACTGAACATATTTTTATTGACCCTACAATCACAATTAAACAAGTTTAACCAGATTATGAAGGTTAAATCGAAGTCGTTAAGTAAAAATGTGTAATTTCCTAATACAGCAGTGGTCGATTTTCTTTAGTAAGAAATAAGAACTATTCTAGTGCAAAATCATTTGGCAATATGTTCAAATTAAAAAAAATTACCACAAAATACAAACTGTGGTGAAACTATCCGCCAACATGTGTAACTTAAAAATTGAATTATCATTCCCCCATTATAGACTGACCAAATAGTATGTATAACAAACACACTTGTATCTTAATTAAATACGAATTAGACTCTCGTATAGTTTCGCTCAAACTTGTGTGTAGATCTACTTCTGTTTAGCACTGTGAACAAAAACTTTATAACGAATAGTGGGTAGGAAAATTTTCTTTCATCATCATAAAATACAAGACACTGGCTGCTGCGTTACGGTGAAAGAAACCACCGACCAACATCAGTTAGTTAAGTGAGAGTGTGATGATCTCGCGGACGTGTTGAACTATCTTGCGAATTTAGATGGACAGAAAACTCAATCATTGCGTATCCTGACGTGTCACAACATATCCCTTGAAGGATTTTCAATTAAAATGTACATCTGCCATCATCCTAATTTTTTATCTCTTTGGTGATTTCCATAAAAGTTGTAGTGATTGTGGTGTAGTGCGTGTGCTACACTGAGTGGGGGGAGCAAAATTATTGTGTAATTGTTAAAGGTTTGTTGTGCATCATCAAGTGTCGGTGATTTGGAAAAAAAGAAGTATTTAGATTGTGCTTCTGCAGAAGATTAAAAGAGTGAGGTGATTTTCAAACCCAACTAAGGAATACGTACTGTGAAAAGTGAAAGCAATTTTCTTTAAACAACTCAATTATGATGCTGCTGTCCGCCTTGAAATTGGGTAAATACATACAATCTTTCTTACTCTGCTTAATGTCACTTTAATCATTGCGAATGTAAAAGCAATTATCGTTACGGAAGTTGCATGAAACTATTGATTGTAATGTCCATTACATACCTATATACAAGCAGACAATCGTATAGCCGCAATGTTCTACTTTAAAAAGCACTGTGGAAAAAGTCTTGAAGCGTATCCCCATTTATGAATTTGTGCAGAAATAAAAAACTAGATTGAATGTCACATGAAGAAAACAACTATTCCCCGCAGAATATACAAGAAATCCTTGAAAACACTTTTTTTTACTCAACTTCTTCTTCACGGTATGGTTATTGTGTGCATGTGTAGGTTTTGAGTTAAGTTGTTGAGGTAGTGCTCTCTGTTTCGAATATTTACACACATACATAATATAATCCACTATTGCTTCTTTCAGACTGATCGCAGTCATCGACCATACGGAATGCACGAGCATCTCTGTGTATCTATTGAAGCGGTCTTTTCATATTCAGTATGCAAATTCATCGGATAGAGATACATTTTTCCCTAACGTTTTCAAATTAGAAAGGTATATTTCGGTTGTATAGGCTTTCCAAAAAACACCGAATTTTTGGACGAATGAAATCTGGCAAATGACGCAAAATAAATTATGTTTGACCAGTTTTTTGTTGTGATTTTGTTTTTGCTACATATTTATATGTGATTTGGCGCCGACAACCTGAAATAGCGGTTGTTTTTATCGTAAATTATTATTTTTGTTTACTGTAGCAATCTTAAAAAGCATAATAATATGTATGAGATGGGTGGAAAAATCCGCTAGCAAAAATTAAAAACATGACTGCGGCGAACCCTAATCTATTTCGAGCCCTTTTTTGGTAAAATAATTGTCGGTCTTTGTTACTATGCTGATATTTAACCGGCGATCAATCTGAATATGTTGCTCCCTCAAGTTTCGAATTTATCTGTATAAATATGTTATTTCTTATTTGGCCTTAGGCGAACACGCGTATTTTTATAATGTCGATTGATCAAAGTTCAGCCGCTAGGGCTGCAACTCTAGCTAAACAACCTGCAGCCCCTTCGAGTTTAACTCCTGCGATGGCTCGGACGATGGTCCATGATACACATACCGCCGAGGTACACATTTTGCTATATTATTCTCAATAGCTGGAATGGTTGTTTACTGATGTATGATTGATTATGTAGGTCGCACATGGTTCGAAGTTCCATATTCTCTACCTATGACTATCCTTTGAAATATTAAGCGCTGCTTCTTCTATCCGAATCACGTACCCATCAACCCACAAACTAGTTAGGGCGGCATATTTCTCTTCAAGGCTCTGGTTATGCGAATTCAAGAACTTCGATTGCTTACCGCGGCTTTCTCAAACTTTCAAGGATACACTGAAAAAAACGGGCACGGTTTGATAGTGTACATATGTAGCGGGACGGAAAGTCGGTCGTTTCTAAGTCCGTCCGTCCGTCTGGAAAGCATTATATCGTCGGGCATTGAACGAACTCTTTTTGTACAGCCATATTTACATGATGCGTGGATGGATACATAGGGAGTATGGAATCGGTGCCGTGATTTGTGCACCTGTCACTATGGGAAATTCATCGCCGCTGGATTACACAAACGATGCGTACGCTGGAAAATTTTATAAAGGTATTAAGAGGCTACGCATTGCCTAAAAACAAATACCTTTGATAGTATGCAGCCGTTTAAACAGTACCAAATAGGCAATCTAAATTGTTCATTGCCACGCTCTGTGGCACACATGGTTGAGTCGCTTTCTACGATGCTAGTAATCTAGAGGTCCGGAGATCGAATCTCGGCATGGTCCAAAATGTCCGTACATGTGAGGATAGGAGATATATAGTGCTTGAAACATTATATACACTTCGAAATGATATGCAATGTAACGTTGACTCGAAATAGCCTATAAACGGCTGAGTGGACGCACCATGCCCCACAAGGGGCAGAGAAAGATATTTTAATAGGAGATCGACTGAGCTTCAACTGTAGAAGCAAAGCTTGACACGGTATGTGGTTTATAAACATAGGTCACTCTTATCGAAAGAGCACATCTGGGCAATGGAGGATAACGAGATGTCAACCAAAATGCTTTGTGAGTACTACGCTCTGCGCCGCTGAATTCACCTAGTGGCCTATTCTGAACGACATTGTTTCCATTCCTATCAGCCGACTTTAGTAGTTTTTTTTTTAATTCGGCCGAACCGGATCTTCAGGTGTAGTCCTATCCCTATGACAGGAGCTAATAACACAATAGGCCCATGACCTCAAACCCTACAATGTTACCTAACCTCAGTCAAACTTACGATGTAACGACCTTAAGTTGCTTAAAGTTACATTTGGGTCTGTGCTTCTTACTTCTTAATGCATTGGCACAGAGCCTGATTATGCCGCTGTCCTCATCAAATATTATTTTTCAATTTTCCAAATAAATGTCAACATATTTTATCACTAATCCAATAAAAATGTTGAAAGAGAAAACGATATCAAACTCGACTTGAGTCGGTTGAATTTGACAATCCATTCCTCTTCGATTTTGACATTTCCAACATTAGTGGATGCGGCCTTTCTACAATAGCGCAGACATCCCAAGTTTCAATTGTCAAATTGACGAATACCAACGAAAAAGGAAATGTTGTGGACAGGCCTAATTAACATTTTTAAAGAAAATGAATGATCAATAAATCAATATTTATTGAGCATTCATTCTTCTTGACCGCATTCACTAATGCTGGAAATGTCAAAATCGAAGAGGAATGTATTGACAAGTACCTTGGCTCGATGGTGAATAACGTAGCTACATGCGATGATGACATCAAACATCGTACAAAGGTTGGATGGATGACGTGGCGAGAAAACTCTGGAGTTTTCTACGATTAAAAAATGCCACTGAAACTAAAGGGCAAGTTGTACAAAACAGTTGTACGTCCCGCACTCATGTATGGATCACAATGCTGGATCATGCATGAAGGTTACGCGAAAGAAATTACAGCGACTGAAATGAAAATCTTACGCATGTCAGTTGGTGTAACCAAAAGGGACCACATTCGAGGCAGCATGTCCGTAGACCAACCAATCACCGAAAAGCTCGAAGACCGACAAATGGATTGGTATTGCCATGTTCAAAGGCGTCCGCCTGAGAACTCCGCAAAGAAAGCGATATCATTGGAGTTCCACTTGATGGACCCAAGGCCAGAGGCAGACCGAAGAACACCTGGATATGTCAAATGAAAAAGCAACAACAACGCATTGGTATCAGCGATGACACGATCCAAGATAGAGGTTCCTGTAGAAATATGCTGAGATATTACCGCCAAAACGGGCGATGTGCCTACACCGCAGGTCGAGCAACGCGAAACCATGGAGCGGCATAAAGAACGAGGCAAGGAAGAAGAAGAAGAAGAAAATAAATCAATAAATATAAAAAAAATATAAAACTATGGCCATCATCTTTCTATAATACTTTTAGATTAAAATATCTCGGAGCAGAGCAATTTAAATAAAAGTTATTCCAATCCTTCTTGCAAACAAAAGCGTTCCTTCCTTCGCTCTTTCGTTCCGGGATTTTGTGTCACTCCGTATCCCTGACCACAGGCCGATCAAAGGGACGCCATCGAGCAGTATAGTCTACAAGAAAAAAGGAGATTATTTCATCCATATAAATTCCATGACGACCTTTTTAAATCAACCAAATATCAGGCAAAAAGTTGAAGGCTTCCTTTGAAAATCCAATGAAAAAACTTAATGAGGTACTCGTATTTCTTTCAAGAATTGTAAGTTTTTCCCATTTGAACAATTTCCAGCAGAAGGGAGAATTTATTAACAGTAGAACCCCGATATTCCGGTTTGGTTGGGATCCAAGCCTATCCGGATTATCGAAGTACTCAAATTTTCCAAATGCTCTAATTGTGCATATTGTGGATATTATTCATACCAAAATCCTTCAAAACAATTCTAGTGTTCATTAATAATTTCGCATTCGGAATATACCTTCCCTTCCCTTCCATTATGCATAAACAGACCTAAGCAAATTTTCAAATTTTATGAAAACTAAAACCAAATTTAGCTTAAATTTGAATGCGGATTATCGGAATTCCGGAGTTTTAAGATCCGAATTATCAGAGTCTTTATGATTAGAGGTACGGAAATCTGGCAAATTTCGCTAAAATTCGCATAAAAACCTAATTTTGTTTATTTTGGTGTTGTTAAACCAAGAGAGGCACGCCAATATTGTTATGTTTTTTATACCCTTCGCTCATAGAGTGAAAGGGTATATTAACTTTGTCATAAGGTTTGTAACGCATTGAAGGAAGCATCTCCGACCATATAAAAAGTATACATATATGATCAGCATGACGAGATGAGTCGATTGGACGATGTCCGTCTGTCTGTCTGTCCGTCTGTCCATCTGTTGCAGTGCGTTTTTCTCGGCCACTATAAAAGCTACAGAGCTGAAATTTTGCACACGTGCTTATTATTGTTGCAGGCTGTTTGTATGTTTGAATCACCGAAATTGGATCACTGGGTCATGGGGCTGCCATACAAACCTAGCCCCCAATTTAAGTTCTGCTAAGAAAAACTTTTTTACTTGTGCACCAATTTCGACCAAATTTTACACAAATGTGTTCCTCTTGGTGACACAAAACATATCTAAGAATAGATCTAATCTGACCATGGGGTCATGGGGTGGCCATACAAACTCAACCCCCATTTTGGTTCTTCTAAGAAACATTTTTTGCACCAATTTCACGAAACCTTGAATTTATGTGTCTTTACCAAAGCACGAAAAAAGTTCAAAACGAATGGAATGTGAATGTGGGGTCATGCTCCCGCAACCCTAATAAAATTTTCTAAGTAAATATTTTTATTTGCCCACTTATTTCAACCAAGCCCAAAACTTTTGTCAAGACGCAAGAAAAAGAATGAGGAGGGGGATTAAATACAAGTCATAGGTACGTCTGAAAAAAACTTTTAGCCCAAGGAGAGCGAAGCCCCCTAGTTTTTTTTTTATGTTCAATTTTGCTTGCCGAGCTCCGAGGAAAAAAACTCTTCCTATAAAAAATCGCATTGAAGAATCCAAAGTTCATTCATCAAACATCCGAATCAACAGCTTACTCGCTGTTTGGGTAGCCAATGTGCTCGTGATTCCGCGAAATACTTGCATTTTGAAAAGTTGCTATTCCCATTAATGGGAATCTTCTAGAAAAATCAATCTGAGATGAAATACAATCTTCTATAAATTGATTCTTTTTGGTGAAAATGTACTTTTTTCGGGGACAAAGTACTCTTTCGAGCATTTCGCATCTACTCGCAACAATTAGCAATTTTTGTCGAAATACTCAACTATTTCGTAAAAACGTCATTTCCGTACCTCTACTTAATATACATAAAACACTCGATTCTCAACTTTTGGTTATAAGATCCGAACTCAGTGGTGGATTTACACATTTGCCGCCAGTAAGCTGTTGACATTTTGCCGCCTCTACCAAGCTCTACGAGAAGGGTGTCATGTCAACTGTCAAGTTGGTCTGGTCTGGGCCAAAAAAATATCACTGTCTTTCAGTTTGAGCGGCCGCAGGATCAAAAATACGGAAACGTCTACAAAAATTTACGAGTATTTTACAAATTTGATTACACAAATATTTCTTTTAAAATATGGCTATAAATCTCAGTCACTAATAACCTCGGTATCTTTGAAAAATGAAATTTTTCGACAAAGTACTTCATTCGAATTAAAAAATGTTAAAATCCAGGTCGCCCCAAACAACCTTGGCAGTGACCAGTGAAAATTGTTAGGCAGAACACATAAGTAAACTTCGGACAGAAAGGTAAATAAGCAAAACTTAGTTTGTGATGTGGTGTGAAACAAACGCATGCACCAGTTCTTGGCAAAAAATCGGGCACTTGGGATGAAATTGCAATGCATACGAAATTTATTATTTTCTCGCTAAATATAGGATCGGTGTATTTTTTTTTAAATAAATATTTGTCCAAGATACTCTTTTCCCATAATCTGAAAGATTGCGAACGAATTATTTTGCAAACGTGGCAGAACCAATACCATTTTTCTGAACCGAATCTCGGGGCAAAACCACTTCACCAAGGAGATATTTTGCCTGCACAAAATGGCTGCCCGAAACAAATATGCAAATTATATATTTGTAAAATATACATATATGTATTATCTATAATATAGTAATATGTTCTCAGTAGTTGAAAAGCGATGATTTCGCCGTACGTTTTCAGAAATCACCGAAAATTTTTCACAGTGCACTATTCGTGATTTCATATTACAACCAACATTATTATTTTGCCTAAAATCGATGATTTTGAGTTTTTTTTATTGGGTCGAGTACAGGACAGAACAGCTCACCTTGTATACAAATTTTACAAACATATTGACAAAGAACAATTCCAACTGCAATGACAAAACTTCGAATCCGGTTTTGAAACTACTTGAAATTTGGCATAAACCCTTTTTTTCAATTTCAAATACTTTTCTATCAACGTCACTTCTAAAATACAGTTTTAAATTTCACGTTCATTGTTTGATCGAGTCACAAGATAATGCAGGGAACAAATGCTTAAAGCGATGCCCTGTATTGTGAAACGCCCTTACCAAATATTAGATTCGCTATTTTTCCAGTTTGGATAAAGTTATTCGAATGAAAATTTGCAGATATATTCCTCATGTCATTTCCTAAGAACCCTCATCAAAATTTTCATATTTGCAGACCTAAGAGGGGCTACACACGCACAAATCGAAATTTCACAAATTTACTGTTATTTACTTTTTTTAGCTAATGTAAACAGACTTAGGAGGTTTTCACACTTGTACTTAATCTGGCTAGATTACGTAATCTGCGGTGTGGTGAGTTTAAAAATGTATGGAATTTGACAGCTCAAATTAATTAATTTGCACAGATTACGTAATCTAGCCGTAAGTGTGAAAACCTCCTTAGGCCCGTATTTATGAACATATATTAACTTAGAGACCTTGAGTCAAGGATGCCGAAATTCAAAAAATTAAATGTCATTTCCCATACTTTTTCATAGAAATCATTTATAGATATATGGCATGGCGTTGAAATTTATTATTTGCTCCAAATTTGCCGCCTCCGTAAAATCTGCCGCCCTAGGCTCCAGCCTACTCAGCCTACTGGTAAATCCGCCACTGTCCGAACTAAAGCTGCAACATTAAGTCAGATAGTAATCAACGCTTTACTGTAGTCACTTGAGAGAGCCTGTGAGTTACAGAATAATTGACCTTTTCAGAAAAAACTGTATCCGAAATACTTTTAATAAAAAATGAATGAAACATCCGTTTTCAGGTTAAGATAGATATCAGGAGGACAAATATGTATGCAGCTGTGTTCTCGTATAGGAACCATTATAGGAACACAAACCTGGTCGACAATCGACATTTGTTTTTTTTTATCATCTAAGACGATAGTCGTCCAAATCGGAGGATCTGCAATTTATTTTCACTGCCATTTTCATAATTTTAAAGGGATTTAGTTTCTGAGAAAAGATTGGGTACTCATTATGGCTTCCCCAATGTCACATTGCTTGTTTTGACTGTATTGATGACGTTCGAATAACTATTCAATATTACATTTTCCCTGATTTTCATATGAAACTGACAGTCGCCCGAAAGACCTAATGAAATACGTTGAATAGTCGCTTTGAAAGTAACTGTCGTCTTAAAAAGTTATCCTTCCTTCCTTTGTTCAGTTTTTTACTAAAACATTGACAAAAAAGCAACAGCAAGTTTTTCATCTCTGATTCCGCTGGTATCCATATTATATTTTTTTATACCCTTCGCTCATAGAGTGAAAGGGTATATTAACATTGTCATGAAGTTTGTAACGCATTGAAGGAGGCATCTCCGACCATATAAAAAGTATACATATATGATCAGCATGACTTGGGGAGTCGATTGGGCGATGTCCGTCTGTCTGTCCGTCTGTTGCAGTGCGTTTTTCTCGGCCGCTATAAAAGCTATAGAGCTGAAATTTTGTACACATGCTTATTATTGTTGCAGGCTGTTTGTATGTTTGAATCGCTTAAATCGGACAAGGGGGTCATGGGGCTGCCATACAAACTTAACCCCCCAATTTAGGTTCTTCTGAGAAAAACTTTTTAATTTGTGTACCAATTTCAACCTAACTTCGCTCAAATGTGTTTCTATTAATGACACACAACATATGTAAAGCTGGATCAAATCCGACCATGGGGTCATGGGGCTGCCATACAAACGTAGCCCCCCAATTTGAGTTCTTCTAAGAATTTTTTTTTTATTTGTGTATCAATTTCAACCAAATTTCACACAAATGTGTTTCTAAAGATAACACAAAATATATGCCAGAATGGATCAAATCGGACCATGGGGTCATCGGGCTGCCATTCAAACTTAACCCCCCAAATTAGGTTCTTCTAAAAAAACTATTTTATTTGTGCACCAATTTCAACCAAATTTCACACAAATGCATTTCTATTGTTGACACAAAACATATGTAAGAATGGATTAAAGCGGACCATGGGGTCATGGGGCTGCCATACAAATCCAACCCCCCAAATTAGGTTCTTCTAAGAAAAAGTTTTTCATTTGTGCACCAAAATCAACCAAATTTCACACAAATGTATTTCTATTGATGACACAAAACATATGTAAGATTGAATCAAATCGGACCATGGGGTCATGGGGCTGCCATACAAACCAAACCCCAACTTCTAAGAAACATTTTTTTACACCAATTTCACAAAACTTTGAATTAATGTGTCTTTATCAAAGCAACTACAAAGTTCAAAACGAATGGAATCGTACTGTGGGGTCATGCTGCGGCAACCCCAATAAAATTTTCCGAGTAAATATTTTTATTTGCCCACTTATTTCAACCAAGCCCAAAATGTTTGTCAAGACGGAAGAAAAGAATGAGGAGGGGGATTAAATACAAGTCATAGGTACGGCCGAAAAAACTTTTAGCCCAAGCGAAGGGTATCCGAATTTCGGCCGCGCCCGAAATTAGCCTCGGCCCCGGGGGTTGGCGAGTGAAGCGAGCAGGGGGCGAAGCCCCCTAGTTATTATTAGGTTTTTCACATACGCTACCCTCAATGAATGATTTTTCCAGATTATTAAATAATAGCAAACTGTCTTGATTTTTTTCTTACTCTTTTACTACCTATACTTCAAGCTACCTTTTGTAATATGTATATTCCTTTATTTGATTAATATATAATACTTTACTGTTGTTCAATACTAATCATCACACATAACGGTTGTTACTTATTTGTTCACGTGAACCCATTACTAAGGCAGTCTTTCACTTCTTGCATATTGGTAGATGGCGATGGTGATGGTAGCCGGCCACAAGATACAAATGGATAGCAATTTGCAATATGCGAGAATACCTGCATGATGGCTGTATGTACGCGAAAAGTTAGTGGATGTACAGTACAGATATATGATATAGAAATAATGGTAAAATACATATATGTACCTAATTTATATATGGAACTAGCCAACAATACCACCATGATTTTGTTTGTTAATGTATGCATGTATGAGTTTTGCACAAATTACATAGTTACATTTTTTTCGAAGCAACATTAATTTCGAGAGTGCAAACTAAATGCTTCAGATTTGAAGAATCAATCATATCTTGCCTAAGCTTAGTATTGTGAGGTTGTGAGAAAGACTATACATATATGAATGCTTAGTACATAAAATATTTTCGATATTTTTCTTTTGCAAATCATGTGTATGTGCTTACACCTGTCAGCAAAATATTCAGTAAAACCTTCATTAGTTGAGCACCTAACGGCGGACAATGGAAGTCATATACCATGGAATTGTAGTATCCTGGAATGGAAAGGGAGGGTATATACTCTTTTGCAGGTTGCAGGACCGCATCATCTGTCCATCACCATGAGACCTTTTTGTCGTTTTAACTAAGTCGTTCTGCAAAACTGCTGAAGGCCTTGTTATGTTAGTCGTCGTTACCGATCTTCACACTTTTTTTTTGCATTTATGAGTGGCTTTCTAAAAGTGTCTTAAAAAAAATACCGGCGTACAGAGGGCTGCGCCCGCAATACGAGGGTTTTTTAGAATTTTAATGCATAGTGAATATTTTTTGTACATATATTTTATAAGCGATAAATAAGAATTGTGCACAACATAAATGAAATACTTCCTGTAAATCTATTTTTGGATTTGTCTAAATAAACGCGCATTCTGTTCCACCTTTAATTATACCAATCCAAAAATAGATTTACTATTTACCCATAGTTTGTATAAAAGTAATCCAAGGCAATTCTACACGCATTTTTCGATTTAAAGATTTCTGATTGCCTTTGAGCAAAAAGAAACTCAGGCAAACGTAAGGATGGTTTGGCTTTATATATGAACTGAATTATTAGCTGTAAATCTACTGTTAATTTTTTTTTAATCAAGGAAAAGCAACTTATATGAAATGATTCTATTGTGTCCCAATAAGAGCCCACGCAAGCTTTCCTATGAGAATTGAACAAGTATACTTTAGACTTTAATTAAATATTTCGGCGCTAGCTTAAAAAAAAAATTTGATTTCATTTTAGACCTTTTTTAAAAACTTTTGAAATAATGCTAGTTCAGCCGTAAAATTCTGTATAAGTTCACAATAAGTTTAAGATGATTTTAAGGTAAACATTGAGTCGCTCCGGTCAAGGACACCCATTATCCCCCCTTTAAATTTGTCAAAACGGCATGTCCATAACTCCCCACCAAATTGGATTAGAGTGCTAAATTTCGGTTTATTGCGATTGGAAGTCATAGTCACCCCACCCCACCCACCAAAAATCAGCTCATTCGGATCAAAACTAAGGGTACCTCCCATACAAAGCGACCCAAGACAACTTTGTTCTACAGTTTACAAAATGAGTAGTACGTAGAACAAACTCCTGATGGGTTACTTTGTATGGGAGATACCCTTAGTTTTTATCCGAATGAGCTGATTTTGGTGGGTGGGGTGACTATGACCTCCAATTGCAACAAACCAAAATTTAGCACTCTGCTCCAATTTTGGGCGGGTTAATGGACATGACGTTTTGACAAATTTAAATGGGGGGATAATGGGGGTCCTTGACCGGAGCAACTCAATGTTTACCTTAAAATCATCTTGAACTTATTGTGGATACTTATACAGAATTTTACGGCTGAACTAGCATTCTTTCAAAAGTTATGGAGCTTTTAAAAAAGGTCTCAAATGAAAATATTTTATTTTTTTTTAGGCTAGCGCCGAAATATTTAATCATAGTGTAATGTGTTTTATATCATTGGAAATGTGATTTTATGTAGTTTTTTTCGTCCCGCAAAAAAAAAACGGAAAAATGGACAAAATCGATTTCATAAAAGTTTTTTGAAAAAAAAATTTCTAAAAACCCTAAGATACGAAAGATTGTGGAAGCCTCGACTGAAAGATTTTATAAAATCAGCTCTTCTCATTTAGCTCTTCTGCTTTGAAATATTTTGGTCCCACACATTAGCGAAAATGTTTATAAAAATTAGCCGTCAATATTTTACCCTCAAAATCTGCTGCTTTCTTTTAAGATCACGTACATCTCCACCAATCAACCAAATTATAGGTCAAAGAATCTTGCGATTTAGATGGAAATTACTGAGTGGGATACCGGCAAAAATTATTAAACAAGCAGTTGGGCTAATACTTCTGACAATCAACTTTTTGTACAAATTTTTTTTTACTTTTATCTTTATTTTTCACGTAAATTATTTCAAAGTTTGGCTTAAATGAATCGTCTATGACCCCATTTCTCAAAGTCACTCGCGGGCCGGATAAAAACCATTCGAGGCCCGGATTGTGGCTCGAAGGCCGTATGTTGGACATGCCTGGACTACGGAGTCGCTTATAAGGAGTGCCTGATCTTGGTAGTTTGATGATCGTTTTCTAAGGTACCAGTCCCGGCTGGACCGATCTTTTTTACGCTTGGTTTGGCAAACTCCGCACAGTGTGAGGCCAGCATAACGTCTGCACGGTAAACATTGTCGGTTTCGTGAACCCACGAAGTGCTTTTTAAAATTAAAATGCAAATAACGCAATTATACCATACTAACTGCATTCCAATAATTTATTGAAGATGGAACTCCCTTGTTTGTTGACAATAGTTCCGAATTTTTTTAAATTTTTGTTTTTCTTTATATCTTTTTATTATTAAAATGAGGCAGTATTTACGCTAAAACATTTGCTTTGTTTAAGAATTGAACACATTAAATCATTTTCAAGGCAATTGGTTGACTACGTCGTCTAGCGGACAAGTCTCGTTTCACTGTAGCTAATATGTTAACAGTTATTGTTTTTTTGCTAGGTAATCCGTAAATTAATGATTATTTATTTCCTAGTAGTATTTTAATATAGTTGATTAAAATATGTACTTAACATAAAAAATAAAAAACGATATCGGTTGTCAATTCTTTTTTCCAGGACGAAAACGCAATTGTGCTTAAATGCAATCTTTAAATCTGTCGTTTCAAAAATATTATTTTATATTATTATTTTATTGTATTACCTTCTTTTTCAAATGAAAATCACGCCCATACACGAACAACGCTCATCTACATTATTTTGTATATGAATGCACATGCAAACATAACATATTTATGTATGCAAATTATGTTGCCTTCTAAATCCGGCGCAAAGTATTTTGAACTATTGTTTATCCCACTTCTTTTATTATCATAAGACTGTATCTATGAATATTATTTCAATAGAATTCATATTAAAAACGGAAGTATTTGATGAGCGGACAAGTACGTGATTGTCATTGTAAATAAGAAATATTGTGACCATCAGTTGTTTAAACCATTTAATGAATTTCTCATTTAGAATTCTAGTCACAGCATATTAAAGCACCATTAGCCGTTTCAGCAAGAAGTGGTTCGATGTGAGTGCAAGTAACAAAGTCAATTAGAATGAACTAGCACAAGATAAAATTAAAGAATTATTTTTGACTTGTAAAGTACATACATAATATTCGTCTAATTTACAGACGGTTGGCATATTGAGGCTTGATCTTACACTAAAATTCTTCATCACACCATCCATAAATTATTCAACTTTATGATTTTTAGTAAAAAGGTTAGCCGCTAAAAACAATCGAAAATATCCCGTCAAGATCTTTGTATGGAAAATATAGGTAATTTTTATAAGGATTCATAAAAATTACCCATCCTACCTACCACCGAATTGATTGGTTATCCGTCATTTATCCCTGATTTGTAACCCAATCATTTCTTTTTATTCCCCCGCATACATTTTTTTAGTGTCCCTGGTAGAAAAAAAAAAATAAGAAGCATAACCAAACCCTACTCTTGAAGCTTCAGACCATTAAGGGTACATTTCTCGACTTTGCATAATTATGACATATTTTCCTTCGTTACGCCATCACCCGAAATTGAAAAAAGCATTGCCCAATTTCAAACAATGGCGTAACCAAGCAAAATATGGCGTAACTATGCAAAATAAACAAAAATTCAATTCAATACAATGTAAAAGCTTTCATAAAATAATGTGTCTTGTCTATACTATAAGTCATAAGACAACTAGATAAGATGTACGAGAAATCGGCTCTAAGTTGATTTTCAATGAAAATTCAATGTAAGCAGCCAAAAAAAGCTTGCAAATATCTACTGCATCGTATAAGATAGACTTTTACGTATTTTTAATTACATGAATGTTGAAATCAAAGGCCAAATAACGAATACATATTGTATGTTTATTAGATTTCCATTTAGAATTTAGTTTTGTGCAAATATGACTCAAATACCTATGTAAGACTCAGAAGTGTTATTAGCATATTATCTATTCAAATTAAAATAACTGTTGTATTTTGGACATCGTAATTAATCGAAATTTACGGCTCATTAACTCATCCATCACTGCGCTACGTAGAAAGTTTTATTCTACATAAAAGCTAACAACTATGTATTCACAAAAATGGTATGTCGAGCATTTCTATGAGTCAGTATGTAATCAACTTTCTTTTTGGATTATAGACAATTTAAGAGAACTAGAGAGGACACTCTGGTGAGTCATCAAGATTTGAAGCCAAATCTTTATAATTGTAATCGCCTCTTTAGCGTTAACTTCAACGCATTCTAGTTTCTTTGCTACAACCACAAATACAATTTCGTCTGTTAAGCCTACCATACCATCCCGCTAGGCATGGGAAATTCCAGAATGCCGTTTTTATTATCATCCATAACAGCAGGCGAAGAATTAACCCCCGCTATGACCCTTATGTCTTATATACGTGGAGGCCCAGTTTGCGGAATTATAAGCGTTCTTGACATGTTTCCTTAATTATTGACTTCTTCCACACCATAGATCCGTCACAGATCGGCATCAACTACCTTGTGATCTGTGCTGATTTCCTTTCCGCAGAACCTTCGATTGGACAATAACTTTAAAGCAGAACTTTTTGCTTCTATACTCCTCAAAACAAAATAAGGGCCACTAATAATTTTCTGATTATTTTTTTGTGGAAAAGGAAAATTATAGTTTTGTTGGTCTAATTTAATAAAACAATATGTTTTTCATTAAATCTAATGAATTTTATTGAATTTTGACCAAAAGTTACACTTTTTTTTAGCATATTTTCGGATTGCTTACTTTTTGCGGTCATGTTATCGTATCAATAACAGTTAATTTGTATGTCTAATCTGTAAAAAAATTTATTCTTTGTTTTTTTTTTAGCATCGAGTATGGCCTACTTTTTGATATGCAGTCTCGAAGCCTGGACGGAACGCTTTCAATAAGCCGATCGACGCTTTCTATTGATATCTCGTCCCAACACATTTTTAGCAATTGAATCAGCTGTTGCTGATTGTGTATGTCCTTTTAAGCGGTCCGCATCCGGCGTTTTAATTGATCCCAAAGATGTTCTATCGGATTTAGGTCCGGACTGTTGGCAGGCCACTCCATGACCTCAATATTGACCTCCTCGAAAACAGACATTGTCGCCCGGGCAGTATGTGGTCGTGCATTATCCTGCATGAGGATAAAACCATCCAACGCCTGTTGTGAAAAAGGAATGATATATGGCCTAACAATCCATTCAATATAACTTTCGGACGTAATTGTCCCGTTATTTAGGATAACAAGGGTAGTTTTGCCTTGCAAGCTAATTCCGGCCCAGACCATCACACTGGGACCGCCTTGCCTCTCAATTTGATTAATGCAAGGATCCAAAAATGCTTCTCCGGTTCTCCGCCAGACTCTTATGCGTCGGTCGTCACTAAAATTTTTTACTTTGCATTCATCCGAGAAGAGCACCTTGCGCCATTGTTGCATGTCCTATTGGATATGTCGACGAGCAAATCTTAAACGATTCGTACGATTCGTCCTGCCCTGTTCTGTTCTGGTAACACGTTTCCTTGACCACTGTTAGTGTTCGTGCAAACGATTTCTGATTGTTTGAGGGCTAACAATGGTCCCAGTTGTCCTTAATAGCCTACTTTGTAGTCCACGAGCACTAATGGTACGATCCCGTCGCGCACAAAGTCTCACATATCGGTCTTCTGCGGGGGTGGTTATTCGAACTCGGCCTGAACCATGACGACGGGAGACATTTCCTGTCTCCTGGTAACGGTTCCAAAGATTTTAAATGGCTCTTCGCGGATACCCTGATTGCAGGGCCACAGAACGTTGCGAACGACCTTCCTCCGACATTTCTAAGGCTCTGGACGAAGCATTTAAATTTAAATGGCGCCGAATTGTTGGTATTTTGTTTTATGGGTTTGCAAAATCGTATGCGATTGAAAATGAAATGCGAAATAGAGAACGCAAAAGATATCGTTACAAAATCAATATATTATGTTCGATGATAATATTATTTAATCAAATTGTACAGATTTGTGGGAAATCACGAGATATATAGAGATTAGCAAAAACGCGTCTGAGTTGTTCGCGAGCCGACAAGACAAGAAAGAGGAAGTACTTGAAGTGTCATTTTGACTATTGTTGAAAATTGTTATACAAAGTATTGCCAAATATATAATTTTAATTCAGAAAGTGTCATACTCAACACTCCCTCTCGCTTTCTCAAATTGAAATTATTTATAGTTTAAATTTTAACAAAAGCTTGAACCAAATATTGAAATTTCTCTTTAGGTAGTGGTTTGGTGAATATGTCAGCCAGCTGCTCCTTCGTCTCGATGTAGCAAACTTCCACTTCCCCTTGTTGTTGCATGTCACAAGTGAAGAAGTACTGTATGTCGATGTGCTTAGTTCGCTTCGCTGATTCAGGACTCCTTACTAGAGTAATTGCCCGTTGATTGTCTGAGAACAAATAGGTTGGTGAGCGCTGTTCGTGTCGACAATCACGCAGTAGTCCTCGCAGTACTTTCGCGGCTTTTGCTGCAGCACAAAGAGCAACAAATTCGGCTTCCGTGGTTGAAGTTGCCGTGACGCTTTGCTTGCGTGAGCTCCAAGAAACTGGACCACCGTTTAGAAATGCAGCCCATCCTGTGATGCTCCGTCGAGTATCAAGATCGCCGCCCCAGTCAGCGTCTGCATACATAGTTAACTGTAAAGATTCAGAATTGAAGTTAAAGTGTATTCCATGATCAATACTTCCTTTCAAATATTTTAGAATTCTCTTCATGCCTTGCCAATGTGCTTCAGATGGATTTTCTAAATATCTGCTCAGGACTCCAACAATATAGGCGATATCCGGTCTAGTGCAAACCATCAGGTACATAAGGGATCCGATTGCCTCACGGTATGGGAAGTTTCTGTCCGCGACAGAATCGTTTTTCGTAAAGTGCTTTCCAACCTCCGCTGGCGTGGAAACAGCATAGCAATCTAGGTGCTTGAACCGGGCCAGTATCTTTTCAGCATAAACTTGTTGAAACAGTTTTAAAGTGTTTTTCTCCTTATCCACTTTGATCTGCAGTCCAACAAAAAATTCAGCATTTCGATGAGTTATTTCAAATTCGACATGTAAATTTCGAAGTAATTTGTTGATTATACTGGAGTTGTTACCGCATATTAGCCCGTCATCGACATAAAGCAGCAGATATATGATGTCCTCGTCAACTTCATAAGTAAATACGCATAAGTCCGACCATGACTGTTTAAATCCGAATTCAGTGAGAAATGTTACTATGCGCTTATTCCACTGCCGAGAAGCTTGCTTCAAACCATACAAGCTTTTCTGAAGTAGGCAAACACGATCATCCTGCCGAAATCCATATGGCTGCTCCATGTAGATGCTTTCTTCCAGATTTCCATGAAGGAAAGCCGTCTTGATATCAAATTGAATAAGATTAAAGCCTCGTGCTGCGGAAATGGCCAATACCGTCCGAACAGATTCATATTTCACAACTGGTGCGTAGATCTCATCGTAGTCAACGCCATGTTTTTGGGAACATCCCCTCACTACTAAACGCGCTTTATACTTGTCGATTTCTCCATTAGTTTTAAATTTCTTTTTAAAGATCCAGCGATTTGATATAACGTTCATGCTCTTCGTTCGTGGAACTAGTTTCCATGTGTCGTTCTTACGAAGGGATTCTAATTCGTCATTAATCGCGTCAGCCCATTTTCCACTATCATCACTGGTCATGGCTTCTTCTAGCGTTGATGGTTCGATACAGACAATAGATAATTGTGCTTCTTCAACGCCTTTTTGTAGTTTTGCGGCACTTCTCAAATTGTAAGGACTACGTGGTACATTTTCCAGGGAATCTGTAATTTTGGGTGGAATTACCTCATCATCCGGATCGTTGGCTGTTGATTTATCAATGACCTCGTGCACAGTGCTAGGTTTCTCGTTGAATATCACGTCGCGCCGGATTAACACTTTCCTATTCGTCGGATTGTAGACCCTGTAAGCCTTATTGCCCTCACTGTAGCCGACCATAACTCCTTTGATTGAGTTCTTATCCCATTTGGTACGTTGCTCTTTCGGGATGTGAATGAAAACTTCGCTGCCAAATGCTCGAAGATGTTTGACCGATGGTTTTTCGCCAAACCATTTCTCGTACGGTGTAGACCCACCAATCACGTTCGATGCCGTCCTGTTTTTAACATGAACCGCCGTATGAGTCGCTTCAGCCCACAGATATAATGGCAGCTGCCTGAAATGTAGCATTGCCTTTGCGCTTTCAACGATCGTCCTGTTTTGCCGTTCTATAAAACCATTCTGCTCCGGTGCTCTGGGTGTCGTGACTTCGTGCTTAATACTGTTTGCAAGTAGTAAACGATTGACTTCTTCGTTGCAGAACTCGAGTCCTCCATCTGAACGAATACGTTTGACTTTATGTCCATCCGCTTGAACGTCTGCCAAAAACTGCATAAGCTTTCCCAAAACGTCTGTTTTGTTCTTCAGAAAATAAACAAAGCAATATCGTGAATAATCGTCTTTCATCAATAGAAAATAATTGGAGCCTCCGATTGACGGACTACTCATTTTACCACACAGGTCCATGTGAAAAGTTTCACCAGGTGTATTGGCCCGCTTGGCTCCTTCCTTTGGAAACGCTGTTCTGTGTTGCTTGCCGTAGGCGCAGCCTTCACAAAATGGCTGATTTGTTGACAAATCCGTGACATCCAAGTCATTTACGACTTTGTGTAGACACATTTCTCGGAGGGTTCTAAAGTTGACATGGCCAAGGCGCTCGTGCCATAGCATTGTTGATTCTGTTGTCACAGCACAAATCGATGATGTTGATGAGGTTCTCAAATCCATCCGATATAATCGATTTTCATTTCTAGCTTCAGCAATGACGGTTCTGCCATTCATGAAATAAACTCGTTCACCACCTTGTTCAAAAATTACTTTTATACCTCGTTCTGTTGCTCTTGAAATAGATATGAAATTTTTATCGAGCTCTGGCACTAACAACACATTTTTAAGTAAAAGTGAAATGTTTGACTTGCCTTGTAATTGGATGTCACCTTTGCCATGGACTGTCAATCTTCGACCATCACCTACTTTCACGTGTGTATTTTCGGATTTTCGATAATTGATAAATAACTCCCTCTGGAACGACATGTGATCGGTGGCGCCGGAGTCTGCATAGAAAACGTTGTCGAATGTATTGCAACTTTCCGAAGTGTTTACATGGAATAAATATGCGCCGTCCGCTGCTTGCTCTGCTTGACTTTTGTTACGATGCGCTTCCTTCTGAAGAGACAATGATTGCGATTCACCCTTGCTGACTACGGAATTATGTTGAGCCTTTTGACGTTTTCGGCATTCTCTCGCCCAATGACCTGGTTTATTGCAATAGTTGCATTTACCACTTCGCTTTTGATTTGATGCATTGTTGTTATAGTTGACGTATCCATCTCTACCTTTTCCAGCCTGATTACCTGAATGCCTGCTGTTGTTGTTAAATTTGCCTCTAGACTGCCTTGCTGCATAGACTGCATTATTGGTGTTATTTTCTCCATTACCGCGAGAATTCATAATGTTTTCCTCATTCACAAGATGTTCTGTCAAACGTTCAATGTTTTGAAGATCCCGTGGTACTGCATACCATGTTGTACGTACATGATCGAACTTTATCGGCAAACTACTCAAAATTTTGGCTAATATCATGGGTTCTTTCTGCTCCAAATCCAGATCTTTCAGCCTCTGTGCAATTGATGTGACGTTAGCAACAAAATCCACGACTTGTTCGTCGTCCGCCATTTTAGCACTGATGAATTTTTCCAGCAGAACTTGTGCAGACTGGTCACTTTTCTCGGCGTGCACTGCCTTCAACTTGGACCACATTTGCGCCGCAGTTGAACACTCTGTTAGATATTTAAGCTGCTCAAGTTCTATACCCCTCATTATGAACGCCTGTGCCTCCGCGTCTTTGTTGTCCCATTGTGTGCTATTCTGCTGTGTCCGTGGCTCCGTCCCCAGGATATATGGTTTCAATTTGTTTTCGGCCATGTAGATCTCCATTTGGCGTCGCCAAAGCTGATAGTTTTGCCCATTGAAACGATGTATGTTGTAAACTCTTGATTCACTCATGCTTACTGTTTGAAGCTCAGCAGGAATCTCGGAGTCGTGGTCAGTTAAAACACTATCGATTATGTTTTCCACAATATCCTCGACAATCGCAGAATCGACAGCAATTGATTCGTCGAGACTGATATTTTCACCTTCCATATATTAATACGATATTTGCTTAGAAGAAAATGCGCGCGCGACACGTAGCTACTGGGCCCATAACCTTTTATGGGTTTGCAAAATCGTATGCGATTGAAAATGAAATGCGAAATAGAGAACGCAAAAGATATCGTTACAAAATCAATATATTATGTTCGATGATAATATTATTTAATCAAATTGTACAGATTTGTGGGAAATCACGAGATATATAGAGATTAGCAAAAACGCGTCTGAGTTGTTCGCGAGCCGACAAGACAAGAAAGAGGAAGTACTTGAAGTGTCATTTTGACTATTGTTGAAAATTGTTATACAAAGTATTGCCAAATATATAATTTTAATTCAGAAAGTGTCATACTCAACATATTTTACAGATTCTCGTTATCTTTAAAAGTGCAACAACTAATGTTGCATTTAAAGAACTTGGCGAAAACTAATTCTTAATCAAAATGAGAAATAAACAAAACTACCAAATGTATGACTCGTGACCCCAAAAGTAATGTTTAAGACTGTTCCGTTAAAGTTAATGTTAACGAATGATACCGTGATAACTCACATCACATTCAGGTACAGAATGGCATTTTTGAAAATAATTATCACACTAAAAATTCGCCAAAAGACGTCGTTAAAGTCAACGGACATAAGTGGCCCTTATTTTGTTTTGAGGAGTATAGATCACGTTGAGTAGTAAGTTCAGTAGCGTATTTCAATAATGGTTCCCGATCTTTCTGAAATTTCACAAACTTGTTGAGTTACTTGGCGCAGATTTACTTCAAAATTCAAGGTCCTACCGATGCGCGTTCGGATGTTGCACCTAAAAAAATCGCACTCTTGTGTTTTCTAATCGAAAATTGTCCATAACTTGGAAATTCTTTGAAATTTGGCAGACTTGTAGTCCACAGCACTGCCCATATTTGGTGAACATTTTAAGGCTCTAGCTGGTAAGGTTCAGAAGTTACAACCGTTGGAAGATGCGATTTTAATTTATTTTCCCTATCACAGAACGATGAAAAATCGGTTGTAGTCCCTCCGATTCCCTCGTCAACCTCTATGGGAAAATGATTATGTACTAAAAAACAACTCTGCAAGGGTTTTTTTTTTCCACAATATGTCCTTCGAATCCAGATGGCATACTCTCCTCCAGAAATATCACAACCAGAATAAGGTTCTCCTCGGACTATACTCCCATCAATCATCAATGTGGCACGATAGCCCGACGTCGGGCCTTGGCCGCCTGAATCGTTGACCTCCAATTGTCGCGGTTACGTGACCTTGTCCTCCAGTTTCGCAAGCCCAGCAGCTGGTGGGCGTCTTCACCTACGGAGTTCTCCCAGCGAGCTCTCGGTCGTCCACGCAACCTCGCTCCGTCAATTCGTTGTGCGTTCATCACTTTCTTTGGCATGCGATTATCGTCCATCCGTTGTACATGCCCCGCCCATTGCAGACGTTGAAGCTTCACGATTTTCGATACTTCCAGCTCATCGTACAATTGATACAACTCATGGTTGTACCGGATACGCCATTGGTCTCGCTCGCGAACGGCCCCGAAAATTCGCCGAAGGACCTTTCGTTCGAATCGGTCTAGCAAAATTTCGGAGGCTTGGGTGAGGGTCCATGTTTCGCAGCCATAACATAGCACGGGTCGGATGATCGTTTTGTACACGCGGAGCTTCGTGTTCCTGTGCGCAAGTTTCGAACTAATTATAGGGAGGACCGAGAAATATGTCTTATTGGCTAGTTGTATCCGTCGCTTAATTTCGTCGGTTTCGTTGGCGTCCTTTGATAAGTTACAACCCAGATAGTTGAAGTTGTCTACATACTCGATATTAAGGTCCCCCACTGTGATGCTTGAGTTTGCTGGCGTCCTTGTTTTCGATTGCATCATGGCCTTTGTTTTGCTTTCGTTGATATGTAGTCCAACTTCCTTTGCGGCGTTATTGAGGTTATGCAGAAGGCTTTCTGCATCACCCAACCTTCGAGACATGATGTTGATATCGTCGGCGTACGCTACTAATTGGGTCGACTTGATGAGTAGCGTTCCGCTGCTGTCCATATTCATGGCTCGAATTACATACTCCAAAGCAAGGTTGAAGAGCGTCGGCGCCAGCCCGTCGCCCTGTTTGAGTCCAGTACGAGTTTCAAATAGGTCAGTGAGTCGATTCTGCACTCTGACCTGCGAGACGGTATTAGTCATCGTCATCCTTGTGAGTCGCACTAACTTTGCCGGTATACCAAAATTCAGCATAATGTTGTACAGTACACTTCGATCGATACTGTCGTATGCCTGCTTGAAGTCGACAAAGATTTGGTATACGTCGATGTTATATTCCCAGCACTTTTGGAGTAGTAGCTTCACTGTGAAAAGCTGATCGGTCGTTGATCGACCAGGTCTGAAGCCGCCTTGATACTCGCCAATGATTCGTTCTGCGTACGGATTGATTCTCTTTTCAAGAATTTTTGATAAAATCTTATAGGCCGTACAAACTAATGATATGCCCCTGTAATTCTCACACTTCAGCTTGTCACCCTTTTTGTGGATTGGGCAGATTATGCTTTTGCGCCAATCTTCGGGGATTACCTCGTCGTTCCATATTTTCAGCATAGTAGCACATGTATAGCGTTGGTCAGGCACGTTCCACCATGCTTCAGCAGTTCCGCTGGGATCTCGTCAGCGCCGGGCGCTTTATTATTTTGAAGCGACTGTATGGCAAGACTCACCTCCTCTACTGTTGGGGGTAGAACGGGAGGGCCTGGTTCGGCCAACTGCTCAAGAGCTGGCTCCGCGGGGGATGTTGATGGTGCATTGAGGAGCTCTTCGAAATGCGAGGCCCATCGTTGGTTGACGCTTTCGATGTCGCTGATGATGTTACCATCCTTGTCCTTACATAGGCTTGTCCTGGGTTGATATCCGTTCTTAACATTATTTATAAGTTTGTACGCCTGTCTAATGTTCTTACTGGCTAATCTTTGGTTTATTTGCTGTAACTGCTCGTCAAAATGTTTGCGTTTCTTACGTCTAATTAACTTATTAGATACTCGCCGAAGCTCGTTATATCTTTCTTTCTTGGCTCGGGATGCGCGTTGTGTGTATTGGCGATAGGCTTCATTTTTCGCCTCAATCGAGGCCCTGCATTCGTCGTCGATCCAGTCTGCTCGTCTGCGCCGGCCTTTATAGCCCACGACCTCTTCTGCGACCCCCTTGATGCTGTCTTTGAGCTCCTCCCAGAACTCATGGATGCCTAAATTGTTGATGTCATCAAGCATGGGCGACAGTTTTTCCTCTAGTGCTGTTGTATACGCAGCCGCCGTGGCATCATCAATCAAATTGTCAACCTCGAAGATCTTGGCAGGGTTGATTCTCGTTAGGTGCACCGAAGAGATTCTGCACCTGTAGGTCGTCTTCACCAAATAGTGATCGGTGTCGCAGTTGGCTCCTAGGATCGAACATCTAGGACATTAGAAGCCCATCTCTTGCTGGTCAGTACGTGGTCGATCTGGTTCACGGTGTATTCATCTGGAGACTTCCAGGTCTGCTTGTGGATTCGTCGATGAGGGAAGCATGTAGAGCTTATTACCAGGTTTCTGCCGCTCGCGAAGTCGATAAGTCGCTGACCGTTGTTGTTGTTTTCGTCGTGAAGGCTATGACCTCCAGTAGTTCCCCTATGCCAGCTTTCGTTTCCGACTTTGGCGTTAAAGTCTCCTAGCAGCAGCTTGACGTCGTTTGATAGAAGTGAGTCGAAGAGTGTTTCTAGGTCGTTGTAGAACTCGTCCTTAATACTCCCATAGCTGCATTGAAATTGCGCCTGGAAAGCCACCACCAGCTTAAGAATTCTCGCCCAAACCATACTTCATTGTCATTATCTTTTGCAATGAACGAAACGAAGGTTTTAAATAAGTAGGTACTTTGCGGGCATCATGAAAAGCCAGATGCCTGATCGTACCACTGTGCTTACAGCTACATATTTTTGAAATCTATTTTCTTGTTTATCGAAGTGGGTTTAGAAGTTTAGTAGACATTTCAAACTATCTAAAAAAATTGGATTCAGACTATTGACAAGATTTACTATTCTAGATTTAGTTAACAGTTGTACCATATTGTACTGCAATTTGAATAATGCAAGTCAATTCTACGATTTAATCTAGTAGGCGGGTTTCGATTCGATTAATTTAGTGGGTTTAGTAAATCTTGTTAGTAGTGTGAATTTCCTCTTAGTATAACAATTTTCATGTTTAAATCCTTATAATGAGCGGGAATGGAGGTATTTTAGAATCAAGGAATCTGTTGCAGCTTTGTCCAATCTAAAAAAAATATAATTCACAGCGACCCTCAAGCTGAGCCAATCGCAAAGCTAACTTTGCGGAGTGGGAATACCCTTAAATCTGACAGGTTTTTGGCATGGAATGATTTTAATGATTACGAGAGTGTAAAAAAAATACAAAAAAAAACAAAGTTTTGTGATTTTATTTCAAATTTCTAAGTATGGGGGAGAATCGTAAAACTATTTTTTATACCCTTCGCTTATTAAGCGAAAAGGGTATATTAACTTTGTCATGAAGTTTGTAACGCATTGAAGGAGGCATCTCCGACCATATAATAAGTATACATATATGATCAGCATAACATGGGGAGTCGATTGGGCGATGTCCGTCTGTCTGTCTGTCCGTCTGTCCGTCTGTCCGTCTGTCCGTCTGTCCGTCTGTCCGTCTGTCCGTCTGTTGCTACGCGTTTTACTCGGCCAATTTAAAAGCTATGGAGCTGAAATTTTGTACACATGCTTCTTTTTGTTGCAGGCAGTTTGTATGTTTGAATCGCTAAAATCCGACAAGGGGGTCGTGGGGCTACCATACAAACCTACCCCCCAAAATTAGGTTCTTCTTAGAAAAACTTTTTTATTTATGCACCAATTTCAATAAAATTTCGCACAAATGTGTTTTTATTGCTGACACATAACATATGTAAAAATCGATCAAATCGAACATTGGGGTCGTGGGGCTGCCATACAAACTTAGTCCCCCGAATTAGGTTCTTCTAAGAAAAACTTTTTTATTTTCTCATCGATTTCAATCAAGTTTTGCACAAATGTGTTTCTAGTGATATCACAAAAGATATGTAAAAATGGACCAAATCGGACCATGGGGTCATGGGGCTGTCATACAAATCTAGCTCCCCAAATTATAAGTTCTTCTAAGATTTTTGTTATTTATACCCTAATTTCAACCAAACTTCACACAAATCTGTTTCTATTCATGACACAAAACATATGTATGATTAGATCGACTCGGACCATGTGGTCATGGGGCCACCATACAAACCTAGCTCCCCAAATCAATTTTTTCGAAGAAAAAACATTTTTATTTGCACACCAATTTCAATCAAACCTCATGGAAATGTATTTTGATTGATGTTACAAAACAATGCAAAAATGAATTAAATCGGACCATGGGGTCATGGGGCTGGCATCTTATAATTAATGCCTCAAACATACGTAAAAATTGATGGAAAGGCCATGCGTTCATTGGGTTGCCGTACAACCCCAAAACCCCCCCCCCCCCTTCCCCTCTTTGGTTAATCTAAGAAACCCACGTCCGCCGCTTCCCCCAATAAATCGTCGCCCCGGCACTTATGTCAAAATTCAAGGAAAAGCATGGAAGCGGGGAGGACTGAACACAAGTCATAGGTACGCCCGAAAAAAATTTTAGCCCGAGGGGAGCGAAGGGTATCCAAATTTCGGCCGCGCCCGAAATTAGCCTCGGTCTCGTTTTTCTTCAAAAAGAAGAATGATTAACGCCGCACTCTAAAAATTTAAAGTTTTGAGTTCAAATAAGCTTAAGCTTTAATGTTAAGGTCCAAATTTGGCCAAAAAATTATGACACTTCAATTTTAATTTTTATCAGTGGAAGACATGTCCCGTAGTCCAACTCTTACTTAACTTTTTTTTCTAAAAAATCGACTTTTTTATCAATGCTAGAGGTTGTTTAGAAATACACCTCACACAATTCAGCTTTTTATTAATTGCAGATTAATGATGAAGAGGTAAGTTTCCCGATGTGCCCGAACAGCGCCGTTCCCGCTTCGATGGCGCCTTGTGTATGTGTGTGGAAAGTCGCCCTTTTATTTGTCTTTTCGATTCGTATTATTTGGGGAAGGTAATTGAGGGACAAACTCTCATTTCGGGCGCGGCCAACATTTGGATACCCTTCACTTTCTACAGAGCTAGTAGTTTATCGCCAGCCCTATTGCGTAGTGTAATGATTTTTCCGTTATTTTATATGGTTTGTAACCTCTGTATAAAGACATTTAGGTGAGTTTTGGTTATGATTGCATAAAAAAACTAAATTTTTAATGCAGAAACTTTGAGGTGAAATTTCTATGTCATTACTCTGTATTTCTGTTCAACTTTACATATAATGAGTCGAAGCCAAAGTTTTTTTAACATACATACAGTGGAAACTAACTCGATAACTCGAAACTCCATAAGTCGAAAACCTGATTCCCCATATCATTTAAGCAAAATACAATAAAAATAAATTCGATAACTCAAAAAAAAACTCTATAACTCGAAATTGAATTCTTTGTTTGGCAGTCCTATTAGTCGAAGTGTTCTATAAGTCGAAGTTCTAATTTCCGGTTTCAAATAATTCTCCGAGTTAGATTTCGTTCATTCGTAGATCAAGAAATTTATTAAAAAATTATTGATAAAGCCTAGGGGCGCTTTTCGTTCCGAAAATTATTTCCAATAAAATTAGTAAGACTCCATAACTAGAAAACTCGATTCTTCGGAAACTCCATAATTCGAAGTAAAATACATTCCCCTTCAGCTTCGAGCTATAGATTTTCCATTGTTATTCCTTAAATAAGTTCGAGAGGTAGTCATTTTTAGATTGTAGTCTAAAAATTAGTACATATTTCACAAAATGATAAGTTCTGGGACTCTCAAGTTTGTAGAGAATATGCTCCACATCGGGTCTTAACACTCCAATTTTCAACAATTACGATTTTATAACATAAAATTTGCTCTTTTTGTTGGATCTTTGGGCGCCTTAAATCTTATCGTAGTTTTCGAATACATATTTCGAATTTCTTTACAAAGTTAGTCCTAGCTATCACTAATTGGAAGTCGCTGAAAGGAAAACGGCCCTGTGCCCGAAGCTGTGTTTTTTAGTTACAAATAAAATGTAGTGTGTGTGTAGTTACCGATAAAATTAACATAAAACCTACAAATAATTTCCTAGACTCATCGAACAACTTTTCCATAAGGGGCGAAAAAAACCCTTAATTATGTTTTCGCACTACTTAAATTTGAACCATGCACATTTTTTTAAATGAAAAACTCACTAAATACTATATTAATTGAAGCAGTGAATCTGCATGTGCAGATTGCCACTTGAGCATCCTTACATCGAAAAAACGACTGAACGTTAACAAAAAAGTTAATGGAAAGCAAATAGATTTTTTCCTTTTTGAATCCACCGGAATCTACGAATCGTAATGGTGGTCCGTAGCAATGTACTTTCAGGCTATTTGATCCGCCGACATCTGTGAGCTTGAAACAACTTCGGTTGATTCTAGAATGCGAGGCGTGACTTCTGACTGTAAATAGAATCCTTTATCTTAAGATAACTATTTAAATGTGTGGTTGACTATTGGTTTATTTTAAGGCTATAGAAAATATCTCGCCAATGACATGACATGTTAAATTTGAAAATATTTAATTCGTGCTCAGTGCATATTTTTTAACAGTTTCTTCATTACATGACTCCCACTCACTTAACCTTTCGACTAATAACATCTCCTTGCCCTATACAATAAAAGAAACATGTCCTCCCCCAACAATATCCAAACTAAGTTATAAGAGTGAAATGCTGAAGTTTTGTATATTTTTTTATCACTCTCTTTATATGGAATAACACGATGACATGCATCTGATTTGTATGCAGCTGCACATCTTTGTCATCTTAGTGGTATGCCATAATTGAGACGACTCGACGTCGAGACCATGAACTGGAGGCACTGCGATAATAATAATAGAATATGTATGGATTTTACTTTCCATTTCGATTGCTCTCTAAAGTGATGCTGATGATAAACACATTTTCATGGAGGAGTCTATATTTATACCCTTCGCTTATTAAGCGTAAAGGGTATATTAACTTTGTCATGAAGTTTGTAACGCATTGAAGGAAGCATCTCCGACCATATAAAATATGTATATATATGATCAGCGTGACGAGCTGAGTCGATTGGACGATGTCCGTCTGTCCGTCTGTCCGTCTGTCCGTCTGTCTGTCTGTCTGTCTGTTGCGACGCGTTTTGCTCGGCCAGTTTAAAAGCTATGGAGCTGAAATTTTGCACACATGCTTCTTTTTGTTGCAGGCAGTTTGTATGTTTGAATCGGTAAAATCCGATAAGGGGGTCGTGGGGCTGCCATACAAACCTACCCTCCAAAATTAGGTTCTTCTTAGAAAAACTTTTTCATTTATGCACAAATTTCAATCAAATTTCACACAAATGTGTTTTCATTGTAGACACATAGCATATGTAAAAATCGACCAAATCGGACAATGGGGTCGTGGGGCTGCCATACAAACCTAGTCCCCCAAATTAGGTTCTTCTAAGAAAAACTTTTCTATTTTCTCATCGATTGCAATCAAATTTCGTGCAAATGTGTTTCTAATGATACCACAAAACATTTATGTCAAAATGGACCAAATGGGACTATGGGGTCATGGGGCTGTCATACAAACCTAGCTCCCCAAATTAAGTTCTTCTAAGAAGTTTTTTTTTATTTATACACCAATTTCAACCAAACTTCACACAAATGTGTTTCCATTGATGACATAAAATATATGTATGAATAGATGGAGTCGGACCATGTGGTCATGGGGCTACCATACAAACCTATCCCCCCAAATAAAATTTTTCGAAGAAAAATGTTTTTATTTGCACACAAATTTCAACCAAACCTCATGGAAATGTATTTTTATTGATGTTACAAAACATACGCAAAAATGAATTAAATCGGACCATTGGGGCATGGAGCTGGCATATAAACCCAACCCTCAAATTAGGTTTTAAGGTCTTTGAAGAAAAACTTTTTTATTTGTCCACCAATTTCAACCAAATCTCATAGAAATATGTTTTAATTGATGCCACAAACATACATACATGCCCCCCTCCCTTTTGTTTCTTCGAAAAAACCCACGACCCCCGCTTCTTCCAATAAATCTTCACCGCGGCACTAATGTGAAAATTCAAGGAAAAGCATGGAAGCGGGGAGAATTGAACACAAGTCATAGGAACGCCTGAAAATTTTTAGCCCCGAGGGGAGCGAAGGGTATCCAAATTTCGGCCGCGCCCAAAATTAGCCTCGGTCTCGTTTTATTTGATTTCGTCTATTGGAAAAAGTCCTTGTGCCTGTAAAAATTGAATATGGTTCTAGAAACGCATTGCATTTGCTTGAGACGTATTTGCTTTACTGGTTATGAGGCTGAGTATACTGATGAGGGATAAATTCAATCAAAGTGGAACTTATACCGTGCTAAAAATCTTACATATTTTCGATCGAACCATGTCTGATTGTACGAACGTAACTTTTTTACTGTGTTTTATTTATTATAAAGATTTATATTCATTTCTTAATATAGTATAGTGATTTTAGCTTTAGACCCAAACATCCAAAAGAGAGGAAAGTTTTGATGCCAAATTCTTGCACACTCTCCCCTCTATACGTACTAAAAAGTTACACTAATTTGAGCGTCACATTAAGGGGGAGGGGGTGACGAAGAGGGGAAATTTTAGTTTTTAGACAATATCAGAAAAAGTATTAGTCCTATCGCAAAATGTCCCAAGAACGAAATAAACTACATTTAATTTCCTTTGCAATGATCTATAATACTCTAGAGTCTAGACCATTTCTTGGAAAATTATACCCTAGACCCAAAAGCATTATGTGGAATTAGCTTTTTTTTATATTTACGTTTCGCACTGTAACTTTTAATACAGTAAAGGTAGAGTGATACGAATTAGTGCTGATATTGCCAATTAAATGCTTACTCTGGTCAAGGACACCTCCCACGCCCCAGTTAACATTTCTCAAAAACGTATGCCTGTAACTTCTCTCTACATTACGTCAGGCAAATAAAATTTGGTTAAGTGCCTAGAAGGAGCCCCTTTATACTTTTCACCAAAAATGACATCGATCCATTCAAAACAAAGGGTACCTCCCATACAAAGTGAACCCGAAATCTGCGAAATTGAACATTTTCTTATCTTTAGAACCCATCTTAAATAAAAAAACAATATTTATCTGTTCGATCGACACTATAACAATTAATTATAGTCTTCTGAATGTATATTCAAGAATTCGTACCAAGTTGTGCCCTTAAAGTCTCAAAAAATCTGGTTTAAAGGTCACTAGTTTACGCTTTAAAGCTATTTTCAAATATCATCGACAAATACGTACTAGCGACCTTTCAGCCCGGTTTTCCGACAATTGTAGTGCACACCTTGGTACGAGCTTTTGGTCATACTCTACACTATATTAATAATTGTTATAGTGGCGTTCGAGCAGATAAATGTTTTTTTTCTATTCTAGATGGCTTCTGAAGAGAAGAAAACGAAATCAATCGACAAGTAAAAGACTATCGGAAGGCGAAATGGAACGAGCACCTAAATGACTGCAACCTCAATGAAGGTGTCAGTAAACTATGGTCTACTGTCCGCGCCCTATCTAATCCTAGGAAAGGAAAGGGCAATAATGCCATCAAATTTGGCCATAAGAGCACCAGCGAACCCCTTCAGTGCGCAAGCCTGTTCAATAAGCAATTTATTGAACATCCCAAGTCCGATGGCTTAAAGCGTAAAATTAGAAGACGGATTCGCAGTAGAAATGTTGACACTATACCATCGTATACTGCGGACCAGGTTAAAAAAGTCATTGAGAATGCTAAAAATTCAAAGGCCCTCGGACCCGATGGCATTTCGATGGCCATGTTGAAACATCTCGACCTTCCAGCCATTGAGTATCTCACGGCAGCCTTTAACTTGTCGATGTCCACGCTTGCCATCCCTGAAATCTGGAAAGACGGACTGGAAGGACGGATTGTCCCCTGTCTCAAACCGGGTAAAAGCGCTGGTCTCGGTGAATCCTACCGACCCATAACAATACTTTCACCTGTCGCAAAGACGCTAGAGGCCCTTATTCACCCCACTCTTGTTAAGCATGCTAAGCTAGAACCTCACCAGCACGGCTTCAGGAAAATGCATAGTACCACCACAGCCCTCGATGCGATCACTACACGCATCCGTAATGGGCTAAACCACAGACGTCCTTGCCACAGAACTATTCTTGTCGCAATTGACCTAACGAGTGCTTTTGACAATGTCAATCACTCGATGCTTCTCGCTAACTTACTGAATATGCATATCCCTGCTCAAGAGATCCGTTGGATTGCAAACTATCTAGCTGGTCGGCATTCCTTCACTGAGTTTCGTGGCAAACGTTCTAAGCTTAGGAAAATCAAATTAGGAGTTCCACAGGGTGGGGTACTCTCCCCCACTCTGTTCAACATCTACATGTCCGGCCTTCCTACACCACCGGAAGGAATCGAGGTGATTTCCTACGCAGACGATTGCACCGTACTCGCCACCGGGGAGGATAAGGATGAAATACGCCTCCAAATTAATCGCTATCTCGGACGATTACAGTCTTTCTTCCAAAGCCGAAACCTCACCATCTCCGCGTCTAAATCTTCTGCGACATTTCTTACCACCTGGTCGGTGGATTGTCGGTGGGAGGTTGATGTACGTATTGGCAACAATCCAATTCCTACTGTTGCAAATCCTAAAATTCTCGGGCTCCATTTAGAGAACATGATGACGTCAGCTCATCACGCAGCATCCGTTTGTGAAAAGATGCGCAGTAGGAATAAAATCCTAAAAGCACTAGCTGGTAGCACCTGGGGCAAGGATAAAGAAACCATGCTAGTCACATACAAAGCGGTGGGTCGAGCAGCTGCTGATTATGCAGCCCCAGTTTGGTCACATAGTTTATGTGATACAAACTGGACCAAAATTCAGGTCTGCCAAAATGCTGCTCTACGCACAGCCACAGGTTGCCTCTTGATGTCTGCCCAGGATCACTTACATCAAGAGACAAAATTGATGCCAATACGTGACCACAATCTCCTACTGTCCAAACAATATCTTGTTGGCTGCTACCGTGAGAATCATCCCAACAACAGTCTCATGGACCGAATTCCTCCACCACGACATGTCAGGCGTGATTTGCGAGACCTAGAGAGAGAGGTCCAGGGATACAAGAGGGACCCTTACGACGATGATGCATACCGAGCTGCCATCGCTGAGATTCCCACTGCAGAAGTGAGTCGGTCTATTGCGAGATTAGGTGCGAATAGAGTCCTCTCAGTGCGCCCTCCACCCATTTCGCCTGAGGAGATTAGGCTCCCGAGAGCCACCAGAGTGACATTAGCTCAACTTCGGTCGGGCTTTTGTTCACGCCTCAATTCGTACCTTTCTCGCATTAACCCGGACATTCAAAACATCTGTCCAAACTGCGCTGGCGCTCCACACGATGTGGGTCACTTGTTTCAATGCCCAGCTGCGCCCACTGACTTAACCCCTATCTCACTGTGGGAAAACCCTATCGCAGCAGCTATGTTTTTGTCCCTTGACATAACGGACGAAAGCATCGACGAACCATAACTCGAATCCACATAGATGCACAGCGGTTGCACACCTTTCTGCACCGCTAAAAGAAGAAGAAGAAGAAAACGTGCAATTTGGAAAATTTCGGGTTCACTTTGTATTGGAGGTACCCTTAATTTTAATTCGGCCCAAGTAATATTTGGTGGAGAGTCTAATGGGGCTTAGCCTTAACGTTTACCAAATATTTTTCCCGTTTGCTGTCATTCGGCTTTAATTTACAGACATGTCTTTCTGAAAAATGTAAATAGGGGAAATATGGGTATGCCTTGTCGGATCAGCCTGAGTCTCCGTGTGAGCCAGCTATATGATAGGAATAGTTATCCCAATTACCATGGCTCCAATTGAATTACTTCAGGAGCTAGAGCGCCAAATATAGCTGTCAAAAAATCTAAATTTCGCTGTATATTTTTAGGTCTAGTATATAATCTGCCAATAGAAGCTATACGGTATAATATATCATTGGAAAGGGAATTTTGCGTAGTAGTAGTCCTCAGAACATTTTGCTGAAAGTATTACAGGTAACAAGATATTGGCGAAAAATCATAATTTCAACCCTTTGTCGCCCCTCACCGCCAAATGTAACGCGCAAAATAGTGTAACTTTTTACTGCGTAATGCGGTCAGGCCATGGAACAATTTGGCATCAAAAGTCAGCTCTTTTTTGGATGTTTGGGTTTCATCATTTTTTCAACTAAAATCACTATACTAATACTACTTAAATATGTATTACGTATGTATGATGCACGGCATCAAATGGCCAGTTTAACAGCGCAAACATAAGTTTACGCTGAAAGTTGCATATAATGTGTGGAGTATCAATTTAAAGACAATAGAATTATACCCATAATTTGTTCTCAATGTTACATTTGACATACCTATATTGTAAAAAAAACTATTTAAATTCAAGTACAGACGCATATAACTGGCAGTAATTTTAAATGATCTGACTCAGAGATTCCTTAGAATAAACAATATACGAAGATGTGTGTATGTATTCAAAGGAGATCCCATTAAAATACTTTAACAATTCCCAAGCATTCTGCATTTACTCTTGAAAATTCCTTTGAAATTATTAACATCCGTTTTTTCTGGTTGTGTTTTGCAATGGTGCCTATCGAAGTTCCCTGGGTTACTCGCAAAAGTCTTTTGTGTTCTAAATGTTTGACTGAGATCCGGGCGGCATCGGCATGGAGACGACGCCTATGTCGTCCGCAACGACGACATCGATCCAATCTTCAATGTCTTCACCAACCATAAATCTTGTCTTGACTTTAGATACTCTTCTTATTTTTTTCGCTCGTTTCTTTCGTTCGGATTGTCAGAAATGGTCAATTTCCCTTCATTAAAATTGGCCATAAAATGCTGCTTGCTATGCTCGCCTTTCCATATCTCCAAACTTCCCGAGGCCTACAACATCACTTCTCATATAGGATGGAATGGATACTGTGGTTGCGAATTTGTATTCTTTGCGCTGATCCATTATTCTGCTTAGATCGCTGTGAAAATCATCCGTGCGCGAAAGATTTTTCCCACCGCCGCCGCGGCCGGCATGCTATGACATTGGGATGTCGGCGATTTTTCGAAAAAATCAACGACGCGAAAGGTTGACTGATTTTTTATTCCCATAAATTGTTAAGTGTCTACCACGCCCATTATTTTTAATAAAAAAAAATCAATCGTCTTCATTATTATATGTATCGTTTGCTACTCACTACATTTTTTAAAGTATGAATCATATTCGACCTTACTATAAACATATATTTTTTTGAATTTTTTTTTTTCTGTAACTTTTTCGTTTGGTATTTTGCAAATTTATCTCACGATCTTGTCTCCTTTTATTTACAGGCACAGGAAGCTCTCCAGCTCAAAATTCGACACGGAGTGTAAGCCCGAATTCAAATTCCACAAGCCAGTTTAGCATTCAACATAACAGCTCGGGTAGTCTGGGCAGTTTGACGCCCACATCCTCCCATCCACAGGTAATCAATTAAAACACTGTTTGGTTGTTTTTTTTTGTCGCAACTCTATTTCATGAGTTTTTTTTCAATGTTTTTTTTTCAGTCGTCTGTGTCGACATTTAAAACAAATATTGTGAACGGCAATACGCCGACACTTAGTGATAGCACCATGCCAGGTGGAATTCCTACACCAGGAACTCCCAATTCAAAAGCAAAAGTAAGTACATCTTCAAATTAGTTATTATGTATCTGTATTGACTAATATTATCTTTGTTTTTTTTTCAGGACAATTCCCATTTTGTAAAGATAGTAGTCGCACTTTATCCATTCAAAGCCATCGAGGCAGGTGATTTATCATTAGAAAAGGTAAGCATGTTAAAGCGGCTCGTATTTAATTTCTTAAACAAGGTATAGGGTGCATAGCTCTGAAACTGGGGGTGAATTTGAATATACCCATGAACAGACCTAAAAGGCACGCAAAACCTAAAATATTCTGTTTAAAGTTTTTTTGTTGTAGGGAAGGAATGGGTAGAAGATTCGGATCTGGCACACTTTAAACATTTTATAAGGACTTCCAACAGCTACCTCGCCCGTTACAAAATTGCTCGTATATTCCGAGATACACCCGTTCAAATTTTAAAGAAATTTTAAAATTGGGTTTTCATCAAAAATTCAAATAATAAAATCGTATACTACAATTTTAAAAATTTAAAGTTTGAATGGATATATCTCGGAAGATACGAGCAACTTCGTAACGGGCGAGGTGTCATTTTATTGGAAATTTTATGTAGTTTCAGAAAGTGAAGTCATATATCGAATGAAATGTTTGGTGGTGTGGCAAATTTTGATTTAGTTCGGTAAGTTAGGCATTTTGTCAAAAAATGCTACTACGTTGTAACGCTTAAAAATAGAGGGGTCCCGGTGTTCATTAATTTTCCCCAATTGAGCCACACTACCTACCATTAACATATCCTCCACCATGAATGGGACACTCTGTATATACATGGTGTCCTGTACCCTGTATATACATGGTGTCCGGAAACTACAGCATAAATGCACCCACCGGCAAATGATTCCTCACGTGATTTGCAACAAAAAGTTGTAGGGAACATACTCCTAATTCTTAACCCTTAACCTGCCACAAGGGTTTGAAGATGTAAAAAAAAAGAATTTTCTTGCACGTCTTAAACCCCAATATCTCCAAACTAGACTAGCTAGAATACTGAATTAAGATGGCTTTCACAAATTTACCTAAAAAATAAAACTAACCGCACTAAAATCGGATAAGTGGTTTGCTTTTAACAGAGCTTTAAGGTCAAAGTTTTGTTTTTTGATCCAAAAACAATTTTTCTTTTCTATCTCAATTTTCTCCAACTTCCACCAAGGTGAGGTGCTTGTACGATTCTTTAAAAAAATTGACGGATAGTCTCCCGATTATATCATTCTTAAATCATTTTATTCTAACTCCATTATTTCTAACAGTTTTAATGCCTTGAGTACAGAAAACTAGGGTTAATTTTTGCTCGATTTTGGCATAATTTGCTTAAATCTTACACAAATTGCAGAATATTAGGAGAAATTTGCGATTAGACTCTTAGCGGGTTGTTGTGCTCGACTTTCTTTGGATAATTTCGGTCACTCTTCGTAGGTTTACGATAGATATGTAATATTCATTTCAATTTTAAATGATTGATTATTATTTGACGTTTAGCAACAGTTTAACCGACAAGGTTTAATGATAAAAGCCTTTTGATAGCTGAGTTTAGTACATCGCGTATAAACCGTTTCTGCATTTGCGTTGTTTCTTAAATACATATATCTAATCTTGGAACCTTAACGATATCTGGAAAGTTTATAATACATAGTTACGTTAGTTTTTGGATGGATAATGGAGGAAATTACTATGGACAAATAACTGTCGTAACCAAAATTGAACCTAGATGTGTTAGCAACATCACATTTACTTGACACCGACTTCGTAATCATATTCAACTAAATTTAATTTAATCTTTCGAATGTCCTTTGTTAGCATCTGGGCTGGAGGAACACACTTTGCACTTAAAGACAATCGGAAGGTGATGATGGCTACACTTCCATTGGAAGCCTATGAATAATTATTGCTTTCTGTGGAGGTTTTCGGACAGCTTCTTTCTTACCGTTTTCGCACTTTTCGTAACCTCATAGTTGATCAACATCTTGAAGGTACCACCAATGAATCCGCCCTAGCCATTAAACACGCTAGTAATCCCAAAGCGTTTGCACCAGACGGTATAGCCATGATATACACTTATTGCACAATCCTGGCAACCGGCAACAACATTCCTGAAATATGCAAAATCATCAATAGTTGCTTGGTTGAATACAACAGCTTTTACACCGGTAAAAATCTCAATCTCTCTGAGTCAGTGGTGACAAACTCAAATCCTGGCCCGGGCCAAATAACACTCTCTTCAGATTTGGGTGGGCCGCAGGAGTAAAATTTTAAAAACTTTTATATAATCTTATTACGAAAGTTGATTACAGAATATTACTATTCAAATGCACATGGCAGTAAGTCGGAATCACTATAGCGGCTTGGGGATTATCCGTGAGAACTTCCACCTCTCGAAAATGTACTTCGAGAACATTAAAAAAATTGAGACAAGAAGCGAAAACGCGAAAATTTGATTGATTTTCAAGTAACCACTATTTGTCAACTAATTTGCGCCAAATTTTGGACAGATGATAGAAAAATTGTCACACGATCTTCCAGGTCGCCTAAAATAAAATTGGGAGCCAACATTGTCAAGTGTAAGGTGGCTAAAAGGGACAAAAGGTTGTTTGTGATATGGTTTTAAACAAACACATGAAAACCAAAATAGATTGATAAGTATAGGAATCAAAATTATTGGAAATAAATCTCGATTCATGTTCGGTAAAGCAGCCAACCAATTTTTTGTTGATGGGGCGTCTTGTAAAACCAAATAATCATCAGCAAATTGTTTGGAGTATTTAGAGGATTTTTAAAATGCATAGATAGTTGAAGCCAGCAAGCCACTGACTTTCTGACGAATTTTAATAATTTTTATAAACTAAGTCCAATGCCTGAATTTTTGTCACCTTACCAATTTGACAATTTTTATGTTGATACGCATTGTGCTGCTTCGACATGGCCGCGGGCCTCACAGAACTACGAGGTCGGTCGCATCCGGTCCGCGGGTTGCGAGTTTGACATGCCTGCTCTAAGTCCTCCGCAACCCTGTTCACCACCTTCATCCATGAGTACAATCATCATCAATGTGGCACCATAGCCCGACGTCGGGCCTTGGCCGCCTGAATCGTTGACCTCCAATTGTCGCGGTTACGTGACCTCGTCCTCCAGTTTCGGAAGCCCAGCAGCTGTTGGACGTCTTCACCTACGGAGTTCTCCCAGCGAGCTCTCGGTCGTCCACGCAACCTCGCTCCGTCAATTCGTTGTGCGTTCATCACTTTCTTTGGCATGCGATTATCGTCCATCCGTTGTACATGCCCCGCCCATTGCAAACGTTGAAGCTTCACGATTTTCGATACTTCCAGCTCATCGTACAATTGATACAACTCATGGTTTTACCGGATACGCCATTGGTCTCGCTCGCGAACAGCCCCGACAATTCGCCGAAGGACCTTTCGTTCGAATCGGTCTAGCAAAATTTCGGAGGCTTGGGTGAGGGTCCATGTTTCGCAGCCATAACATAGCACGGGTCGGATGATCGTTTTGTACACGCGGAGCTTCGTGTTCCTGTGCGCAAGTTTCGAATTAATTATAGGGAGGACCGAGAAATATGTCTTATTGGCTAGTTGTATCCGTCGCTTAATTTCGTCGGTTTCGTTGGCGTCCTTTGATAAGTTACAACCCAGATAGTTGAAGTTGTCTACATACTCGATATTAAGGTCCCCCACTGATATGCTTGAATTTGCTGGCGTCCTTGTTTTCGATTGCATCATGGCCTTTGTTTTGCTTTCGTTGATATGTAGTCCAACTTCCTTTGCGGCGTTATTGAGGTTATGCAGAAGGCTTTCTGCATCACCCAACCTTCGAGACATGATGTTGATATCGTCGGCGTACGCTACTAATTGAGTCGACTTGATGAGTAGCGTTCCGCTGCTGTCCATATTCATGGCTCGAATTACATACTCCAAAGCAAGGTTGAAGAGCGTCGGCGCCAGCCCGTCGCCCTGCTTGAGTCCAGTACGAGTTTCAAATAGGTCAGTGAGTCGATTCTGCACTCTGACCTGCGAGACGGTATTAGTCATCGTCATCCTTGTGAGTCGCACTAACTTTGCCGGTATACCAAAATTCAGCATAATGTTGTACAGTACACTTCGATCGATACTGTCGTATGCCTGCTTGAAGTCGACAAAGATTTGGTATACGTCGATGTTATATTCCCAGCACTTTTGGAGTAGTAACTTCACTGTGAAAAGCTGATCGGTCGTTGATCGACCAGGTCTGAAGCCGCCTTGATACTCGCCAATGATTCGTTCTGCGTACGGATTAATTCTCTTTTCAAGAATTTTAGATAATATCTTATAGGCCGTACAAACTAATGATATGCCTCTGTAATTCTCACACTTCAGCTTGTCACCCTTTTTGTGGATTGGGCAAATTATGCTTTTGCGCCAATCTTCGGGGATTTCCTCGTCGTTCCATATTTTCAGCAGTAGTACATGTATAGCGTTGGTCAGGCACGTTCCACCATGCTTCAGCAGTTCTGCTGGGATCTCGTCAGCGCCGGGCGCTTTATTATTTTGAAGCGACTGTATGGCAAGACTCACCTCCTCTACTGTTGGGGGTAGAACGGGAGGGCCTGGTTCGGCTAACTGCTCAAGAGCTGGCTCCGCGGGGGATGTTGATGGTGCATTGAGGAGCTCTTCAAAATGCGAGGCCCATCGTTTGTTGACGCTTTCGATGTCGCTGATGATGTTACCATCCTTGTCCTTACATAGGCTTGTCCTGGGTTGATATCCGTTCTTAACATTATTTATAAGTTTGTACGCCTGTCTAATGTTCTTACTGGCTAATCTTTGGTTTATTTGTGTAAGAATAGCTTAAAAATAGCTTAAATCATTTTTTTTTCTTTCGTTGTATTCGGCCAACCGATCTGCAAATATAAAGAAGACAGACCTGAGCACTACAATTATAAATAAAATGAAGCATTATAAACATATTGATCAAATGACATTCACTAACAATACAAAAGCCAGTTTTCCTACCCGGAAAACTGTCGATCACAGGTCTGGATTGAGATGATAACCTCCTCCCAACCACTATGAGGATAACCTCCTCACGACCCCGAAATGGCCAGGGAGTGCACGTCCCTACGAGGTTGTAACCCAACCTCGGACCTCACCCAATGATAACCTCCTTGGGGATCAGCCATCGCTATCACTTGAACTGTCAAGGATAACCTCCTTGAAGTCCAATATTTTAAATTATTCTTTTATTAAACGTTGTCACTTGATCAATACTACTATTTCTACTATTACTACTAATTACATGTCAAAACACACCACACTTGCCCGTAAGTCTACTTACAATTATTATAGCAAATTATTCTTCCTCAAGCACAAATTACCACAAATTACCACACAAAGAAAAACACTTTTATATAAACAAAAACATCAACGAACTATATGTATAAAAAAAACACATTTTATAAATAGAAAATATTAATTTTGAACTATCAAAATTTCCTACAAGCCTTCTATTCCAGCTTGTAGAAAATTTTATATGCATAAACATAATGCATTTCTTACATTTGCTGTAACTGCTCGTCAAAATGTTTGCGTTTCTTACGTCTAATTAACTTATTAGATACTCGCCGAAGCTCGTTATATCTTTTTTTCTTGGCTCGGGATGCGCGTTGTGTGTATTGGCGATAGGCTTCATTTTTCGCCTCAATCGAGGCCCTGCATTCTTCGTCGAACCAGTCTGCTCGTCTGCGCCGGCCTTTATAGCCCACGACCTCTTCTGCGACCCCCTTGATGCTGTCTTTGAGCTCCTCCCAGAACTCATGGATGCCTAAATTGTTGATGTCATCAAGCATGGGCGACAGTTTTTCCTCTAGTGCTGTTGTATACGCAGCCGCCGTGGCATCATCAATCAAATTGTCAACCTCGAAGATCTTGGCAGGGTTGATTCTCGTTAGGTGCACCGAAGAGATTCTGCACCTGTAGGTCGTCTTCACCAAATAGTGATCGGTGTCGCAGTTGGTTCCTCGATAGGATCGAACATCTAGGACATTAGAAGCCCATCTCTTGCTGGTCAGTACGTGGTCGATCTGGTTCACGGTGTATTCATCTGGAGACTTCCAGGTCTGCTTGTGGATTCGTCGATGAGGGAAGCATGTAGAGCTTATTACCAGGTTTCTGCCGCTCGCGAAGTCGATAAGTCGCTGACCGTTGTTGTTGTTTTCGTCGTGGAGGCTATGACCTCCAGTAGTTCCCCTATGCCAGCTTGAGTACAATACATGACTAAATATTCAAATAGGCAATGCCGAGTCCCTGTCCGAAATTGATCCATTGTGATATGTGGTATCATTTAATGAAACGTACTTTTAAATTTTAACGCCTAAACTTAAAACCAGCCCGTGTAATAATGGGCTTACAAAATGAGACCGAGTTCTAATCAAGGAGGAACAGACAAATTTTAGTAAGGTAAGTAGGCGATCGATAAGTCTGATTTGGCCCATTTTCACGTGACTGCTAGAACTTTTTCCAACATTCTGTCGAAAAATATGGCTGGCTACAGCTTTATAGGGGAGGTGGGGATCCTTTGTTCAGACCTACTCCAAATATGGACCAAAAACGCAGGTCACTAGCAATATTCTGTCGAAAGTTATTAATCAGGGGTTATTTGTATGAGAGGTAGGGGAATTTTCAATATTGTCCAAGATTTTATCAATACAAGCATGTGGTTCATCTAACCGCGGCAATCCATGGCGAAATTAACCTTGTTGTAGCGCATCGTAGTGCTACCGTTAGACCACTAGCACTATGGGCAATACAGTTTATATTGCTTGTTTTGTGAGCCAATTGACATTTTGATGTTACTGCGATCCCCCTTTAAGGTAATGACGGTCGTATTTCGACTGAGACGATCCGCATTGTAACTCTGTTCAAATCCACTATGACAAGGTATCCAGCAGAAAACGCTGTTGAAAAAGTAACTTATCTCTTTAAGAGCGACAAATTTCAAAAGTTATTGGATAGAATTTCAGCCTGACTGTCAATGTATATGATGGTTTCCTACATCGTGACGGCATGACTTCCGCTTGAGGAACACTGCAGTGGCTACCTAAACGGAGTGTTAAATTAATATCTAGTCCATCAGAATTGTGGAGTTTATTCTGATGGACTAGATATTAATTTGGCATTCCGTTTAGGCCACCAACTCTTCATTTGCTTTGCAGCCATCTGTGTAGAATACGAAAGGGTGTATGCCAAAAGCGTGCTTGGAATTCGTGTAATCAGTTTCCAAGGGGAGGTTGAATATCGTTGAGTGACCTAATCTAGCGCTGCCACTGACTATGGTTTCACGCAGGCGTGGAGCCGTGTTAGCAGCCGGTTGGTCGAATAGATTCAACGACAGCATGTTGAGCAATGTGTCAAATCCGGCTGAGGTGGTAGTACGAAAAGCTGCACTTATGACAAGAGATGCCATTCTTTGTACTTTTGGAAGCAAGCTGTAAAAGATGATTTAACTAAGCGTCAGTCACCATACGCATACACATCGTATAGTAGAATATTTCGCACGATTGTAGTGCAAATCCAACATAATGCTTTTGGTTGCAAAGTCCCATCTTTTTCTTGCTTTATTCATCCTCTGTTGAATGCTGGGATTCCAGGTAAGCTTTCTGTCCCGCAACAGTACAAGAAATTTAGCCTTTTCAGCAAACACATATTGACTATTCCGTAGCATGATAGGCTTAAGAGAAATATGTCGTCTTCTAGTTAACAGCAGCAAACAACTACGTTTTAGCTGGGCTAAGTCCGAATCCACTAAGATTTAGCTGCTCCCGTGCACCTATCACCACTTGCGTTATGAGAACAACCAATGGAAGCAGCTTTCTTCATTAATATGTTCATTAAGGCGAGATGTCTACTACTTTTGAGTAACTAACTGTGCGATCGGTGTCGCCGTTGCCACCCGATTTCTCCATTGTAAGGCTACCCGAAGTAATGGACTTCATCATTGGTTGCAAGTAAAATTCACTTTTAAATCCCACGAGTAGAGTTGGTCTCGGCGATGACACGATCCAAGATAGAGCTGCCTGTAGAAATATGCTGAGATATTATCGCCAAAACGGGCGATGTGCCTACACCGCAGGTCGAGCAACGCGAAACCATGGAGCGGTATAAAGAACGAGGCAAGGAAGAAGAAGAGTTGGGGAGAGTCTGGTCTACTCAAACAGTGTCTCGCATTATTCATGTGGGGCTGGCAAACCTTGGAGAGCACTCGGTATTCAAGGCATTTCGTTAGAGGTGGTGACGGGTACTTGCCGCTTGACACCTTGGAAAATTAGGCAGCTAACCAACTACTCTTCTCAAAATAAGAAATAAGCAGCTTAACGCTAAACAATTAAGCATCAAGCTAAAAGAAATTGTAGGGTAAGATATATCCAGACAATTTATAAACAATATTTTACCAAAGAACACATTTTGTTTTCTGATGGGCTATACTTCCTAACCGCACCGTATTGCTTCCTTCCAAGCGACAGTCTATCAAAAAATCACTTCTCGATCGTGTGTCCGCCAATACTAATGCGTTCTTGTTACAACTGGTAAACTTAACCAAATACCAGGAATTTAACGCCAGTGTTGTTGGTTCCAGAACAAATTATAATTGATTGAAATTAGTTTTATGACATATACATCGTTGTGTACCTACATGTTATCAGTAATTTCACTCAAATTATCATAAGTTTTACATCATATCCATTAGGGGGATCTGCTGCGTACAAATTATTTAGTTCTCACGCACACGCGCTTGCCTTATGTGCACGTCCACTTATGCTACGAGAAAGACCATTCTTTTACACATACATACATACTTTCATCTACTATCTAGAATAGTTAGGTGCTACTGTCTTGTTTTATGTTGAAGTCAAATCCGGATATTTAGATATGTACTATGAAGAAAAAAAATTAATTTAAAATTTTAGTTTGTCTTTTATGATGTCATTTCGGTTATCATAAATGCGACAATAGAAATGTAACCTAATGGATTTCTTAACATATATTCCAGATGACAAGAATCACTGAATCGTGTCATGGGAACTGCCATCATAAAACATGTTTTATGTTGGCGGTCTTTGGTTAGATCTCATATGCGCGCATAATAATAATTCAAAAGAATGACTTAAGTGATGTTTTAATGTTATTTGGGGTCATAGTGATGAGCTCTTGTTTTTACATTTACATATTCGTTTACGATTACGAATGTGTATGTTCTAAGGTTTTAATGACGATAATACGAAAATGGGGCTACATTTGATTGTTGTTTGTCCCATACATAAAATTATTGTCGAATTATATATTCATTATTTCTGTTTTATCGATTACACAACAGGCCAAAGAGCATTGTACCCGTGGTAATGTTCTATTACACATAAGTAAAATGTAACAAAATATTTGTATTATCTTCCATCGCGAGAAAACGAGTTTGATAAGAATCTTAGGTGCACGTAAATATACGTACCCCTTTGAATGATGTTCCGTTTTAGACTCTATCTTTGTGATACTGATGACCCACGAAAAAGCGTGCATATCATTAAATTTGTGGTTAATTTTTTTCGAAGAATGACAAACTATTAGGATGGAGAAATTAATTTCTGAAGCATAAAATATTCCGCCCTTGTAAAGATAAACTAGAGGAGGTTCACCTCTTATTCTTCAATCAAGCTATAATTGAGTGTGTCATTAAGATGGGAAAACGATACGTTTTTAACCAGAAAAGTAGTAGTTGGTTCGAAATAATGAATAGCTTTACATCAGGGAATATTTGAGTTGTTAAAACGATCCGTCATGGGAGACTTGATGTTTAAAGATACTCGTAGATGGAACAGGTATAGGAATATGCAAATGTGTGATTAGAAACAGATTAATTTGGATTGGACCTTATTTTCGAATTTGATTTGTTACACCAAGCATGAATGATATTTCTTATATACATAGATGTATGTATTAATTATTTGTCTATGCGTTTATTTTTTTAGAATGCTGAGTACGAAGTCATTGATGACTCACAAGAGCATTGGTGGAAGGTGAAAGATCAGCATGGAAATATTGGATATATACCTAGTAATTATGTTAAAGCAAAAGGTCTTCTTGGGCTCGAAAGATATGAGTAAGATATCAAAAATAATTAAAACTTCAACATTATTTGCTAATTGTGTTTTAATTCGATAGATGGTATGTTGGCGATATGTCGCGGCAACGTGCAGAATCTCTCCTTAAACAAGGCGACAAAGAAGGCTGTTTCGTAGTTAGGAAATCCTCAACAAAAGGACTATACACATTATCACTCCATACCAAAGTGTAAGTATGTTTTTTTTTTCATTAGATTTGGATTAGTAGCATCAGTAGGTTGAGTTTCGTATGAATCCATGGGACTACTTTCCAAGAACCGTGTGCAGTAAACATTTTCTTGTCGTATTGGTTGTATTTTATCTAAATTTTATTGGATTTAAAAATTAAAATGATAATTTTTTCTACTTCCTTCCATACAGTCCGCAATCGCACGTTAAACATTATCATATAAAACAGAATGCTCGTGGCGAATATTATTTATCTGAAAAGCACTGCTGTGAGACAATTCCTGATCTAATCAATTACCATCGACATAATTCGGGTGGTCTTGCCTGCCGTTTAAAGTCATCGCCCTGTGATAGGCCCGTTCCGCCAACTGCTGGATTATCTCATGGTAAGTGTTGAATTTTCTGTACATACGTATGTACTCATACTTTTATAGCGTAACGTTGATGATGACGAAGATGGTGAGGATGATGATGATGGGTTTCTTAGCGTCAATTATCATGAGTTTATCGCTCTGCGGCGTAACGAGTTCAACATTTTCTATAATACATACATACATAAATTTTTATTCATATGTGACTTACGATGTTACGATAATTTTTATTCATCTGTTGTATACACTCTTTCCGATTCTCTTTTCATTTATCAGACAAATGGGAAATTCATCCATCCGAACTTATGCTTTCGGAAGAACTGGGATCGGGCCAATTTGGTGTTGTTAGACGTGGTAAATGGCGTGGATGCATCGATACGGCTGTTAAAATGATGAAAGAGGGAACAATGTCGGAAGATGATTTTATTGAGGAAGCTAAAGTAATGACGTAAGTATTGGCATTTCTATACTTTTTAAGAAATGTTCTTAAATGTATACTTTTCTTGTTTTAGAAAATTGCAACATCAGAACTTGGTTCAATTGTACGGTGTTTGTTCTAAACATCGACCGATCTACATCGTCACCGAATATATGAAACATGGATCGTTACTCAATTACCTTCGAAGACATGAAACTTCATTGATTGGAAATATGGGATTGTTGCTTGATATGTGTATTCAGGTACGTTTTTGTATTATCAATTAGATTAAGGCAGATTTATGTGATGGTGCGCATTGAAGTGTTTGTCGTGGTGTGCGCATATGTTTGTTATCATTTTTTGTGCTCGCTCCCCTCGCATTAAAAGAAATAGACGAAAACAGCGGGGCTCTTTAGAAGAACCCATTTTTGGGAAAGGGTTTCTATGGTAGTATTTCGTGCATTTGTGTACGGGGGTCTTTTGAAAAGTCTCCATTCTGGTTATGATATGACGCGTCCTTTGTAAAATAGTTATGATGAGAGCTTTCAAATTCTCAAAACGATGCGTTGTATATTTCTTGTTTAACAGGCGCTTTTGTTAAGGAAGTCAGTTACTATTTCGATTATCAGTTTCAGAATGGGCGAGCTCAAATGTGGTCGAATAAGATCAGTGAACATCCAGAATAGCTCGAAATGAGGCAATCATCGACATATACCATTATCTCGTTTTATTCGGTCAATGAATGAAGTTGAGGTAAATAGAAGAGTCCATATTATTATTATCATGTGCTGACTGCGCGACGTTTGCCGCGTTTTGTCACTGTCAACAACAAATGAAATCGTGTATTGTTGAAATTTTTTTCGCCGATTGGCAATCCTGTAAGAAGTCCGGATACACCACTTCACACATAGATCCAGAAGCAATTGATTGATTGCTCTGTTCGAGAGTATAGAGTGGGGTGCCTCTTCAACCATACCTATATACAAACGTTGTGCCAGTGTTGTAAAAATGCGTCTAGATGTCAATAGCGCTTTCACTAGTATGCAGATTGGCTCGTCAACGTGAAGGCTCCGAAGTGCGTCGGTAATCGCCCTAGTTTTAATATTATTGAAGGCGCCTTCAATGTGTATTCCTTCTGATGAATAGATTTTTCAATGAATCTGAGTAGTACTAGAGATTGCAGAGCCGTATCCACTGACCTTCCTTTCCGGTAGGCATGTTGTGCCGTTGAAAGGCGGAATAGTAATGCTGATGTGTCCGAATAGTAATTCGAAGATGTGTATCAACAAGTCGTTCAAGTAGTTTTAGCGTAGTTGAAGAGAAACTAATGGGCCTCCTAAGGTCATTTAGGTCGTGCGTGCGAGCTTCTGCCCGTTTTGGGAATATACGTAACCTTCACCTCTCTCCATACGCGAGATATATAAACTAAACGGAAACATCCCGTTAGTATGCTCTCTATCCGTGGATAGGTAATGTATAAGCATTGCTGCATCCCGCAGATTTAAACGGTTTAAATCTCGATATCGCCCATAATATCTTTTCCCGAGATATCTGAAATCGATTTACTTCCACACGATGCTGTGTGACCCAAAGGGAATGCAGGTGGTGCAGTTACGGAACTTCCCGGGAAATCTGCGTCAAGCAGACACTCAATCGTCTCAGTGCTCGAAGACGACATTTTCCTAAAATTTCAGTCTCAGATGACCCTTCGACACTTTCGCAAAAGCTTTGCCATGCATTCCGTTTGGACGCTCTTCCTTCTTTTTTAAGGAACTAAGATGCCTTTTGTAGAATATCCATTCGGACTGCACCCTAAAAGCTTTAGCCTTATTCAAGATTAAAAGACCATAAAATGCGTCCAATGATATCGAGAAGAATTGACAGGCTTCGGGTACGAAGCTCTGAAGGCCGTGCAGGCAACTCAAAAATTCAAAAGAAGAAGAAGAAAGGAGCTTCTTTGTGATCTATGCATCGGCAGGTGCTTGCTGTAGCTCAGACTCGGAGAAATGGACCCCCCGTATTTGAAGTGAATCACGTGGCTAGGTAGGCCCTCATGGCAATGGAAATGGAATTTTAACGAATGGGGGGGGCCTTAATAAATAAATCCCTTGAGCGGGAGATAAGGAACTAAACTTAATCATTATGCATCTAAACGAGAACTGAACACACAGTCGGATGACATAGGGAACATGTTTTCGGTGGCACTATAGTGATACTGTGTGGACTATCGGTCATACCTCTCTTTCACGGGATTATCTGCTTTTTTGACAGGGTAATCAGATGCGAATTAAACTTCGGATATTAAGTTCAATCAGGGCAACAATACTAGATGACATACCTTGTTGAAATCGATGAATACACAGTGCAAATCCTTATGCGCTGCTCTATTTTATACAATTATTGCACGACATATGTTCTTCCTATTGCATCACCTGTAGATATCAGTCGTACCATTTTTCTCAACCGGTGGCAGACAACGCGCTTGTAAATCTTTAGTGTTAACTCTATATTCCTGCGTTGTTAAAGGAAACTTTCTGACAATGCATGAGGCATCGGATGTCCTCTTTTCATTTTGTCGATGTGTTGGATGATTAAGCCCTAAATTTGGCCTGGCGCTAAATTGGAAGTTGTAACCAAAGACGAAATTCCATCGCATTCTAGGGTCGGTACATAACTGCCATGTTTTGTGTTCGATAAGGACCAAATTTTTCATATGATCCATACATGCATTGTAGACATTCCAATAGTGTCGGACTGAAGCTTCGGCCAAGGTTCGGCGTTTTGAGATTGTTTCATGTGATCTATTCTCACACGTCTCATGTAGTCTTTTAAAACCTCAGAAAACAACATTTTTATTTTGCATATTGCAAATGGTTAGGAGATGAAAAAAAAAAAAACAAATTATTATTTTATTATATTATTCTATTCTTCATCATTCAGAGAGAACTTCGTCGTCTATCATGAAAAATGCAGACATTGCGCAGCAGCCTCAATTGGGCATGATTTTGGTTTTCCTGATAGCATATACCGTTTTCTATGTTGCAGCCGACTGAGTGAGCCCCTCATCATCTGCAGTAGCTCTGCCACCAATGAGCTGTGTAAATTGTTTCTCGAATACATATATGATGGTAGCCAAACTTTTAGTGTCTGTAAAGTGGGCCTGGGCATCATTCAAACATCACAGCATGGCATGCTGATTGATTAAAGAGTGGAGGTTGCCGTCAGGTCAGACCATCGCTTCTCTGATCACGAATATATAAAAGAAAGCGTCCTGATGCGATTCGGCGCACTGTAAATCACTGATGGACCGACTAGCCTAAATTTCGTAATGCTCTTTTCGAAGGATTACAAGACAGCGAACGGTTCGATTATATGGTAAATATTTGCACAGCGTCTATGGGTTCTGCCACCTCGATTTTCTAATATTCATATTCATTAAAAGGAAACCATCATGGTACAATCTCTCCGAATTAAGAGCCGTGAACAGGAAGGCTAAAGCTTCTAGGCTGAAGGCGAATTGGATTTCATACGAAAAAAACACATCTTTATTCCTTCAAAAAAGAGTTATGGGTAGCCAGCTGCAAGCTTTTGTGGAAGATTCGAAGAGTCATCCGAGACGTCAGGATTAAGAAAAATAATGGCATCACGTCTAAAATAAATAAATATATAAATATACCCAATTTCCTTCAAAAGGAATTGAGTTTCTGTTTGATGCGCACCCTCCGGGAAGGAAGGCAATTGTACCACTCAAATTCCCTACAAATCGCACAAAACAGTGTGAGGATAATGTATTAACGCACGCACGTGCTAATGACCTTTTACGTGACACATTAGAACTCTGGCTCTTGTCTGCCTTGTTAACCTCTTTTCAGTAGGTTCACCTGACGAAAGGTAATTTGGCGATATGAATGATTTTCCGCCGCCTGGTTGGTGTTGTTTTTTTGTAGGTATTACATTAAGGGATTTCGTGCTACAGCTGTATGGGATGTTGTGTATGAGAGAGCTTCCTATCGAACCCCTTCAAAGTGATTTAAAGCCTTGAAGCAAATGAAAACAGAGATAAAATTAAACTGCCCTTTTGTAAATTAACGTTTTCTGTTTTTTTTTTCACTTACAGGTTAGCAAAGGCATGGCCTATCTTGAGCGACACAACTATATTCACCGTGATTTAGCTGCCAGGAACTGTCTCGTTGGTTCTGAAAATGTAGTGAAAGTTGCCGATTTTGGATTGGCCAGATATGTACTCGATGATCAGTATACGAGCTCCGGCGGTACCAAATTTCCCATTAAATGGGCGCCACCAGAAGTGCTGAACTACACCCGATTTTCGTCGAAGAGTGATGTTTGGGCTTACGGTAAGAAACTTATTTGTATTTGGGCTTGATATTTTAAATTGATTTCATAAATTTAATTGATGCTCGCAGGTGTTCTGATGTGGGAAGTTTTCACTTGCGGAAAGATGCCATATGGACGCCTAAAGAATACAGAAGTTGTAGAGCGTGTACAACGCGGCAATATTCTAGAAAAACCAAAGGCATGTGCCAAGGAAATTTATGATGTAAGTACTTACACATATAAAAAAATTTATCATAAATTGATTTTCAAATCATTATTAATTTATTTCCAGGTAATGAAAAAATGTTGGTCTCATTCCCCAGAAGATCGGCCATCATTCCGTAGTCTTAAGGATCAGTTAGCTCTGGTCGCACAAAACCTAACAGACTAAATGCAAGAATCTTAAAACTGAACTAATCCTAGGGTCAACAGAACCTACTATTCTATAATGCAAACATATTTAAATATTTACAGTCTTTCGCATTTTCGAGAAAAGTATGAATGAGAATGATAATTATGTAAAAGTTTTATATAAAGCAAACAAAAAGAAAATACACAAAAGAATATTATAATAGACATTGTAATACGATAAATAACAATAAGAAAGACAAAAAGCCGAAATATGTAGTCGAGCGTAAGTTAGATTTATTATCACACTTTAGAATGCAACAATTTCACATTTTTACCATATCCTTGTGCTTTCGAAGAGAGAAAAAAGCAATGAGAATAAAACTGACATAAAGACGATAGTAAAAGTTTACATTATAAGCAAAACATTTTATAAGTGTATTTGATGAGTGAATAAAAATGGTTATTATCATAAAAAATATTAAATAAAGTGAAAAATATGGCATCGCTTTTATGAAAACAAAATTTTATTTAATTTATAATTTAGAATAAATGTACGAACAGAAGTAAAACATGTGAAATTTATTTTAATTCCGAAATCTCACTAAGTAAGAAAATTACACGAAAAGATGGGACTAAAGACGTGATGTCTAATTTTAAGGTTTTATTTAAGAATAATTTGCGAAATGGTTAAACCTAGTTAGCTATGCTCAAATTTTCGATTAGCAGGATTAAAATAACTCAATATTAAATTACACTCATTGTTTTTATTTTTTGTTGTATTATACGTAAATTTTGATGATCTTATTTTGAAAATAAATGTTCCGCAAGTCTCGTTGAATCTAGCAATATTTGCTCTGCATGTTTTCATTTTATATTATATGTATTTTGAAACTATTTTTTTTTATTGCGTATGTATACCCATATTTTTATTTTTAATATTTTTTTGCGTATATTGATTGTTTACTCAGTGTATTTCAATTTTTTATATGAAATTATAGACGAAAATGTATTTGAAACTTGCTTGTTTTATTGAAATAATTTTAGTAATTTTTAATCGAAGTCTTCCTGAAAGGTTATTCATTTAAAATGCCGAGTTATAGTTACAGTAGAACCCCGTTTAAGCGAACTTCGATCGATACGCACCTAATACTGCAGTTGATACACATAGGAAAGACTAAAAACATTGCTTCTTTGATTATGTTTTTGATTAGGCATTTTAGAGTCAATTACATGGGCACCATGGATTAACCAAAATTTAGGTCACTGAAATGTCATTAGCCCGCTTTACTTTGGTTAAGCGGTGTTTCACTGTATATTATTTCTCTCTCTCTATCTCTCTACTTCCTGTTAACCCCTTGAGGAGCATAGGGCATCAACCTACTACGCCTATTTTCCGCCTCGTTTGTTCTGTGCCATCGTCTTTAGGTCTGACCACCTCTTGCCTAATGAAGCAGCCTCGCTATTAACCGATCTTCTCCATGTATTTCTTGGTCGTCCAACACGCCGTCTTGCATTGGCTCCTTGTGGGTTCCATTCTAGGGTCTGTTTTGCTATATTTTTTGCCCTCTTCGAAGGGTAGGACCTATCTATCCAATGGCACTTTCGCATTTGGACAGAAGTGCCTACCCAATCCTGGTGCCTATGACATTAAGGAGATCATCATTCGAAAAAAATTTTTAGGATGCATCGTAGACACTGGTTGACGAAAGCTTGCAGCTTAGTTGTTATCTTATTAGTCACCTTCCAAGTTGAATAGCCATAAAGAAGCACAGATTTTACAATTGAATCGAAGATTCAGATTTTGGTGAGCCTGGAAATTTTGTTCTTTTGCCAGAAGGGAGTCAAACTGAACAAGGCTGTTACAGCCTTGATGATACGCGATTATGCACCAGCGTCCGCACCGCCATCTGCTGTGACTATGCTTCCGAGGTAGCAGAATTCGTCAACTTTTTCGACTGCCTGACCCGAAACACAATTTCCGCTTAGTTCCCCTGCATCAGGTGCGATCAACTTCATCCTTGATCCGGTTTAAAATAATTTTAGCCATCAACTTGGAGACAGCTGGAAGTAGTAAAAACCCACGACAATTTTTATAATCCTTCAGGTTACCCCTTTTCCTTTTTAATCACGCCCTTTTTCCATTATATCATTTAGAGTGTTAAATTGTTTTACAATTTGCCATGCTGCCTAAGTGCTCGGTTACCCTGTCTTTCTTGGAGAAGCAAAAAGGCTACGAGATAAAACTCCTAATATGTAGGCACCATTGATACTAAAATTGACTAACCTACAATTCATAGGGTGCGAAATACTTGTTAAATCTGAAATGTCATGGACAATATTTATACGTAAATAAATTTATGTTGTGATCAGATACTTATTGCGCGAAAATGCCTTCCGAACACCTTGCAATGAAAGCTCGCATGCGGCCGCTGATTCAAGGCTGAAACATTGAGCACGGAAGAGTGGCAGTCTAATTTCACTAAGCTACACCCGCAGATCATTAAATGGTTAACTGACGGTCCTAAAACAACCTAGGATTAAGGAGCTGGTGTGGTGGGCCCAGCACATAGAGTATCTCTACCGATAGGTCACCACTGTATTTCAGGCAGAAGTCAACGCAATAGCAACTTGCACCGAACTCTGTCTGTCTGTCAACTATGCAAACAAACGAATAGTGATCTCCTCGATCGATCACTCAGTAAGTACACCGTCACGTCAAGACTTGTTCAGTGCTGCCTGAAGACGCTGAATCAACGCTATCTAGGACAATTACAGGCATTTTTCCAAAGCCGAAACCTCACCATCTCTGCGTCAAAATCTTCTGCGACTTTTCTAACCACTTGGTGGGAGGACATTAGATGGTGGTCCTACGGCAACTACCTCTATGGGGCGGACCGGACCTGTTTTCTGCGTGGAAACGGCCAAAAGTTGCCAAAACGCCTCCCTAGCAAGAGCCTTGAAGGTTCGATGCAGGAAGGTTGTGTTTGTCTGTGTAAATGTGTGGATTCGAGTTATGTGTTTTTTCGTCATATTGGGAGCATTACATCTCGGCGCGGCTGCTCTCAATTTCACTAATTCGCGCCGGCATTGAAACAAATCCACGCGCAGAGGTATGGTTTATTAGTGTTTGCGGCCAACGAATTGGTTCGAATGCCAGGTCAGTACAGTGTAATTGCTGCTTGGAGTGGGTACATCTCAGGTGTTCCGGCTTGAGAAGGGTTGGTCAGCATTCCATATCATATGTTACAATGGGATGTATAAATTCAGGGCGACCTCGGGCTGCCCCTAGCCCACCATCTCCTCCACAGCCCCCAGCTCCCCCAAGCAATATGAACAGGAATGCTAGACCTAGCTTAACCCCGGCCCCTCCTCCAGCAATTTTCACTCCATTGTCCTTATTGCAGTTTAACTACAACGGCATTCACAAAAAAATTGCCGAGAGCACTCACTTCATGAGTGCAAACAGAATTCTCATTTCCGCCATTCAGGAGACGTTGCTCCATCCGAACTCGTCTTTTAGCGTCCATGGCGATCACGTGGCAAAGATATACCAGCCGCCAGGAATGATTCTCACCCTGGAGGTGGACTTGCCTTCCTAATACACAAGTCCGTACCGTACTGTGTATTAGATGTAGATGTCGACGGTACGGCGGAAATGCAAGCCATCTCAGTTTCATCAGGGAGCACTAACATCGAAATTTTCAATGTACATGTTCCACCTCATTCTAGATGCCCTTCTGGCTATCGTTTCGATATTAGTTTTCTCCTATCTGGAGAGCACAGGATCATTCTTGGTGACTTTAACGCGCACCATGAGCTCTGACCTCAACAACGATGCCAGGGGTATAACTATCGCCGAATCTCTAGACGCCTCAGATTTCTGTCCAATTAATGAAGACTCGCCGACCCGAGTCACAGGCACTTGCAGTAGCTCTCCTGACTTAACTATTGTAAGTGCCAGCCTAATCAGTGCTACTCGATGGGAGACGCATACTGCTCTCTCGTCCGATCACCTAACAATCATTATAAGAATTGACAAACCAGCAAACCTGACTAAGTCTGAGAAGCGAACGTTTGTCAATCACAAGAAAGCCGATTGGGAGGGTTTCAAAGCATATTCGTCGGCGAAGTTCATCGAGCTACCTACAGCGACTAGCGTTCATAAGGCCGAACGAAATATTAGGAACGTCATTGCCAAAGCAGCGGCACGTTATATTCCTGCAGGACGTATCCCGAAAGTTCGACCTAATTTCCCTACTAGTGCCGCCAGATTAGCCGATGAACGAGATAACATCAGACGCGCTCACCCAGGTGATCCCGGAATTCAGGAGCTTAACTCCGAAATCAATCGACAAGTAAAAGACTATCGAGGGAAGAGCGCTGGTCTCGGCGAATCCTGCCGATCCATAACAATACTGTCTCCTGTCGCAAAGACGCTGGAGGCCCTTATTCACCCCACTCTTGTTAAGCATGCTAAGCTAGAACCACACCAGCATGGCTTCAGGAAAATGCATAGTACCACCACTGCGATCACTACACGCATTCGTGACGGGCTAAACCAGCGACGTCCTTGCCACAGATCGATTCTTGTGGCAATTGACCTAACGAGTGCATTTGACAATGTCAATCACTCGATGCTTCGCGCGAACCTGCTGAATATGCATATCCCTGCTCAAGAGATCCGTTGGATTGCCAATTATCTAGCTGGTCCGCATTCCTTCACTGAGTTTCGAGGCAAACGTTCTAAGCTGAGGAAAATCAAATTAGGAGCTCCACAGGTACCCCCACTCTGTTCAACATCTATATGTCCGGCCTTCCTACACCACCGGAAGGAATCGAGGTGATCTCCTACGCAGACGATTGCACCGTACTCGCCACAGGGGAGGATAAGGATGAAATGCGCCTCCAAATTAATCGCTATCTTGGGCGATTACAGGCTTTCTTCCAAAGCCGAAGCCTCACCATCTCTGCGTCTAAATCTTCTGCTCTCTTCTTACCACCTGGTCGGGGGATTGTCGGTGGAAGGTTGATGTCCGTATTGGCAACAATCCAATTGCTACTGTTGCTTATCCTAAAATTCTCGGGCTCCATTTAGAGAGCATGATGACGTCAGCTCATCACGCGGCATCCGTTTGCGCAAAGATGCGCAGTAGGAACAAAATCCTAAAAGCACATGCTAGTCACCAGGGGCGGCGCATAAGGGCCCGCAGGGCCCCCGTGGCGGGGGGGAGGTGGTGGGCACGAGGTTTAGGGGCCCAAAAGCCACACGAAAGATTTCTCGAACCATAAAAACTGCGAAAAAAAAACACTCGTAGATATTTTTTGTAGACAAGAAGAGATGTACACTTTTCGAAGTCAAAACAAATGCTAAATTTATTGTTTCTCTTTTACCAGGACCCTTAGATAAACAAATTTAATATTGTCTCCTAAAATCTTTGAAAGTGCATGAAACAATCCGGAACCTCAAATTTTTACAAAAAAAAAAATATTTGCTTTGCATGGCTACGCTATTTGCTGTAATTGTACCCGCGGTTTGTAATCCGATCAACCTTTTTCCTTGCCAAGAACGGGCAAAAAGATTCTTTAGGTTCCTCTGTAAATAAATTATCTTAAAATTGTTTGGTGATAGTACCTCTTCTAAGCTTTCGGACTAAATTCCAATCGACTTTGTCATGAACTGTCAAACATGAGGAAAATAGTTGGAGAGTGGTACTAAACTTAGTTTAAACTAGTTAGTACAGTCTCTATATGTCGTTAAAGACTAAAATATTTTATATTTTATTTTGCTTGCGGTATACAGTTATTAGTGCTGTGGTGCAGAGGCCACATTTGGGTTGAAAGGAGTCTTGCCAAGATTGATGTATTGAATTAAATATTAAGTACAAGCGTTCTTAAAATTGAAGGATTTAAATTAAACCGAGAAAAATAACGTCCCTTGAAATTAACTCGATATCCTTTTGAAATCGAGTTACATTCCTATTAAATATAATCTTTTCCTTTTAAATATATATCGCTTTAATTCAAATTCATTCTTTTTAAATTAATGGGAAATCCTTTAAATCCAAATTTTCAATAGGAAATCTTTTTAAATTAACGGGAAATCCTTTAAATCCAAATTTTCAATAGGATTTTTTTTTTGTTTACACTCGCAGTTGGTCGGCAGTGTGGTAGAGCGATGTCACAATGTATGGTATAAATTACAAACATCGTCTCGTATAGTCTGTGTGGTGTAGTAGGTAGGGGCGTTAGTCTTCAAATCATAGGGTCGCGGGATCGAATCCCACTGTAGGTAGGTAATTTATTATGCATTTTAGAGCGTAAAGAGGTAAATGAAATGTCGCCAACACCTATAGCGATGTCAGTTATACAAAACTCATTTATGAGTAATTTTCACAGGGAAAGAACACCCTGTGAGAATAACTCTTCTTCTTCCTTGCCTCGCTCTCTTTATACCGCTCCATGGTTCCGCGTTGCTCGACCTGCAGTGTAGGCACATCGCCCGTTTTGGCGATAATATCTCAGCATATTTCTACAGGCAGCTCTATCTTGGATCGTGTCATCGCCGAGACCAATGCGTTGTTGTTGCTTTTTCATTTGACACATCCAGGTGTTCTTCGGTCTGCCTCTGGCCTTGGGTCCATCAAGTGGAACTTCCATTGATATCGCTTTCTTTGCTGGGTTCTCAGGCGGACGCCGTTGAACATGGCAATACCAATCCATTTGTCGGTCTTCGAGCTTTTCGGTGATTGGTTGGTCTATGGACAAGCTACCTCGGATGTAGCTACTCTTGATGTGGTCCCTTTTCGTTACACCAACTGACATGCGTAACATTTCAGTCGCTGTCATTTGTTTCGCGTAACCTTCATACATGGTCCAGCATTCTGATCCATACATGAGTGCGGGACGTACAACCGTTTTGTACAACTTGCCCTTTAGCTTCAGTGGCATTTTCTTATCGCAGAAAACTCCAGAGTTTTCTCGCCACGTCATCCACCCAACCTTTGTGCGATGTTTGATGTCATCATCGCATGTAGCTCCGTTGTTCACCATCGAGCCAAGGTACTTGAACTTGGTACAAGTCTTAAGCTGCTCTCCTTTGACGTACATTTCTGGTATCGGTGCATCTGGGTCTGAGAATGGGCGGCAGCATAAGAACTCAGTCTTTGTTATACTTACCCTCAGTCCATGCTCCTCCATGTTGGGCTACTGAGGACTATATCATCGGCAAAAAGAAGAGATATTTCTAGGCCGTCGGAGATACGTGTTAATAAGTAGCACATGATGATGTTGAAGAGCAACGGACTCAATACACTGCCCTGGTGTAATCCGACATTCACCGGAAATTCTTCTGATTCACCGGCTGTGCATCTAACCTTAGTCGTAGCTCCATCATACATGTCTCGTATCATCCTGACGTATGCCTCAGGGACATTAAGTGCTCTCAAGGCCAACTATATCAGATCACGAGGTACTGTATCGAATGCCTTTTCCAAATCGATGAACACAAAGTGCAAGTCCTTTCGTGCTGCTCTATACTTTTCCATTGCAATACGAATGCACTGAATCGCATCGACTGTAGATCGACCTTCAACAAAGCCGCATTGATTGTCATTCAACCGCACAATCTTTCTCAATCGGTTGCAGACAACTCGCTCGTAGATCTTCAGTGTATGAGGTGTTAACTTTATAGCCCTATAGTTGTTGAGTTTGCGTGAGTCTCCCTGTGAGAATAACTCCTTTTGGTGTAATTTAAAGTATTCTTTTGAGTTCATGCATTTGGATAAATAATAAGAAAAATCCTTTAATTTTAAATAAAATGATATCCCTTTAAAAAAAAAGTGTCCATCCTTTTAAATTAAAAGGAAATCCTTTCGATTTATGGTTGTGACCTGATTAAATTGACACTGCATCACTTTAATTTAAAGTGATTATAGATAGACTTTCAAAAGGAATATCTTATTAGTTCAAAATGAAATCCGTTTGAAATAAAGGGATTATACAATGATTCAAAGGGAAACAAATATGAAGCAAAATCAAATTTGAATCTCTTTTAATCATATGCGTATTTTTTGAATTTACAGGATTTTTTTTCTCAGTGTAGAGCATACATACTTTCAATTGACTCAAGCTACACCACACCACCACAACCCACACACGTCCGCGTCCGAATCCATTTTTTTGATACTTCGTTCTGTCAAATTCATACATTTTCTTCGATTTTGACGGAATGAAAATTAAAAATAAGGATTAGGATTGACCGTGTGTGTGCGGCATTAGGGTATAGATAGAGCGCTCGTTTTCAAATTATAGGTACGAATGACGAATGCTATTCTCAATATAAAAGTCCATCCAGACTGATCACCAAATCGTTGCACCTGCAACCAACTGGCAGTTGTCATTGCATCCAAACTGATCGCGTATGATGTGCGTAGTTTTGATATTCAATATGGAAACTCAATCAACCGCTTGTTAAATTCAAAGTGAAAATTTTGCAACTTTTCTTCTTTCTTTTGTGTGAAATTGAATAATTCTTGAATAGCCGTGCAATTACTCAAACGCGCAGAGTCCGATTTTGATAATTAAATTTAAGAAAAATCACCCAAATGAAATTTTGGTTATGTCATTATCTGTCTCTATTTGGTTGCTAGTGTAGATGCTAAGTAGCAACCAAATGGCTGTTCGTGATGCCAGTTTTTGGACGCGCAACCATTTGGCGATCAGTCTGGATGGACCTTTAGAAAGCAAAGAGTCAAAGTAGCTCTGAGCAAACTAGAACGTTCTTAATTTTAGTAGAAATACTGTAACGTCAAAATCAACGAGCTGTGAATGATGACTGAAAAGTGTAGATCGTCCTTCAAGAGTGTTTTCGATTGATTTCACTCTGCTTTTTCCTCAGTGTAGGGGCCCACTCAAGAAGTTGGCGGGAGGGCCCAGAGTGAAGTTGTTCCGCCACTGCTAGTCACATACAAAGCGGTGGGTCGAGCAGCCGCTGATTATCCAGCCCTAATTTGGTCACATAGTCTATGTGATACAAACTGGTCCAAAATTCAGGTCTGCCAAAATGCTGCTCTACGCACAGCCACAGGTTTTCTCTTGATGTTTGCCCAGGATCACTTAAATCAACAGACAAAATTGATGCCAATACGTGACCACAATCTCCTATTGTCTAAACCGTATCTTGTTGGTTGCTATCGTGAGGATCATCCCAGCCACAGTCACATGGACCGAATTCCTCTACCACTACATGTCAGGCGTGGTTTACGAGACCTAGAGAGAGAGGTCCAGGGATACAAGATGGTCCCTTACGACGACGATGCATACCGAGCTGGCATCGCTGTGATTCACACTGCAAAAGTGAGTCGGTCTATTGCGAGATTAGGTGCGAGTCCTCTCAGTGCGCCCACCACCCATTTCGCCTGAGGAGATTAGGCTCCCGAGAGCCACCAGAGTGACATTAGCTCAACTTCGGTCGGGCTTTTGTTCGCGCCTCAATTCGTACCTTTCTCGCATAAACCCGGACATTCAAAACATCTGTCCAAACTGCGCTGGCGCTCCACACGATGTGGGTCACTTGTTTCAATGCCCAGCTGCGCCCACTGACCTAACCCCTATCTTACTGTGGGAAAACCCTATCGCAGCAGCTATGGTTTCGTCCCTTGACGTCACGGACGAAAACATCGACGAACCATAACTCGAATCCACATAGATGCACAGCGCTTCACACCTTTCTACACCGCTAAAAGAAGAAGAAGAAGGACATTAGATGGGAGATTTATATACGTATTGGCAACAATTCTGTTCCTACTGTAGCAAACCCCAAAATTCTCGGGCTTCACCTAGAGAACATGATGACGTCTGCGAAGCACGCAGCTTCCGTTTGTGAGAAAATGCACAGTAGGAATACAATCCTAAAGGCTCTAGCTGGTAGCACCTGGGGCAAAGATAAAGAAACCATGCTAGCTACTTATAAAGCGGTGGGTCGAGCGGCCGCTGATTATGCAGCCCCAGTTTAGACACATAGTTTATGTGACACAAACTGGTCCAAAATTCAGGTCTGCCAAAATGCCTCTCTACGCATCGCGACCAGTTGCCTTCTGATGTCTGCCCAGGATCACTTACATCAGGAGACAAAATGCCATTCCCTGACCACAATCTCCAACTCTCAAAACAGTATCTTGTTGGTTGCTATCGTGAGGATCATCCCAATAATTATCTCATGGTCCGAATTCCTCCACCACGACATGACAGGCGTGGTTTACGAGACCTTGAGAAAGAGGTTCGGGAAGTCAGAAGTGCTTAAATTTATTAATGACAAAAACGCCAATTGGGAAAGTTTTCCAACAGCTGTCATAAAAGGCCGAACAGAATATGGAGGAAACCATCAAAATAGCATGCTTTTTTGGCAGGGCGTATTTTCAATGTTCTAGCTGGTGTCCACGTTAACAGATAACTAAGACAACTTAACACGCACCAATCCGGGTAATCCCAGAGGCTAGCTCCACAACTCCAAAACAAAATGGAAGGAGCATCTTATTAGCTTCAATCTTTCTACAGATGTCGGCAAGTTATGGTCTGCTACCCACGTCCTATCACACCCCATCAAAGTAAAAGGTAACGTAGTCATTAAATTCACCGATAAAACAGCACCGAATTCTCTTCGCTGTCCAAACCTGTTCCAATAAAATATTATATCTAATTCTAATGGGCTCAAATGTTGTATGTTCCATTTGAGAAATATTCACAGTCGTGTTTTTGACATCATACTGGACGAATAGAGGATATATTTTCTTTAATTTTGTCGATTTTAACAACTTGTCATCATTGAATTCTGGAAGAAAGAATACAAGGACTACTACAGAGCTGAACTTGCAAGAGTTGTGTAGCTTTTAAAAAAGGTCTTAAATTGAGATATTCTAATTTATTTTTTCGTCTAGCGTAGCGCCGAATTTTCCAATAAGATTCTAATATGTGTGATAAATGATTACAAAGAAAATTGTATGTAGTTTTTTCGTCCTCAGACCATTTCTATCTTTCCGTTTTTGAGAAAAAAAAAACGGAAAAAAAATCTGTCCCGTTCCGCGGAGAACACCAAGGACAAAACTTCGCCTATATGACATCCTTTAACTTTTTACGGAAGTCTATTTTTTTTTCCTTTAAGCTGCTTTATTTATTGCACTAATAGGTGTGTTTTTTTGGTTATCCCGTGCAGGTTTGGGTAACGAAACTTCATATAAAAAAAATGACAGGTGCGTCAGCTGTCATTTTTTTATATGGAGTTTCGTTACCCAAACCTGCACGGGATAACCAAAAAAACACACCTTTTGTTATTCTATCGAACGAAAGGATACTATCAGCAGACGACATTTATACATACTATATTGTCATATTTTCACGTACATCCTCATCGTGTCTTACATTTTCGGGGATATGGGATACACATTTTTATGAACTGGAGTGGAGCGGCTCGACAATATTTTAAGCCGGAGCGAAAAATTGGACAGATCCAGGGATTCGAACGGGAACTTCCCGACAGTTTTGCTGACACCGCGGTCATCGCAGGTATTCACATTATAGATATCGTCGGGAGTTTAGGTGAGTTTGAGTGCTCCAACCACAGCCACAAAGAATGACGCTAGCACAACTTAAGAGGTTTTCACATTTCCGCTGATTTTTTATTCAGATACAAGTGAATGGCACCTTAAAAAAACCTGCGCCAGGTTCTAAATTAAGTATGGGGTCCCACGAAGCGTGCTTTTTGTATTCTCAAAAGCGTCTGAATTAGAGCCCCCACACAATAGTGCTTAATATTGCCTTCTAATGAGCCCATATTGTAATTTTTTTATGCTGTGATACTACAACGCACCTGGTCCATTAACGTTCAGAAAAGGTTGCGGATAGTTGCAACTTTTCCAATATTCTGTGTGTTCTTTTCGTGGCGTGTGCAGCATTCATTTGTCCGAGGATTACTTTGGTTTTTAACAATGCTGGTTAGTATTCACCAAATTTCACTCGGGGGCCCGTTGGCGAAGAAAGGGTACCCGGAATTGGCATTCGATTAAGGACTCTTAGAACGACTTCAAAAAAGAGTTTGAGCCAGAAATACATTGCCTTAATCTTTTGATAACTTCAGAGGAGAATTGTACGATAGTCCTTAAAATGCCAAACCAAAAGTAATCAAAACCATTTTTAATCGACTTGAAACTCCTAAAAATCCTAAAAAAAAGTTAGCAGCCAATACTAGGGAAAGGGATAAGTTTTCTCTAATTTTCCCAAAAACCTAACCATACACTTGTACCAAAGTAAAGGTGAAACATCAGCTTTAACACGACTTGCAATTTAAAAGAAAACATTGCGCAATTTTTAAAATACACTTACAAATATTTGAGCCCTTGCTTTGATTCAGGATTTTGCCCGTAAGTGTATTAAGTTTGAACTTAAATAAAGAAATATATGTATATATATAAATAAATAAATAACTGAGAGAATAAACGTAAAGTTTTATACAATTTGCATGCAATAGGTACATTTTTGAGTAGATTTTTATTTGTCACTTTTTTTACAAAACATTCCAGAGCATAAAAGAAATTGTGAAAATTTATTACAGAATCAGGGAATTCGATGCAAAATAATGATATAGTTAAAAAACGTGCTTTTTTAAGACTTACTTCCAATTTTATATAAAAAACATACAATTTAGAGTAAATAAGTATGTAATTGTTAAAATGCGTTGCTTTAAGTATGCAAGAATAAATTTTAAAGTATGTAATTATGTTTCACAGTGAAAATACATATTAGATTTACATTAACTTACTTACAATATTTAGGATGATTGTATACATATTTATAAAATTAAATTTATTACACATAATATTGTAAAAATATCATGAAAAAAGTAAAATATGCTATAGAATTTATACAAACCGAATATTTATATGAAATAAAGTATATTTGAATCTTTTGCGCATGTGTTTCTATTATCAATTTTTTTATCAAACTTCTGTCTGCAGTTCTATTTACAGGCTGTACCAAAAGATTTTTCCAAAAGCCCAATAGGCAAATCAAATCGACCGGTTGAGCCAAGCATACAGCAAAGAATTAACATTCATACGACCCACGAGCTGAGCACAAATACAAGTCATAAGTACACCGGAAAACAAATATTAGCCCGAGAAGAGTGAAGGGTATCAAAATTTCGGCCGGGCCCGAAATTAACGTCGGTATCGTGTTTTTTTTCTCGTTTTTTTACTAAAAAAAAATCTTGTTTACTAAATAAAACTCGTATAAAAATTGTAGAAACGTTTACTTTGGTTTTCTCTTGGAACCACGTTTTTAGGGTTTTTTAGAAAATTTTTTTCAAAAAACCCTTATGAAATCGATTTTGTCCGTCCGTCCGTCCGTCCGTCTGTCCGTCTGTCCGTCTGTCCGTCTGTCCGTCTGTCCGTCTGTCCGTCTGTTCACTAAATAACTCGCGAACGGCTCAACCGATTGTCATGAAATTTGGTAGGAATGTGTAGAATGGTTACAGTCTTTGGCACATATACCTTAGAAGTTGGTAGGAAGAAGACAACAGGGTGTCCCGAACGTTTGAAAAAAGTCGACTTTTTTAGTTTTTATCGGAGATTGGCGTATGGGTATTTAAACCAAAGATCTAAACGAGTACACCTCATATCAGTTAAAATTTTCCAGTTTCGAGTAACGGTAAAAAAGTTATTGGCGTTTAAAGTTAAACTTCCTTTTCGAGCTCCGTTTTTCTAAACCGTTATAGGGATCGATATGAAACTTTGCACAAAGATTGGTCGGTAGGGCCTTATATACGTTAAATATTAAGACTGTTGACTTTTGCTAAGGAAAAGTAAATAACAGTAAATTTGTAAAATTTCAATTTGTTCGTGTGTAGCCGCTCTTAGGTTTCCAAATATGAAAATTCTGCTAAGGGTTTTTAGAAAATTACATATAGAATATGTCTACGAATTTTAATTCGAATAACTGTATCCAAACCGGAAATATAGCCAAATAAGTATTTAGTAAGGGCCTTTCACAATGCAAGCCTCTTAAGCATTTCTTCAATGTATGTATATCTTTTAACTTGATGAAACAATGAACATGCAATTTGGTGGAAATGCATAGAATGGTTTGCCACAAAAATTTTTGAAGTTAGTAGAACCAAGTTAACAGGGTGTCCCCGAATAGCTGCAAAAGTATACTTGTTCAATACTCATAGGAAAGCTTGCGTTGGCTCTTATGACAGGGAACACAATGGAACATTTTATATAAGGTTGCTTTTCCTTGATTAAAAAACAGTAACAGTAGATTTACAGCTAATAATTAATTCAGTTCATATATAAAGCCAAGCCATGCTTACGTTTGCCTGAGTTTCTTTTTGGTCAAAGGCCATCAGAAATCTTAAACCGAAAAATGCCTTTAGATTTGCCTTGGAGTACTTTTATACAAACTGGGTAAATAGTAAATCTATTTTTGGATTGGTCTCATTAAAGGTGGAACAGAATGAAAGGCTAGCGCCTTTCATTCTGTTCCACCTTTAATTAGACCAATCCAAAAATAGATTTACAGGAAGCATTTCATTAATGTTGTGCACAATACTTATTTATTGCTTATAAAATATAATGTACAAAAAATATTCACTATGCATTAGAATTCTAAAAAATACCGGCGTACAGAGGGCTGCGCCCGCAATACGAGGGTTTTTTAGAATTCTAATGCATAGTGAATATTTTTTGTACATTATATTTTATAAGCAATAAATAAGTATTGTGCACAACATTAATGAAATGCTTCCTGTAAATCTATTTTTGGATTGGTCTAATTAAAGGTGGAACAGAATGAAAGGCGCTTACTATTTACCCAGTTTGTATAAAAGTACTCCAAGGCAAATCTAAAGGCATTTTTCGGTTTAAGATTTCTGATGGCCTTTGACCAAAAAGAAACTCAGGCAAACGTAAGCATGGCTTGGCTTTATATATGAACTGAATTAATTATTAGCTGTAAATCTACTGTTACTGTTTTTTAATCAAGGAAAAGCAACCTTATATAAAATGTTCCATTGTGTTCCCTGTCATAAGAGCCAACGCAAGCTTTCCTATGAGTATTGAACAAGTATACTTTTGCAGCTATTCGGGGACACCCTGTTAACTTGGTTCTACTAACTTCAAAAATTTTTGTGGCAAACCATTCTATGCATTTCCACCAAATTGCATGTTCATTGTTTCATCAAGTTAAAAGATATACATACATTGAAGAAATGCTTAAGAGGCTTGCATTGTGAAAGGCCCTTACTAAATACTTATTTGGCTATATTTCCGGTTTGGATACAGTTATTCGAATTAAAATTCGTAGACATATTCTATATGTAATTTTCTAAAAACCCTTAGCAGAATTTTCATATTTGGAAACCTAAGAGCGGCTACACACGAACAAATTGAAATTTTACAAATTTACTGTTATTTACTTTTCCTTAGCAAAAGTCAACAGTCTTAATATTTAACGTATATAAGGCCCTACCGACCAATCTTTGTGCAAAGTTTCATATCGATCCCTATAACGGTTTAGAAAAACGGAGCTCGAAAAGGAAGTTTAACTTTAAACGCCAATAACTTTTTTACCGTTACTCGAAACTGGAAAATTTTAACTGATATGAGGTGTACTCGTTTAGATCTTTGGTTTAAATACCCATACGCCAATCTCCGATAAAAACTAAAAAAGTCGACTTTTTTCAAACGTTCGGGACACCCTGTTGTCTTCTTCCTACCAACTTCTAAGGTATATGTGCCAAAGACTGTAACCATTCTACACATTCCTACCAAATTTCATGACAATCGGTTGAGCCGTTCGCGAGTTATTTAGTGAACAGACGGACAGACGGACAGACGGACAGACGGACAGACGGACAGACGGACGGACGGACGGACGGACAAAATCGATTTCATAAGGGTTTTTTGAAAAAAATTTTCTAAAAAACCCTAAAAACCCTCGTATTGCGGGCGCAGCCCTCTGTACGCCGGTATTTTTTTCTCTTTAACACGTAAGATATGCAATTTTTCAAATCCTAAGACCCTACTTTTTATATGTTTTTCGAAAACTAACATTATGAGGCAACTTTTAACAACTTTGCACATTTGTCAGTTCAAAGTACCGTTACGATTTTACAATTTAAATTTTCAATGAAAAATCATTTTTCGAATTTCATAAAAGTTTGAATGGTTGTATCTGGGTAGGGTTTCAAATTATTTAATTGGAAAAACAGTTATTTTATGTAGAATTTTGTGGAGTTGCAGAAAGTAAAGTCAAACCTCGGATCAAATATTCGAGAGTGTGGCAAATAGTGATTTTGCTCGGCAAGTCGAGGTTTCTGACACTATTCACAAAAAATGCTATAACTTTATAACGGTTAAAGATAGAGGGGTCATGTAAAACATTAATTGTACCCAAATGAGCTGTACTATCACCCATTATTGTATGTACCAAGAGTCGCGGGACACCGTGTATAAAATACATATATATACTCCGTAGCAGACAAAGCTGTATACCTTTTGTTACTAAATTTAAATTTATCCTCTCCAGAGGGAATGCTGTTAAATTCCATTAATCCTTTCACGACCAATGGGCCAGTGCGTTATTTCTATTTAGAATACATACATATATGTTTTGTTAAAAATATGTTCAGAATGCCTGTCAGATAGGCAAATCAATCCTGTTATTTGAAGACAATGACAATGTTTCGAGGTTTTTTTTTATTAATTTTTAATGTTTAATATCTTTATTATTGTACATATGTATATGTAGAAACATATTTGCGAAGATGTCCTGCTGCAAAATGCACCATGTAAAGGACTATAAGTTGAATTTGTTTGTGCTGAATCGAATGGTGGATTCCGTTTTCAAATATGTCCTGTCCGAAAGAACATATAGCAGTTTTAAGGATGCTTTTACCAACCCCATAGTATAGATAATGTACCGTTTCTCCTTTCTGATGTTACAAATGATGCTAATAGATAGTACACCTTATATAGAGTAAAATATGATATGGCCATAATGCTTTCTCATTTACCGTTACAAAACTGCACCCTTATTTATGAAATCTTTAGGAAAGCTAGAGCTACCAAACAAAACCCAAAGTTATTCCGTCTTGCTTTGTGCAATTTAGTATTTGGGTTGGGGTCCTAGAAATATCTACATTTGTTGTAATTTCACTGCTCCCCCGTTTAAAACTCACTGTTATTTCGAAGATACAATACATAGTTCAAACTTCGAAAAACTACAAAATCATTGCGACATAGCAAATGCGCACGCTAATATCATAACGGTTCTTTGAGCGGATAAATCTGAATAATTCACAAAAGTTACTCTTTTATGTAAGCTTTTCAGGAGTTTATAACAAATTATGAAAAATATGCAAATATCGAAAGAAACGACTTTTCCCCTTCACGAATTACGAGCAGCTACTAAGACCATTTAAAGTAAAGTAAGACCTTTTATAGGGTTGTGGAACATTGGATTTAATCGAATCTACATTTAGTCCTGTCGAAGGGTATTTGATTTAAAACTTATTAGAGTAACTTGACTGAATTAGCTTAATTTAGAGTTATTACTAATTTAATTATTACAGATAAGCTTATAACATTGCTAACATGTGACCACAATTTAAAGTCGAAAGCTATATCAGAGTGGAAGTTATTACGCAAAAAGTCAAACATGCAACAACAGAGGTTAGTCGTTAAAGATAGCTACTATAGCCGGGGTCGCAGGTGGTCGCAGCCAAACTCTGTGGTTTTATTGACTCCATTAATTGCAGAATTATATGGTTTAATTAATTTCCCGGCCAACTACGGCCATTTTTTGTTTTTGATGAATTAACAAAAATATCATGATTTTTTACTTGTATCTTTAAAATTTACCGTTATGTTCCTTGTTAGATACACAACTACCATTAGAAGGCCTTCCTATCCAAAGTATATTTATGTGCCATTGTATTAAGTAAGGTGGTTGGTACGGGTATTTGAAGTTTTCGTGGTATATGTTAAAAATGTATTTCTTATTGAACAAACATGTCTGTACAATCAATACCGTTACATTAAAAAAAAATTAACAACGGTTTTCGATAGCTTATTCTTTAAAGTGTAAAACCATAGTAGTCAAATCTGCAATATTTAAATTTAATTTATTTGCTTATGTCCCAATTTTTGTTCTAATCGCCCTACTGTGCGCCGTGTTGTCTGGTTAAAAAATGCCCACCCAATGATTCTGTTCTCAGTCTAGGTCGTTTAGATCCTTCTCTGGAAGTTGCACAGCATTCGGTGTTCCGGCTCGAAAATGAATTGATTAGTTGTGTGGCCAACTGTGAACGAAAGTCAAGGAGCGATATAGCTGTTGAGTTGCCTTTTCCCTTGCATATTTTATCGTACACAATATAGGAATTGTGAACAAACATGTCCAGTATATCGAAAAACAGACGCAGGTAGAACCGTGTCCTTGACTTACGATCATATTCATAGTAGGACTGGAATAACACAAGAGAATCATGAAAATCGTTTTTAAAGTGTCAACATGAAAAATGGTACATTCCTTTGTTGTACAGTTGTATGGTTGCATGACATTTCACTGTGATTCTATCAGTGGAACCAGCTTTTCGCTTTTCACAGTTGCGGACTCATTCCGACTGATGAAATTGGAGATTATGTATACTGCACGGTTGTCCATTTAACAACTGTAACTCCATTTGATTCGAAGCTTTGAGAGTCACCACGTTCAGAATCTTTATCTAGATCAAATTTGGGCATTTCGCTACGGTTTCGTCCCAATGTGCCACAAGCTCGTATCCCCTTCTCTTTTAGTTTATGCAATAGCAAGGCCCGACGTCGGGCTATCGTGCCATAAAGAAGAAGAATAGCAATGGACTATTAAAAAAAATGTCGAAGTAGAGTTCAATGCCCATGTTTTCAAGTCCGGAAGACATTTTCAATATTACTGACTACCCAAGACCAACTTCTCTTTGCTCCTTTTGGCCAGTGTACATATCAACTTTATGTAAGTACCCCGTTTTCACATCGCAGCGGCACCACAACTTGAATCCTTATTTTATGCGTTTGTCTTTCATGATGTTTCGCCCTTTGAATTTTATCATATGCTCGTCAATCGACTGGCATTTGCTTTCGGTAATTGCTTTTCCGAAAGCTTCGTTAATATGATCCAAAACGGGGCGAATCTTAAAGGCTCGATCGTACTCTGGATCATCACGGCTTCCTTGCTCAGCATTATTTGTGAAATGCAAACTCGAACGGATTTCTTCAAACCTTGACCGGGTCATAACGTTGACAATAATAGGAACGGAATATATTGGAAGTGTTGACCAGTAGAGTCTAGTCTCCGGAAGTCGGTGAATGGTCATGGTGGTAATGATCCCGAAAAATGCTTTCATTTCAGCTGGAGTTATCGAAAATACAGAACCTTTTTGCTCGCAATAAATTTTTGATTGTGTTATAATGTCATCCACTGGTTATCATCATGAAAAATACATAGAAATCCGTGCCAGCGAAATTCGCCGAAATCATATTTTCACCAAAAACATTTATGGCACTGATAGTACCTATAAAAAGGTACATACGATATTCAGAAATATGTTGTCTGCACTTTATAAGTTATCACTTTACCCCCGACCTGGTTTGTTATTAAAAAATCGTCAATTTGTACCACCAGAACACGAAACTTACACAAAAAATGAAATTTATGCTCAAAGTTTTCGGTGAATCACTGGCACAGTTCTTTACAGCGCACTTCACTATTCAAATTTAAGATGTTTTTAAATTTTAAAGTTATCCGTGAATACAATTCTTAACGATTTGAAAACAGACGGGGACTTGTCACTCATGTCAGAAGTTGCAACGAAACGGAACGAGCGAAATCAGCGCCATCTAGATATATCATAGCCGAAACCACCGCCGTCTATACAGGGTGTCCGGAAACTGCCGCATAAACGCACTGGACTGTGATTCCTCATGTGATTTCCAGCAAAAAAGTTGTACGAACATACCCCTTCAGCTTAACCCTTTAGCTGCCACAGGCATTTAAAAATTTTTGAAAAAATAATTTTCTTGCACGACTTAAAGCCTAATATCTTAAAAGCTAGAACAGCTAGAATAGTGAAATAAAATGATTATTACAGCCAACAAATTTACCTATAAAATAAAACTAACCACACTAAAATCGGATAAGGAAGTTTGATTTTTACAGAGCTTCAAAGTCAAATTTACGTGACTTGACCCAAAAACAATCATTTTTTCCATCTCAATTTTCTCCAACTTCTGCCAAGGTGTACGATTCTTTTAAAAATTGGCGCATAGTCTTACAATCATATCTTTCTTACATCATTTTTATCTAGCTCCATTACTTCTAACAGTTTTTAAACGTTAAGTGTAGAAAACTAGGGTTAATTTTAGCTCGAATTCAATACAATTCAATTCACACTTCCCCTAAAAATCTGCAATTGGTAAAATCTATTCAAAGTATATGTCGAAATCTAGCAAAAATTAACCCTAGTTTTCTGCACTTAAGTTACTAAAACTGTTAGAAATAATGGAGCTAGAATAAAATGATGTAAGAAAGATATGATCGTAAGACTATGCGCCGATTTTTAAAAGAATCATACAAGCACCTCACCTTGGCAGAAGTTGGAGAAAATTGAGATGGAAGAAACGATTGTTTTTGGGTCAAATCACGCAAATTTGACTTTGAAGCTATGTAAAACCAAACCTCTTATCCGATTTTAGTGTGGTTAGCTTTATTTTATAGGTAAATTTGTTGGCTGTAATAATCATTTTATTTTACTGTTCTAGCTTTTGATATATTAGGCTTTAAGTCGTGCAAGAAAATGATTTTTTAAAAAATCTTTAAATGCCTGTGGCAGCTAAAGGGTTAGGCTGAGGGGGTATGTTCGATACAACTTTTTGGCTAGAAATCAACTGAGGAATCATAATCCGGTGCGTTTATCCGGCAGTTTCCGGACAGCCTGTATATTAAGGCCGCAATGTAGACTCGTAAACGTCAAATCCGCAGATTAAATTGCATTGCATTGTTGTTGCTTCTCAAGACATTGTTGTTGTTTGCCCGTGCCCGACGAACAATTTAAGCAGGATCCATGACGTCATCGCACAGCTGAGTTGATATATCTAGATGGCGTTGCCGAAACTCAGCTGAACAATGACGTCATAGTTTAGCTCTTAAATTTTGGATTTACACGAACAAACAACAACAAGCTTATGACGTCATTAAAAACAAGAAAAATGCAATGCAATTTCGACTCTTAATTTGACGTTTAAGAGTCTACATTGCAGCCTTAATATCAGAGCTGGCTTTAGGTGTAACGGCGCCCGGGGCGAACTTGAAAGAAGCGCTCCTTATAGTTTCTAATACACGAAAAAATTGCAATAAAACTTGAACTTTGGGAATATTTTTCTCCATTGCCCCATCGCCATTGAAACTATCTGTTTTTAACTGTTTTTAACTTCACTTTAATTTTTCCTTGTTTCCCAATCAATTGACTGCTTAAAGCGAACAGAAAAGTATGCCTATATCAATTAACATTTGTTCATAATTCGTCCTAGAAAATTATTATTTCGTTATTATTATAAAAAAGCGAGTTTTGTGTAAGCAAGTAGTAGATCTATTGCAAGATCTACGGTAGTGTTCATTTTTAAATTTTAAAATCAAACCACAAAATACTTTGCCAGTTTTATAATCGTTCAAAAATAAAAACAGGCAATCTCACGTTGTAGAAACATAAGGAACCATACGTCTTAGCTAACAAACATTCGTTATGTTGAATGAGAAGACGATAGCAAATCCCAATTAAGTAGGTTGCACTTTTCCATTCATCTTTTTCGATATTAAAATTTTACAAACTAGTAATCATTTTCAAGAGTACACTGCTATCTTCATTTGCGGAATTCATGAAGAAGATGAAAATTAAGGAAAGATGGACAGTTCCAATGAGTGCGTTCCTGGTTCACATACTCTGGTCCTTGCGAAAACGCACTTGGTAATGGTTCTAAATACGGTTGAATTTTATGGTACCGAGTTCAGTCAGTATCGATTTTAGTAGTCGTCCATATTTTTCAAAACATTAATTCATTTCATTTTGTAATTTCGACCGTGGTTAGAAATGGTTTGTTCGGGAAACCTGGCTATTTTGCATTACTACAGGTTACACTATGTAGGTACCATCGGTTTATTTTTGAATCACCAACATAAACGTTCAATAAGTTAATAATTTTACGTTTTAAAACTTTATAAACTTTTATATCTTTTAAGTAGTTTTTGTAACCATCGGATTCAATTTTTTGATTTGACGTGTGGAACGTATTGCCAGTGCAAGCTGTCATGACAACCATGTGTTCTCAGTTGCCGATTTTTTTTACATAAACCTGTGGTCGTTCTTCATGCTGTGGTTGTGGCGGTCATTCTCCATCAAAAGTAGCAATGGATGTCCATCTTCCATCACCAAAAATGGGATCATTTTCGCTATTTTGTGTTGTGTCTTGTGGATCGTGAGACTGTCAATTTCAGATTGCCCGATAAATTGCCTAATGTATGTGATGTACGGGTGGCAGATCGATTGTGGGCCCAATCGATCGGCCAAGAAATCGTCAGGTTTGTGGCGCCCTTAAAGACAAAAGCATAAACATAATCCAGAATTGCCTTTCCTCATATAAAATATTGATGATGATGGTTCAAAAACGAATGTGCTTATTAGAATTGTGTACCTCTTTTTTTCTTTGTGACATTTTGTGTCGTGCGGCCTTGAGTGAACCTTGTGAAATTGCACATAGAATTCTTGTCGCACAGACGTGCGTTTGTATAAAAATATCCCGTTAACTTGTGATTAGAATGCGCGTTAAATTTATGGTATTATATACATTCTCTGTAAAGGTTTGTGTTCGTAAACACGACTCACAAGATGATCACTGAGCTGTCGTAGCTAGGCGATGCTTGCTATGTGACTATCGACTACGGGTGTTTTCCTACAAGCGACTACAGCGACCACGACCGTGACTTATGTATTTCATCGTTATCTTACTCCCGCTCCCTGAAAACCATTCCAAACAACGCATCGGCCGGCCATCACTCAGCCAATCAGCATGTGCACGGATGATTTCTATATACAGATACGCTCGCCACTCAACCGAATGTCTACGAAACGAATACGACCATTGCACGATTTTTATATACACCGTGTGTAGCACCCCAAGCAGCCGCTCCCCGAAGCCCACAAACAAGTGGCTTGCACCACGGTCACCACACAGAGAAGCTGCATGCACGACAATAATCGCGCGACTCTTTTCTATATACATCCACAAGAGCCACAGTCGTCACTCATCCGGATATGTACGAGCATTGCACGAAATTTTATGTGCAACGCGCGTAGCACCCCAAGCAGCCGCTCCCCGAAAGCCTACAAACAAGTGGCTTGCACCACGGTCACCACTCATCGAGGCAGCATGTACAACAATGAGCGCGATCGTCGCGACGATAATTTTACAAGCTTGACACACTTAACTTCGAATGACGCAAATACGTCATTATGACGAAAATTTACCATCATTATCACGAATTCCAAATTACACATTTGGACCATCATTTGCTCAATAATGACAGGTGACGCCATCTGTTGCAAAATTGAAGAACAAGAATTTGTGCAAAAATATTAAATTTGTTATCAATCTTTACACGTTTCTATTCAAAATCTTCAAGAAAAGTGTGTCTTTAAATTATTGAACAGAATATTCATCAAAATATCGCTGTTGTAAGGGACATTTTCATCGTTTACACAAACGTCAAAAGTAAATGACGAATCCTAATGACGAAAACATATGTGTCACCTCAATTTCGAACTTTCATCATTATGACGGATTATCGTCATAATGATTTGGATATCTGTCATAGGCATTATTCTTCACATGCCACACGACCGTCGCCTGACAAGCTCAACGACTATCGTTTGGAGGAACACAGCTCCATATAAAATATATGCAAGCAGTACTCAATTCCAGTCGTCAGGCGACAATCACTCAGTGATCGTCGTATGAGTCGTGTCTACGAACACAAACCTTAAGTCTTTTTTCCAGTAAAATTTTACTAGGCTGATTCTCGTGCATAAAATCAGTATCATTCTAGCGATTCTGAAAAAATAGAACTGGTATCCACTATTTTTAAATAGATATCCAGTTCAATTTTACTAGATGTTCAGCAAATAAAAGATAGATCTCTAGAAAAGCAATATATTTTACTGACATATAGTAGTCGAATCTCGATAATTTGAAATTCTAGGGACAACTATTTTTATTCAATTTATCGAGAGTTTTAACTATCGAAAGTTTGTTAGAAATATGTTGAGAAAGGTATAGCGAAGTAAGATCTTAATAAACCAGAGAAAAGAATAATTGTTATTCAAGTTTTTATGTGCTTTTTTATACTCTTCGCTCATAGAGTGAAAGGGTATATTAACTTTGTCATGAAGTTTGTAACGCATTAAAGGAAGCATCTCCGACCATATAAAAAGTATACATATATGATCAGCATGATTTGGGGAGTCGATTGGAGCATGTCCGTCTGTCTGTCTGTCTGTTGCGACGCATTTTACTCGGCGGGTATTGAAGCTAGCAAGCTGAAATTTTGAACACGTGCTTCTTATCGTTGCAGGCTGTTTGTATGTTTGATTCACCCAAATTGGATCACTATGGGTCATGGGGCTGCCATACAAACCTAGCTCCCCAATTTGAGTTCTTCTACGAAAAACTTTTTTTTTGTGTACCAATTTCAACCAAATTTAACACAAATGTGTTTCTATAGATAACACAAAATATATGCAAGAATGCATTAAATCGGACCATGGGGTCATGGGGCTGCCATACAAACTTAACCCTCCAAATTAGGCTCTTTTAAGAAAAATTTTTTTATTTGTGCACCAATTTCAACCAAATTTCACACAAATGTATTTCTATTATTGACACAAAACATATGTAAGAATGGATAACATCGGACCATGGGGTCATGGGGCTGCCATACAAACCAAACCCCCCATTTTGGTTATTCTAAGAAACATTTTTTACACCAATTTCACAAAACCTTGAATTAATGTGTCTTTATCAAAGCAACTAAAAAGTTCAAAACGAATGGAATCGTACTGTGGGGTCATGCTCCGGCAACCCCAATAAAATTTTCAGAGTAACTATTTTTATTTGCCCACTTATTTCAACCAAGCCCAAAACTTTTGTCAAGACGGAAGAAAAAGAATGAAGAGGGGGATTAAATACAAGTCATAAATACAAGTACGCCCGAAAAAACTTTTAGCCCAAGCGAAGGGTATCCAAATTTCGGACGCGCCCGAAATTAGCCTCGGCCCCGGGGGTTGGCGAGCGAAGCGAGCAGGGGGCGAAGCCCCCTAGTTTTTTAATAATTTTACTTATATTAATACAGTTTGGACTTAATTTCTCCCCGATCGACAAGCACCTTTTGACACGCGGAACCACATTCGCTTATTTGAACACTCTTCATGTAGCTTACGGGAAACTAAATTCTAATCATACAATAAATCTGATTTCCAAGAAGAAACAGTACTTTAAGTGTATACCACATCATGCACCGGTAAAAATTTTAATGTTCTTCCTCTGAATTCGGACTTGTAAAATTTCTAAATTTCAATTTATAGAGCGGCAAACACAATTTACTTCAATTTATAGAACGTTGAATTCATCTTGAATGCAATTTACCGAGCACTGGCGTCAACTTGTTTCAAATTATAAAGCAATGAAAAATCATTACCGCTTTTTAACTTATCGAGAGTAAATAAATATATGGAGTTCTGTATATTTTGTTCAATTTAACGAGAATTCTGGATGAGAACTTCAAATTATCGAGCAATTCAATTTATCGAATTTGTAATTATCGCGAGTCGACTACTATTAATTCTTGGTAGAAAACAGATTTAATGCAACTAGAAAATCTAGGAGGTCACATCTAGTTGCGGTTTACTGTATTCTAGTTGAAAAAATCTTACTGTGTTCATACTTGATGGATGGTCGTGTAGCCTGCATTAGTATTCTTACATCATACTAAGTCAGCAGTTAAAAAAAAATAAAATTTCTTAAGCAACAAACAAATTTGTAAAAATAAATTAAATTAACAATACGGGTTTCGGCGCCCCTAAACCTGGCGCCCGGGGCGGCCGCCCCGCTCGCCCCACCCTAAAGCCGGCCCTGCTTAATATCTAGACGGCGTTGGCGAAATTCCCGCAATTTTCCTGCGTTTCTCAACATTTAATGGAAATGAGTTTTGAAATCAGATTTTGATAATGCGATTTTTTTGTACTCAAAATAAATTACAGTGTAATTCCAACTATAAGTGCTAGCTTTAAGAATCCAGGAAGAATGTGCAAAAGTGAAAAAATGCGGAGTTAACGTTAAATGAGAAATAAAAGTTCAACGATTTCTTCCGAAAAAAATCAGTTGAGAAAAAAGGTTGAGAGCCAGTGTTATAATCGCAATTTTGAACAGTGATGTAAGAGAAGAGAGGAGAAAAAAATTGCCGTGTACGAATACGGGAAAATCAAAGTATGTGTGACAATTTCTTGTGGCTTCAAGGGTGCAATAGAGCGATACTGTATCTGTATCTCTTTGGATCATCATCATCAATGTGGCACGATAGCCCGACGTCGCACAGTGCGTCGTTCCATAGGCAAAAATAAAAAAATTGACTATTTTTCTTCGGAATCAAAGTTAGCCAATATCAAAGAGAACATGTTGGAGTATCCGAATATGTCAAAGAAATTTTTTTATTTTTTCTTTTTTTAGTAATTTTATGGACTAAAGTTGGAAAATATAAAAAATGCAAAAAAATAGGTTGTACTTTAACTTCGATTTCCGATCTTTTCGCAAGTTTTTGGCAACCATAATGATATTTTTTAGAATAAATATGTTCCACTAAAACTCTTCAGATAATTTTTTTTTTCTGAAAATCTTTTAATTGAATAAAAAATGTAAAAAAATCATTAAAATATGAAAAAAAAAACTTCAAATTGAGATTAAAAAAAAACGTCACAAAACGTTTTGGGTGGTTGATATTTTCCGAAAGATACAAGTGTCTACTTTAATTTAAACTAGTATTGGTTTGCCTTTTTTTGCCTTTTTTTACGCAATTGGCATTTTTACTGAACTAGTTCCTTGAAAAATGGCAACTGGGCTATTTCTAAAGTCACTAAAAGTGATCATTTTACCATAATATTAAGATTTTACACACTTTTGCGATAGAGGAGATAATAAATTTCAAGCACGAACAAAAAAAATATTATAAATAATTTTAATTAGTTAATTAAATCAAAAATTCAATTAATTCAAAAATACCTAAAAAATAGAAATATAAATAGACAATGGATATGGTTTTCTATGGAATTTGATTTCTGAAGTCCAGTGTAAACCATATCATGTAAAAAATATTTATAATAATATAACAATAAATTGTTATTAATTGAAAAAATCGTTAAAAATCTATAAAATACGAACAAACTTTCAAAGTGAGATTTAAAAAATACGCATCGAAAGATTTAGCGTAGCTACAATTATTTTTGCTTTTTTAATGTAATTTGTATTTTTATTCAGCCAAATTTATGAAAATTTTTGAATAATTTTAAGGGTACCAGCGAGTGGTCAAAGCATCAATAAAGAAAAAATTGGGGACCTTCTAGGTCACACCAAAGGGTTATATTTATAATTATACCCGTGTTCAATAGTTTGCTCAAGGTTTTAGTGCACGGAGTTGAGGTAATTGATTCTTTCCATTTGCCGATTGGAAATTTATCTGAGGATGCCTAGGAGGCACTGCATAAGAAAGTTACAAGGAATCGATTGTCTCACACTTGTAAGTTTTCCAGAACCAGATCCAATAAGGATTTAATGCGAATGCTCCTCTTAACCTCGGACCATTTCCTAGCGTCCTGCGGACTCCAAAAATTAAGAAACAACATCATATAGACGCAGAAGTCAATTCATATATAAGCCAATTAGATTATACTTCCCATTGCCAATTTTGATGTAAGTTTGCTGGATTTGGAAAGCAACGATGAGTCAGAATAAATTATAAGCATGTATTTTGTTAATATTATTGTTATTCTATAAAATAAAAAAAAAAATAAAAAACGAAAAAAATATTTTAGCGAAACACGACTTCGGAGGATGCTTATCACTGAATTATTTAATTTTTTGAACCACTATATCTCCAAATCGCTAAACTCCGTTTCTTTGAAATTTGTATATTTTAAATAGTGACACTTGAGCAATGTCAGAGTGACAAAATAATAAGTTTAAATTTGTGTTCTTGAAAGATATTAGGCATTTTATAAAGCCTTCAAAAATGGGTAAAATTCATAGATTTCTCTCTTAAATATCTCAGTTGTTCCCGGATAATAATTTTTTTACCAACTAATGTATATTCTTTACTTTAAATAATAGCCAAGTTTCAAGAAAATTGGTTAACCGGTTACCAAGTTACGAATTTTTATATTATAGCCTATCTTTATACCATTTATCTTCCTCACATTTTTATCAATATCTCAAAAATCCATCATTTATTCATCTTGAATTTTATACAGAATTGAGAACATAACTAGCTAAAAACATCCACCAAATTTCATAAAAATCGGTAAACGCGTTCTTAAGATATTGATTTTTGACCACCCACTCCATACATTCGACGCACTGTGCGTCGGGCCTTGGCCGCCTGAATCGTTGACCTCCAATTGTCGCGGTTACGTGACCTTGTCCTCCAGTTTCGGAAGCCCAGCAGCTGGTGGGCGTCTTCACCTACTGAGTTCTCCCAGCGAGCTCTCGGTCGTCCACGCAACCTCGCTCCGTCAATTCGTTGTGCGTTCATCACTTTCTTTGGCATGCGATTATCGTCCATCCTTTGTACATGCCCCGTCCATTGCAAACGTTGAAGCTTTACGATTTTCGATACTTCCAGCTCATCGTACAATTGATACAACTCATGGTTGTACCGGATACGCCACTGATCTCGCTCGCGAACGGCCCCGAAAATTCGCCGAAGGACCTTTCGTTCGAATCGGTCTAGCAAAATTTCGGAGGCATGGGTAAGGGTCCATGTTTAGCACGGGTCGGATGATCTTTTTGTACAAGCGGAGCTTCGTGTTTCTGTGCGCAAGTTTCGAATTACATAATTATATGGAGGACCGAGAAATATGTCTTATTGGCTAGTTGTATCCGTCGCTTGATTTCGTGGTTTCGTTGCCGTCCTTTGATAAGTTACAACCCAGATAGTTGAAATTATCTTCTTCTTCTTCTTCTTTCCTTGCCTCGTTCTTTATACCGCTCCATGGTTTCGCGTTGCTCGACCTGTGGTGTAGGCACATCGCCCGTTTTGGCGGTAATATATCAGCATATTTCTACAGGCAGCTCTATCTTGCATCGTGTCATCGCCGAGACCAATGCGTTGTTGTTGCTTTTTCATTTGACTCATCCAGGTGTTCTTCGCCCAAGTAACAATTCGTATGCTTTAAAGAAGCACTTCATCCTGTAGCAATCATATAGTAACACCAAATCCGTTTATCGTGTGACATCGTTTATAGAAGTATTTTGATCCGATATCATCATATCAAGTTCTTATAATAATCAATTCACGACTACATCCAATAAGGCTTCGATAACACTTCTCTAAACGGTAACCTAAAAAGTTGTTCCATTAAATACTTCTTTGTAGTCTTTACTGAATGACATTTACAAACATGCAACAGGTCTGACTCGAAATCAACACACACACATGCATATAATCTTCTATAGCACAGTCGGTTTCATTTCTATATTTTCATTCATATTGTCAGCCAATAAATTGTTCACCGTAGTTTTATAGAAGGATAGACTTTGTGAATTTTTAATGAATTGACACTTATGAAGAGCTTCGAAACACATCATTTCTTCAATAGAAATCCCTGAAATCTTGCATGAAACCCACACTTACTCATTCATTGCTATCTTCGGAACCAATTAAGGTGATCTCTGCGCAGAAATTGACCTTATTTTATTGATAAATATAGTATAGATTTAGGGTGCTTTGCGGAAGATCCGATAAAGAATTGTCAATCATTTCTACAGAAGCAACTAACAATTTGTAGTGTTTACGAGCAATGGTGACTATATGTGAGGTTGGCCGAGTGGTTAAGGCGTCGGACTGGCGTACGACAGTCGCTGGTTCGACGCTGGCTGCGGGAATTTTTTTCTTTTTGCAAATGCGAGAAAATGATGACATAACACATGATGTATGTCTTTTTCAAAGCGTAATTCAGTGCTACAATAAGGTTCCATTGGAGCAAAAAACGGCGCCAAATGCCATTATTGGACTATTATTCAGTGTTTATTTCCAGTAAAGTGCCCCTATTATCGTTAGAAGAAAATATTCTACGAAGTATTATAGGGATGAAACTGTTACTTGGGCGGTCTGCCTCTGGCCTTGGGGCCTTCAAGTGGAACTTCCATTGATATCGCTTACTTCGCGGGGTTCTCAGGCGGACGCCGTTGAACATGGCAATACCAATCCATTTGTCGGTCTTCGAGCTTTTCGGTGATTAGTTGGTCTATGGACAAGCTGCCTCGGATGTAACCGCTCTTAATGTGGTCCATTTTCGTTACACCAACTGACATGCGTAACATTTTCATTTCAGTCGCTATCATTTGTTCCGCGTAACCTTCATACATGGTCCAGCATTCTGATCCATACATGAGTGCGGGACGTACAACCGTTTTGTACAACTTGCATTTAGCGTCAGTGGCATTTTCTTATCGCAGAAAACTCCAGAGTTTTCTCGCCACGTCATCCACCCAACCTTTGTGGGATGTTTGATGTCATATGTCATCATCGTATGTAGCTCCGTTGTTCACCATCGAGCCAAGGTACTTGAATTTGGTACAAGACTTAAGCTGCTCTCCTTTGACGTACATATCTGGTATCGGTGCATCTGGGTCTGAGAATGGGCAGCATAAGAACTCAGTCTTTGTTATACTTACCCTCAGTCCATGCTCCTCCAGAATGTCACACCATTTTGTAAGTGCAGCTTGCAAGGCAACGATGTTTGCGCTACTGAGGACTATATCATCAGCAAAAAGAAGATATATTTCTATAGGCCGTCGGATATATATAGCACATGATGATGATGTTGAAGAGCAACGGACTCAATACACTGCCCTGGTGTAATCCGACATTCACCGGAAATTCTTCTGATTCACCGGCTGTGCATCTAACCTTAGTCGTTGCTCCATCATACATGTCTCGTATCATCCTGACGTATGCCTCAGGGACATTAGGTGCTCTCAAGGCCAACCATATCAGATCACGAGGTACTGTATCGAATGCCTTTTCCAAATCGATGAATACAAAGTGCAAGTCCTTTCGTGCTGCTCTATACTTTTCCATTGCAATACGAATGCACTGAATCGCATTGAAGTTGTCTACATACTCGATATTAGGGTCCCCCACTGTGATGCTTGAATTTGCTGGCGTCCTTGTTTCCGATTGCATCAAGGCCTTTGTTTTGCTTTCGTTGATATGTAGTTCAACTTCCTTTGCAGCGTTATTGAGGTTATGCAGAAGGCTTCCTGCATCACCCAATCTGCGAGACATGATGTTGATATCGTCGGCGTACGCTACTAATTGAGTCGACTTGATGAATAGCGTTCCGCTGCTGTCCATATTCATGGCTCGAATAACATACTCCAAAGCAAGGTTGAAGAGCGTCGGGACCAGCCCGTCGCCCTGCTTGACTCCAGTACGAGTTTCAAATAGGTCAGTGAGTCGGTTCTGCACTCTGACCTGCGAGACGGTATTAGTCTTCGTCATCCTTGTGAGCACTAACTTTGCCGGTATACCAAACTGCAGCATAATGTTGCCCCTGTAATTCTCATACTTCAGCTTGTCACCCTTTTTGTGGATGAGGCAGATTATGCTTTTGCGCCAATCTTCCGGGATTACCTCGTCATTCCATATTTTCAGCAGTAGAGTTGGTCAGGCACGTTCCACCATGCTCCAGCAGTTCTGCTGGGATCTCGTCAGCCCCGCCGGGCGCTTTATTACTTTGAAGCGACTGTATGGCAAGACTCACCTCCTCTACTGTTGGGGGTAGAACGGGAGGGCCTGGTTCGGATAACTGCGCTCAAGAGCTGGCTCCGCGGGGGATGTTTATGGTGCATTGAGGAGCTCTGCAAAATGCGAGGCCCATTGTTTGTTGACGCTTTCGAAGTCGCTGATGATGTTACCATCCTTGTCCTTACATAAGCTTTTCCTGGGTTGATATCCGTTCTTGATATTATTTATAAGTTTGTACACCTGTCTAATGTTCTTATTGGCTAATCTTTGGTTTATTTGCTGTAACTTACGTTTCTTACGTCTAATTAACCTATTAGATACTCGCCGAAGTTCGTTGTATCTTTCTTTCTTGGCTCGTGATGCGCGTTGTGTGTATTGGCGATTGGCCTCAATCGAGGCCCTGCATTCGTCATCGAACCAGTCTGTTCGTCTGCGCCGGCCTTTATAGCCCACGACCTCTTCTGCGACTCCTTTGATGCTGTCTTTCAGCTTCTCCCAGAACTCATGGATGCCTAAATTATTGATGTTATCAAGCATGGGCGACAGTTTTCCTCAAGTGCTGTAGTATACGCAGCCGCCGTGGCATCATCAATCAAATTGTCAACCTCGAAAATCTTAACAGGGTTGATTTTCGTTAGGTGCACCGAAGAGATTCTGCACCTGTAGGTCGTCTTCACCAAATAGTGATCGGAGTCGCAGTTGGCTCCTCGATAGGATCGAACATCTAAGATTTTAGAAGCCCATCTCTTGCTGATTGTCGATCTGGTTCACAGTGTATTCATCTGGAGACTTCCAGGTCTGCTTATAGATTCGTCGATGAGGGAAACATGTAGAGCTTATGACCAGGTTTCTGCCGCTCGCGAAGTCGATAAGTCGCTGACCGTTGTTGTTGTTTTCGTCGTGGAGGCTATGACATCCAGTAGTTCCCCTATGCCAGCTTTCGTTCCCGACTTTGGCGTTAAAGTCGCCTAGCAGCAGCTTGACGTCGTTTGATGAAAGTGGGTCGAAGAGTGTTTCTAGGTCGTTGTAGAACTCGTCCTTAATTGCGTCTTCTTTTACTTTTGTAAGGGCATGCGCATTAATGAGCCAGAGATTAGCAAAACGGGTCTTGATGCGGATCGCACATAGCCGCTCCTTGATGGGTTTGAAGCCGATAACGTGGTCCTTGAATTGTTTACTCATAATGAAAGCTACTCCAAACTCCTTATTGCCCTTCTCTTTACCGATTGTAAAAATAGTGTGCGAATTAGGTCGTTAATCTCGCTTTTGAGCCATTTAGTTTTTTGGATTGCAACTATGCTCAGCTTGTATACTGTTCTACCTGATCCAGGAGGGCCCTTAAGGCCCCCGGTTTATTCAGGGAGCGTACATTCCAGGATCCGAAAGAGTGATTAGTTGTTCGTTTGCGGGGTCGTCGTTGTTTTGTATCCGTCCAATCCGAGGCTTTCATTCCAGGTTTCTTGACTTGAAGTTTTTCTTAGGATGAGTTGTCGGCACATCGCTAATTAATCGTTGAGTAAAGGCCATCATGGGCATGCCTCGAAGATGCTGCTTGGTTGAATTAAATGTTTTCTGTCACCTATCACATTAAGTAACCTGAGACGCTGCAGATGTTAATACAGCGCTCAGGCGCAGCGGTTACTCGGATAATGAGAGAAAGTAACGCCCCGTAGAGAGACATAGGAATTGGCCGAAGCCGTTCTCCCTATGAAACTCCTCCTCCATAGCTAAGGGTCCGCAGTTATGCCACAACTGAAGAAGATATAGGAATTAGCTGGAGCCTTTCAACCTTTATCTTCCCCCTTACGGTATGGTAAACGTACATATGCTACATGAAAAAAACAACGCATTGATCTCGGTAATGACACGATCTGTACGTACGTACGATGAGCCCAAATTATGGATTTCAAGCGGAGAATTTTTCTAATAACATTATGTCGTTCAGTAGGCATCTTTTATGATATTTTCTTGAAAAAAAAAATTTTAAGCGCTATAGTTAACAAATTAGAGCATGATGCCATATGGCATCATTGGGACTGAAAGGGCTCTTAGCAAATTCCGTGTGAAAAATGAGATATTTGGTCGGTAAAAATTCTACATCGGAAATTTTTTTGCAGAATGGGTGGTGACGACCCCCAGATTATGGGAAAAAAAGTCCCAACCGATTGGGGGTCCGCAACCTTAAAAAAGGGGGAAAGGGGAAAACGGGGGTCATTTTTCGGTTTTTTTGCGAGTATTTCAAAAACGACAAAAGATATAGAAAAATAGTCTGAGAACGAAAAAAAAAACACCTAAAATTATCTTTGCAATGATATATAACACATTAGAGATATATTCAATGATTCGGCGCTAGCTTAAAAATAAATTAGAACTTTTTCATTTTATACCTTTTTTAAAAGCCCCATAACTCTTGAAAAAATTTTAGTTCGGCCGTAAAATTTCGTACAAGTATTCACAATAAGTTCAATATTCTTTTGGGAGAAACATTGAGTCGCTCCGATCAACGACCCCCATTATCCCCCCATTTGAATTTGGCGAAAGGACATGTCCATAAAGCCCCCCAAAATTAGAGCAGAGCGCTAAATTTTGGTTTATTGTGATTGGAGCTCATAATCACCCCACCCACAAAAAATTAGCTCATTCGGATTAAAACTAAGGGTACCTTCCATACAACAAGCAACTAGCATTTATATGAATAGAGGACTTGCTGATTTTCCTTTCACGCCCAATGATGCCATATGGCATCATGCTCATGCAAAACCACTTTATAGGGTTTTCCTAAAAAAAAATCGAAAAATCTTTTGATTTTCTGTTGCAACAACCTCTTTACAAAATAAAACCATTAAAATGATTTGCATAAAATGATTACTATTAGGAAATATGGGGAAGTGGATAAATCAGTTTTTCGGCTTTACGACAATCGTCAAACCTTCTCTAAAATTTCATTAAAAACGAGACCGAGGCTAATTTCGGGCGCGGCCGAAATTTGGATACCCTTCGCTCCCCTCGGTCTAAAAGTTTTTGCGGGCTTACCTATGACTAGTGTTCAGTCCTCCCCGCTTCCATGCTTTTGAATTTTCTCATAAGTGCCGTGACGAAGATTTATTGGGCGAAGCGGGACGTGGGTTTCTTATAAGAACCAAAAAGAGGGGGAAGGGGGTTGTAGGGCAGCCCTATGGCCTTCCCATCATTTTTTACGTATGTTTGTGGCATAAATTAAAACATATTTGGTTCAGATTGGTGGACAAATCAAAAAGGTTTTCTTCGAAGAACCTAATTTGGGGGTTGGGTTTATATGCCAGCCCCATGACCCCATGTTCCCATATAATTCATTTTTGCATATGTCTTGTACCTTCACTAAAAATACATTTCCATGAGGTTTAGTTGAAATTTGTGTCCAAATAAAAAAGTATTTTTTAGAAGAACCTAATTTTGGGGGTCAAGTTTGTATGGCAGCCCCACGACTCCATAGTCCGATTTCACGTTTGTTATGTGGCATCAATAGAAATATAATTTTCTGAGGTTTCATTGAAATTGGTGTGCAAATAAAAATGTTTTTCTTAGAAAACTTTAATTTAGGGGGCTAGGTTTGTATGGTAGCCCCATGACCACATGGTTCGACTCCATCTATTTATACATATGTTTTGTGTCATCAATCAGTGGCGTATTTACAGGGGGGCACAGGGGGCACGTGCCCCCCCTGTGAGCACATCAAACTTTTTTCACACCATACTAAAAGTTGCAGTACCAAATTTTCCCTTTCTATTTTGAGCGTTTCTATTGCTAAACTTTGTAGATCTTTTTCGAAACATTATCGTCACATCATCTTCTCAATTCGCCAGATCTCCTCGTTGATCGGTGTCTGTGCCCTGCCTGGGGTACTTTCTTCAATGCTTCAATTTTCACGAAGTAAACATCATCGTAGCGATTGCTTCTCATTTCTAATTCCTACACGGCTGAAAATTTTGGTAAAAATTGTAATACGAGTGCAGTCGGCTTCGCATCCACAATTCTGTTATTTGTAAGCAAGCGCGCTGTTCACTGAACCAGACAGACTGCAAGTCAATAGATTTCTAGGTTGAATGGGTTTCTTGCGTTGATAGTGTAGATTCGATAACATAGTAGGATTGATTCTACCCTTTTATGTTATGTCCTTGGTTCCGGGATTATCAGCGAGTTGAAATCACCCAAAAAAGGTCTTCAGGAGGGAAGTAATAGTAGATGAAAATCAGCCCGAAGTGAGGACAACTAACAACCCGTGAATAGCACTTAACACTGAACTGAGCATCAACGGCACTCAACAAAATAACACCATAATAATGAGCCAAAACTGTGCAAGGTACTCGGAGGCTATTCTGGAAATAGCAACAGGCATATTGGGTGCCTCAAATGCAGTAAAACATTCCACTTTTAAGGTTTGTGTTCGTAGAGACGACTCATGGGATCATCGCTCAGCGATCGATGTTAAACCACCGGTTTTGAGCACTATATGGGTATATTTTCTATACAGACATGTTCCTTTCGTCCATAGTCGATACTAGGAAAGTAGAACCATTCAAAAATGTTTTAAATACGGCTCGAAATGGAATGCAAAACTTCGATCGCTGAGCGATGATCCCATGAGTCGTCTCTACGAACACAAACCTTTATTGCGCTGAGTTTACTGAACCAAACTTCCATTAGCTCAGCACCATGCAAAAAATGTCTTGGCTATGCAAGGAATGTCAGGCAGAGGGGGACCCTTTACCATACGAGCCAAATAATAGTGAGGTACTAAAAAGTATAAAGGCACTTCAATCCAACGTTCAAAAACAACTGGAGGACATAAAATCACTATTCCAAAACCAACTTGATGATTATCGTCGCTCACTCGATTTCTGTTGTGATAAAACTGACGAGTTGGAATCACAAATTGTACAACAAAATAACAACGTTCAATGCAATTTATTCTATCCCGAACGGTGTAAAATGTATAAATATTAAAAGGGTATTTGGATAGTTTTATTCTGTAGCGGTTATAATTAATATAATTTTTGAATAAACTAAAATTATAAGTTGAAAAGGGTCAAATTTGATTCAAGTTTTGGAATAGATAGGAGTTATACTATTTTATTTATAAAATTTACTCCCGGTTTACACCAAAATTTGCAACCGTGTAGTATTCTCGATTGTACTTGTAAATTATTATTCGGCACTTGTTACGATTTTACGGAATCTGGTACTAGATTTTTGGCAAATTCCTTTTCGGCTTCAGGCTGCTTCGAACTACACTACGCAAACTTTTTTAAGGCCTCCGTATTTTGGTTCAGGAAAAGCCAAAAGCAGTTAATGAGTGTTATTCTAAGATCTGTCAGGAAAACTTAACTTTTGGTGTAATAAACCTGAAATGCAAAGGACTCTCAGGCCCGTATTTATAAACATACCTTAACTCAAGGATGCCGAAATTAAAATAAATGTAATTTTCCATACTTTTTCATAGAAATCACTTATATTCACGAGTCAATGCAGCCTTGATTTATAAAGAAACTCAAGGAGACCTTGAAATTTTCTATAGTCAACCTCACTTGAAGTCAAGGTAGCTACCCACCTACCTTGAAATATTATATTTCAAGGCTATTGAAAACTTAAGATCTCCCTGAGTTCCGCCTTAAATCAAGGATCAAGGATCAACGATCCCTCAGTCTTGCCAATATTTTCCTATGTAGCTGATCTCGGGTATCCCCACACCAAAACTTTATGTAACAAATTAGCCCCGTAGTCTGTGCCCCCCCTTTGAGAATTTTCTAAATACGCCACTGTCATCAATAGAAACACATTTGTGTGAAGTTTGGTTGAAATTGGTGTATAAATAAAAAAAAATTCTTAGAAGAACTTAATTTGGGGAGCTAGGTTTCTATGACAGCCCCATGACTCCATCATCCGATTTGGTCCATTTTTACATATGTTTTGTGGTATTACTAGAAACACATTTGTGCGAAATTTGATTGAAATCGATGAGAAAATAAAAAAGTTTTTCTAAGAAGAACATAATTTGGGGGACTAGGTGTGTATGGCAGCCCCACGACCCCATTGTCCGATTTGGTCGATTTTTACATATATTGTGTGTTCCCAATTAAAACACATTTGTGAGAAATTTGATTGAAATTGGTGCATAAATAAAAAAGTTTTTCTAAGAAGAACCTAAATTTGGGGGGTAGGTTTGTATGGCAGCCCCACGACCCCCTTGTCGGATTGTAGCGATTCAAACATACAAACTGCCTGCAACAAAAAGAAGCATGTGTGCAAAATTTCAGCTCCATAGCTCTTAAACTGGCCGAGCAAAACGCGTCGCAACAGACAGACAGACAGACGGACAGACGGACAGACGGACATCGTCCAATCGACTTAGCTCGTCACGCTGATCATATATATACATATTTTATATGGTCGGAGATGCTTCCTTCAATGCGTTACAAACTTCATGACAAAGTTAATATACCCTTTACGCTTAATAAGCGAAGGGTATAATAAAATCCCAAAACCAAAAATTTCACGCTGAAAAAAATCAACTAAGTATTATACTATTGGAAGAGTCTAATGTCACAAAAAAAGTTAAAATTTTTTTCTTACATTATCTATGAAAATTTTTTAAATTTCATGATGCCATCCCAAGCAACAATTCGTTTGCTTTAAAGAAGCACTTCACACTGTAGCAATCATATAGTACCACGAAATTAATTTATCGTGTGACATCGCTTAAAGTATTATTTTGATCCGATAAAACATCCTTAAAGTATTTTCCGGAAAGCTTCTATCATCATTATGGAATAAATTTAAAGATGGTGGTATAAAACTTCGATAAAACTGTCTCTAAACGTTAACCAAAAAAGACACTCCTTTAAATACTCCTCTCTTGTGTTTATTGGATGATACAGCACACACGTGTGTGCATGTACATGGAATAGTCTCTCTAAGTTAACACACCCACATGCATATATTCTTCTATAGCACAGTCGGTTTCATTTTTATAGTGTGACATTCGTATGGTCATACAATAAATTGTTCACCGTAGTTTTATAGAAAGATGGACTTTGTGATTTTTTAAGAATTTACACTTATGAAGTGCTCTGGAATACAACGTTTGTTGAATTGAATTCATTGAAATATTGCATGAAACCAACATTTCCTCAGTCCTTGTTAACTTATGAATCAATTAAGATAATCTCAGCGCAGAAAATGTCTGCATTTTATTGATGATTTATTGTGTGGATTTATTCAACTTCAATTGATTGACATATAAAGAAGAAGGTGCATAGTAGAAGGGTCCATAAAGAAGTGTTGAGCACTTGTAGTGTTTACGAGCAATGTCAACTATATGTGAGGTTGCCCGAGTGGTTAGGGCGTCGGACTGGCGTACGACAGTCGCTGGTTCGAAGCTGGCTGCGGGAATTATTTTTTTTCTCTTCAAAATCAAAAAACGGCGCCAGATGCCATTATTGGGCTATTATTCAGTGTTTATACCATGTAAAGTGCCCCTATTATCGTTAGAAGAGAATATTTTACGAAGTATTATAGGTTACTTGTTACTTGGGATAAGGCATTATTGGGAGCGAAAGGGTTAATAAGAAAAATACAGCAAAAGAACATCGGATGATTACTTTTGACCCACCTTGTACATATATGTATACACCCGAACCCGATTTTTCGAACTTGTAAGGCTACAATTAACTGTTAAAATGACGTTCTAAGAGATACATTTTATTTTTCCATTTTAAGGGCTGAATTAAGAACGAGAGTGTAATTTTTCGCCCAGGGATTTTATAAATAAAAATGGATACTTACTGTCGTGGAATATGTCACCAGCGGTGGGGAATTCCATAAGCTACAATCCGAGACCGGTTCCATAATTCTCCTCGGCCATTTTATGTATTATTTTTCGATTCCCCGGTCATTTGACATTTCACGATGAAATAACCGGGGAATCGGAAAAAATACATAAAATGGCCGAGAAAAATTATGGAACTGTTTTCGGATTGTAGCTTATGGAATTCCCCACATATTCCACGACAGTAAGAATACATTTTCATTGAAAAAATCGCAGCGGCGAAAAATTTTACTCTCGACGTCAGTACTAGGCTTTAGATAGAATTGAGAAGTGAAAAAATGTGAAATTTCATAGAATTTTGGTTCACTTTGTATGGGGGGTACCCTTCAGCTTTGATCAGATGGTCATAATTTTTGGTGGAAAGCATAATTGGGCTTAGACTAGGCACTCCACCAAATTTGATCTGCCTAGCTTAATTTCGAAGGAAAATGTTAGAAAGAGTGAGGGGGCGTCAATTGTCGGAGTACTTAAATTTTTGAAACAAATCAAATAAATTTTGTTAGCAATAAATGGACAAAATCTTACGACTATTCTATCAAGAGTTACAGTGCGAAATGTAAAACTCAAAAAATGTAAATTCACTATAATACTAAAAATGTCTAGAGTATTATATATCATTACAAAGGTAACTTTGTGTAGTTTGTTTCGTTCTCAGGGCATTTTAAGGTCAGATTCACATTTTTCCAGATATTTGCAAAAAACTGAATTTTTACCCCTTTGCCACCCTTCCCCCTTAACCCACGGCGCAAATTGATGTAAATTTTTACTGCGGGTCAATTGGGTAGTGTATTCAACAAAAAATTTCTTATTCTTTTGGAATTGTAAGCCACACTATCTGTACTATACTAATAAAAACGGAGCAAAAGATTCAAAATTGTCGCTTTAAATTCGATAAGTGGTGTTAAATGGTTGAGGTTACAAAACAAAACAGTTGCGTATGTTCCGCAAACATGTTTGCCGTTCTTATTCATTATCCGTTCCGTTATCCGTTCTTACCATTTTGCGGATCAGAAATAATCTCCGGTTCTTTTCGTTAGTCTGTCTTTGTGCCTGTATGCGAAAAGAAGCAGAGATTATTCCTGATGCTCAAAATTGCAATTAGGGAATCAGAACGGCAAACATGTTTGCGGAACATACGCAACTACGAGCTGTCCATTGGCAGCTAGAGTGGATACAGCTCAAAAGAATGAATCATGGTTGAATTACATATCCCGCGTCAGCATCAGCATCGGCAGAGGCATCGGCATCAGCAGAAAAATTTCAATTTAGAACACACGCATTTGCCTTTGATGACCCACATTGACAGCAGCGGCAAAAGCATTTTTCTGCTTCTGTCGCTGCTGTCATTGTGGGTCATCAAAGGCAAATGCGTGTCTTCTAAATTGATGCCGATGCCTCTGCCGATGCTGACGCGGGATATGTAATTCAACCATCAAACAAAAATACTACGGCCCAGTTTCTCGTAGAAATTTAACAACCGCGATAGCTAACTATCTTGTCAAGATTGCTTTAAGTCGACATCTCGCTTACACAATGTCTTGACATTTAAAGTTTCGCTATTCAGTACCCATGGGCTGGATAAGTCTTATCGTTTAGACGAGACACGCACCTGGTTTTTGGAAAAGTTTTAAAACTTGTCCGCTCGTGTGGCAATACCAGATCAAAGCTAATTGTCTTCGAAATCTCACGCCGACGTCACAATAACGTATTCATTTCTCATTGTTTGTGTTGCCGGAATCGGTTAGCGAAGGTAAATATACTAAATTAATGCATTTGTTTAATTCCTATTCGTATTTACTTTAGTTTGGAATAAAATTGCATATCGGACATCACGAAGTATTCCATCGAATGCCTTTTTTAAGTCGATGAATACAAAGTGCAATACCTTTCGTGCTGCTCTATACTTTTCCATCGCAATACGAATGCACTGAATCGCATCAACAGTTTTTGTCGCATATGGCTTGTGATCACGCCGGTGATACATAATCAGGAATTGCTCTATCAATCGCTTTATGTCGCCAGCATGGTTTCTATATCCTTACCCCAGGAACTGCTGGCTAGTGCCAGTTGGAATGTTATTTCGACTGTGGATTTTGTTAATAACAACGTCGACGTGTCGATTCGACTTCATCATGGTGTCTAAGTGAACTCCAAGGATTTTAGGATGTGTGACAGTAGGAATAACGTCTCCTGCAGTGAAAGACGCTATTCTGTTGAACTCCTCTGAGCACTCCCTCTTATGTGTGGGATTAGGTGCCTTAGCAGTGAAATGAAGCATAGTTTGATCGTATGGGCGACGTATTTATCTATCACATTTTCTGGTCTCTAATCTAAGATGACACTAACGAAAAAAAACATTAAACCTATTTTTCTCCCATTTCTTCAGAACAATTCCAATGTAAAATCTTATGTTGCTCCTCACGCACAGTATAACTTCGACCTTTTGTTAAATTTAAGGTTTACACTTCGATTCACTCACTCAGCACAAGAATAACGACAAACGACGAATAATGTTTTACGTTTGTTTCATATAAGCGCTGTTACATTGGACCAGCGCTTACTTATCGTTTCTGAACTTTGAACGCGTTTCCATATGCTATAAGTATTGCCAGCCTAGAATTACACAAATGAAAAAGAGCTTTACATTTTATTCGACGAATTAAGCAATTATATTAATGTGCGTTTTGCATACTTTTAGGATAAAATTAACGAGACTTTGAGGAAACGCACATTATAAATTATACATGCTTTAACGATTTGATAACTTAACAACGCTTTAAAGAATTGATAGCTTAAAGTGGTTGATAAATATCTACGAGAAACCGGCCCATAAAGTTTTTATTCAATAAAACGTAAGTGGTGGGGGTCTTTGGGATAATGGGCCCCAGATCACATTTATCAAGGATGCGGCGGTTACTTACGAGTACAAGATATGAGTTCTCCCCTACTATACCTGTTAATTTGCTAAATTTTACGAAATTGGGCATGATTTTATAATATAAACGAAACAAAAATCTGTCGAGCACCAACTGCTTTCCAGCTTACCAAGTCATTCGCTTTTTAGAGGTCACAGTCAGCATCGAATGAATGATGGTGGCGGCGCGGTGTTACTTTTAAGGTAAGACTACATCTCCGAATGACTCACAATGTGACAAGCTTGTGGGTTGATTTCAATTCAATTCCAATTTGGAATAAAATTACAATGCAAGTTTGACCGAATCGGGAAATTCTGATTATTGAAAATCGCGATGCAAGATTTTTATATGAAATGCAGGCCTGTTCAAAATGCTAATGAAGAAATTGTTTATTTTGATGTAAAATAAACAATAACGAATTGATTGACAATTATTGTAAGTTTCATATGTTTATCCGGCTGAAGTTGGTGCGAACACCCAATGGAATCAAAAGAAGACAATTTATTGAATAGATACTCTCAATTGTAAGTTCTGGTTTTGTGTAGGCTGAGCCAATTGAGACAATTTAATTAATGAATTAGCACCATTACTACTATCGTGTGGTCGATACGATTTAGAAAACAATGTGAGGTCGTTATTGAGAGTATGTACATATGTGGAAATACATAATGTATGTATAAGTACGTAAAATGTTTTTTTAAACAGGAAATTATCGGTTATTATTTTCCGTTCTTAACCTTCATCTGCTCCAAAAAAAAACTTACATTTCCTTTCCTCGCGTAGATTTCTACGCATGTGGAATGTGTAATAAAAACAAACATTATATGCATCGAATTTGATGGAATGAACTTTCAGAATAGTATGTCAGTAACACATTTAATGCAAACATTTCAATTGTGTTCTTTTTTGCACAATCTTTTAGCGCAGAAGCTGCAAATGGTTTGATGCATATAATTATTTTTGGGCAGATTTTCGTCCAGGCATTGCTGACATTGGGATTTGCCTTTTACTTGTATTGGGGTCATTATTTTTCGTCGCTTACCAGGAATTGCAGATGTCGAGGGTTCAAATTCTTTTCTTCAATGGTGTAAATAACTGGACATGGTATTTCAAAGCCGTGATTTTGCTGAAACTGGTCGCGGATTACCAGTTCTTTGTGACATAATGGCCATGCTAGTACGATTCCGAGCTCATTTAGAAAATTTCTTGTCATAGTTCGCAACTGATTCGGTTGCCATTCCAGATTGATGTCTTTATAATATTATAAAGGCATTCAATGCGGAAATATTTATTATGTTGGAAAACACCTCCATATGCCATCTGTTTGTTTTCCTTTTGGTGCTGTAGCAAGAGAACATTTTGTCCACGGTGTCGAAACTAAAATCTAAGATCACACCTGTACCTTGTTGCTTTTCGGCTCATAAATCGTCGATCGATTAGTACTTAGATCTAAAAACTTTACTGTAAGTTAGGCCATTCAGATAAAAAATATAATGAATAGAGGAGAGACAGGAGTGAATAGAGGTATAGTACATATAAACCCCAGGCAAAAGCAAAACTCCCGAAACATATTTCAACTTAGTTCAAAGGAATCTCAAATCTGGTTGTTCGAAACTGAAGATTACATTGGCATTACATACATACATTTTCATTCCGCAATCTTCCCGCTCCAAGCAGTAAGGGTTGTGGATGCCAAATATTTCCATCCATGGATTTTGGTCAACTTCCTCATTCTCTTCACTACTTGAACTACTATCTGCATCAGTATATTGCTCATCGTTGATTTCCGAAACATCACTTTCATTTTTACTTTCACTGTCACTTTTACTGCCTTCCTTTAGTAAGGATTCTTTTTCCTCGCATGTATAGCAGGGAACGAACAGGCTGATGAGCTGGCACGCATAGCTGCATCATCCCCCTTCTGCGGTCCTGAATCCTTCTGCAGCATCTCTTCTTGAATAGTAAAGAGAACATTCAAAGACCAGGAACGACTCAAGGCAACTATGAGCACTGGGATAAACTACCTGGGCTTAGACAATCTAAACTGTTAGCATAGCAGGGTATTCCCACAAAAGAACGGCTGAGCTGCTTCAGCTAAGCAGAGCTAAAGTATGAATCATATGTGGCATTCTCACAGGTCACTCCTGTCTAAGATCACATTTACGCACATGAAGGCTTGTGCAAGACGCGAGATGTCGATTCTGTGAAGAAGACGACGAGTGCGATGCACTGGTCCACAATTTGGAGTGGCCTATCCAGACACGATTGACATATCTTCGACATCTATAAGCGATCTCAACTCCTATCTCAGCACGATCAACCTTGACGTCAGGCATAGTCCTGCCCATCCACGATTGTGCGATAGCACAATAGGCCCACTGGTTTCAGTGCTGCGAATCCCTCGGGTTCATGTCCCTCTACAATCTACAATCTGCAAGATAGGACGTCTAGAACCTAATCAATTTCACAATTTACCTTTGAACAGCTTCGATTTGAATAAATGCATGCACAGCTGTCACAAGATGTGCAATCAATGACAATTCTATGCAAATCAAGGCCAGACAGTCTGCAATTTCTTAAATGCGTAGAAAACTACGCAAAGGGTCTAAAACGTAAGTTTTTGAATATGAAGAAAAACTTTTTTCTGTGTGTGTCGGGAAGCATATTTCCTTGTTTAGAATGGTCATAGTTATAAAGTCAAGAAGTTTCATGAACATTTTCTTAAAGGTTTTTGTAAAAAATTCAAAAAAGTTTTTAGTATGCGTAGATTTCTACGCAAGGAGCAGATTAGGGTTAAGTAAGATTCATATTGAAATTAAGAGAGCCTCCTACTGTTTAAGGCATTTGTTGTGATGTGATGCTCTATCCTTATAAGGAGCGGTTAAGCAAAAATTGTGTGAAACAATTTGAAATGAGTGGACGCATGTTTTTTTTCAAAGATGAGTATTGTTTTTAAATTCAATAACTTATGCTTGAAATGAAGCGGAAATCAGCGAGCCAGCAGACTAAAACTCTTTACACACTATAGAAGATTTTGCATAATCTTGAGATTTTACAAAATTTAGGCGAAAATCTACTAGATTTTCCATACATTTTCATAAATTTTGTACGGAGGTTATAACCAAAATCTCGTAGATAATCTTTACAAAATCATGGTGAAGTGTGGTGAGCTTCGTATTTGCCAATTCTACAGTAGAGGTCATCTCATCCATTTTCGCTTGGCACATGGTTTTGTATACAAAAGTGTGATGTTTTCACTTATTGACGAACATAAATCATTGACATAATTCCTATAAGATAGATTCTGCTTCGTGTTTTAACAAATTAATATAAATAACAGTTTCAGTCGTGCATGAAATTGTCGGAGTTTTCAATTTAGACGGATTGTACTGTACTGTCAAGTCGTGAACAAGATTACGACCATAGTGTGAACAGCATACGAGATTACATAATCTACGTAGATTTTGCGGCTATATGTGTAAAGCGCTTAAAGCAGATTCATGCATTTGAAATGGGTGGCGTCATGTTGGCAGCATGCTGCTGCTGTTCAACAGCAAACTGACGTCACCCAAAATGCATGAAGCTGCAGCATGCTGCTGCTGTTCAACAGCCAACCCATTTAAAATGCATGAAACTACTTCAGTCTGCTGCCTCGCTTCTTTCCGTTCTATTTCCAGCATTACACCTAAATTACTTACAGTTTACGGTCTTTGTATTTCACCAAAAGCCCTCCATTAAATCATTGCCAAAAGTCCAGGAAAAATATTAAAGGTACATTTTTTTTATTTATAGAAGTAACTCAGTAACTCAATTGGTACTCACACGAAATTCCGTGGATTGACTAGTTTTTTATTTTCCAATTTAATATAGCTTTTGCCGTTCTTGAAATGCATAATAATTATCCAAATTTAATTAGTATATGGAATTGAAATTCACCCCATTATAAGCTAGAAAATCAATCAAGTAGAAACTTACTTTTTGAAAATAATGGTCTCAGAGTATTCCTATATGTAAAATATTGATAGAATTTTTAGAATGAACGCCTTATAAAATTTGAGATAGTTTCGTGACGATGGAAAAAAACGTCAAAATTGCATTTCAATTGGTCAGCGCTTTTTTTATATTCAAACAAACTTTGGCTCAAAAGCTAATCTAAACTTAATTCATTCCACATGTTTTAAAATGATGTGGTTAACGGCATTTTCGATGCTATGCTCTCCATTTTCCATAAAAATTTCACAATTTGGGGCTCTTCTGCCACCTTTTTAGCCCCACTGAAATTGCCAGCCACTGTGTTTTTCATTAGTGGAGGACCATGTACAACGAATATGCAAAAGATGAGCAGTGAGGAAATAGTTGCAATACACTCCCATTTTTTGGGCTCGTCTGAAATTGTTTGTCGCTTTCTTTTTCGTCATCAGTATGAATCAAGTATAACGATCATGCAAAATATCAGCAGTGGGGAAATAATCAAATACTTTCCCGACGTATTGCAAATGTGAGCAAATACTTGCGAATAAATTGTACTGCGGCTCTTAGACAATATCTATCGTTGCAAAGCTCCATTCGGATAGCTTCATCCAAACCGAAAACATAGCAAATTTTCTAATAAAGGACACTAAATTTGTTGTGAATATGTACCTACATTGAATGGCAATAGTGTTTGGCACAAATTCTTTCGAAGTTTGCATAAGGTCAAGCAGGGTGTCCGTAAACAAAGGGCGTTTTTAAGCCCGATCGAATTTGAAATTGTAAAAAATAAGCCAAAATAATAAATTGTAATCGAAAAGTTCTTTTTTTTAATTGTTTCAGTACACTCTGCTAAGTCATCATGAATAGACTCACGCTTGAACAACGCTACCAAATTATCTAAATTTACTTTGAAATTCAGTCATCGATTCGCGCAACTTATAAGAGGCACCGTAGACCCTCCGATCGATCGGCCAGATTTTTTGATTGCGAGATAAATCGGAAGGTGTATGGGACAATCAGATTTAATTTTTTGATTTGACATGTGGAACGCATTGCCAATGCAATTTTCCGTACAGGCTGTCATGACAATCATGTGTTCTCAGTTGCTGATTTTTTTTACATAAATCTGTGATCGTTTTTCATGCTGTGGTTGTGGCGGTCATTCTCCAACAAAGTAGCAATGGATGTCCATCTTCCATCGCCAAAGATGGTATAATTTTCGCTATTTTGTGCTGTGTCTTGTGGACCGTGAGACTGTCTATTTCAGATTGCCCGATAAATTGCCTAATGTATGTGCTGTACGGGTGGCAGATCGATTGTGGGCAATCGATGCGTTCTGAAGAGAATATCGCCGCTGTAAACGAAAGTATAGAAGAAGATCAAAATTTATCGATTCGTCATCGGTCGCAGGACTTGGGGCTTTCTCCATGGTCGTGGGATTAAACACCTCCAGATTATTACCTGTGGGGTTGCGTGAAATCACTGCTGTATGCTAATAAACCTGCAACAATTGACGCCTTGGAGGCCAACTTTGTACGTGTTATTCGTGACATACAGCCAGCAGTGCTCGAAAAGTGGCCCAAAATTGTACCTCTAGAATGCGCTTCGTCAAGAACAGCCGCGGTTGCCATATGCCCCAAATCATTTTCGTTTCTCTATGAATCTCTATATCCCAGAGTGGCGCCACACAGCTTTTTGCGATTATTTCAAAAACAGTAAGAGATACAGAAAAATGGTATGAGGACGAAAAAAACTACATAAAATTATCTTTGCAATGATATATAACACATTAGAGTTTAATTGAATATTTCGGCGTTAGAATAGAACATAAATTAGAATATTTTCATTTTAGACCTTTTTTAAAAGCTCCATAACTTTTGAAAGAACGCTAGTTCAGCCGCAAAATTTTGTATAAGTATTCACAACAAGTTTAAGATAATTTTAACGTAAACATTGAGTCGCTCCGGTCAAGGATCTCCATTATCCCCCCATTTAAATTTTTCAAAACGGTATATCCATAACTCCCCCCAAAATTGGAGCAGAGTGCTAAATTTTGGTTTTTTGCGGTTGGAGGTCATAGTCACCCCACCCACCAAAAATCAGCTCATTCGGATAAAAACTAAGGGTATCTCCCATACAAAGTGACCCATCAGGAGTTGGTTCTACGTACTACTCATTTTATAAACATAATCAAAAAAAATTTCCGATGTAGGATTTTTGCCGTTCGATGGCCATATTTTGGTCCAATTTTCTTAGACTATTAATCTAGTTTTGGATTGGTATAATCTAGCACCGCCCCGGGAAAGTTGTCTAATTGCCGCCCTCCCTAAGATTTTTTTTTGTTTTTAAACGATTTATGGGAAGCGTGGAGTTCATTCCATCAGGCATGAAATTTAGTTGCCTCACTTTACATTTGAGTCACATCCATAAATACGCATTTCAGTTCTAAGAATTGATACAATTGGAGAGAGAGTCGAAAAAGCGGAAATCTAAAGCTCAAGGACTCTTTCTTAATGCGCATTATCTACAGATTGGTACAAATATTAATTTGTGCTGGTTAAGTCGTCAGTTAAAAAAAATGCTGGAATGATTTCCAAGCTAATCTATACGTATACGTCCTAAATACCAGTCTGAGCAGAACATACCTAAGAATTGGTATCCTCTACTGATATGGAGCCCGGTTATACTAATCAAACTGTGAGGTCTGAGCCTAGTTCAAGCTTGAAAATTCATTTGGGTTGCTGCGGTTCCTTGACAGTGCTGAATATAGGAAAAAAATATTTATCGGCACAAAAGTTGTTTTTATCCTAAACCGGTTGCAAGAATCTATCGGTTACCGAATGTTGACGGTATCTAAAATGTGCTAATGTCTCCTTATATACGCTCAAATTTTATATAAATTAGAATAAACTATTTTTCATTACATGTCAACCGACGTTTATTTCCGATTATAAACTGATTTTTGAATCGAATGAACTAACAATTTTTTTATTGCCATGATGCGAATGAGCCATATAAATCGAATGTACATAATTAATTAACAAGTTTATTGGCTTTTCCGTACATTCGTCTCTTTAAATTCTTGGCTACAACACTGGGCCTAAAACATTAATGTCAGTTTTCTTCGTTAATAATATAGGAGTATGGAGTTGTAATCCTTTATCAGTAGCAATTAAAAAAAAACCTCTGGGGTTACTGTAGTGACCCACAAAACACATAATGGTCTTCATGGAGATTGATAGTAGGAACTCCTCCCACGTTATGATACCAGGATAAACTCCTGGTTGCCTGTTTGGAGTTCCAAAGGAATTCGATAACGCTTTGCAAATTAAATAATTTAAATTCACGCAACGTAGTCTTTATCATATTTAAGGTCCAGAAAGAACAGTTCTTTATCATATTACATTTAAATGATTAAACTTGTCAAAACACACCTTCAAGACAAAATCGGCGTTATTTTTCACCGCTAACGTTAATGACACTCTTTAATCTAATGATATGTAAATAGGCTCGTTGCCTGTCCGCCAACGGACAGAAAATAGTCTTAAAACATAACAAGTTAAGTGGCCCTTATTTTGTTGTAACATCCCAGCCAGCATCGGCCTCATGTACCGTGAACATAGCGACAAATAAGCATTACTTCATGAATCACGAATCGGCATTATCGGCTGTGAAGTTTACTCAAAGCTTTTCGGTAGTGTACGGGGCGCGCAAAAGTGACGACTGGTATGTCGATAGCGGTGCTTCCCGACACATGACACCGCGCCGCGATATTCTGGCAGATTTTCAATCGATAGCTGATAGTCCGAATATCTCGTTGGCAGATGACAGTAAATTGGCTGTGGCTGGAACCGGTACAGTTCGCATCATTGTGAATGGAGTTGGCATTATGGTTCCAAATGTCTTGTATGTGCCAGAGCTAAAAGCAAATTTGCTGTCAGTGGAGGCGATAATGTCCGCGGGTAATCGTGTCATTTTCGATGCTGGTGTCATGAAAGTATTCAATCGCCGGACGGGCGTGCTTGTGATGACGGCGAGTCCATCGAATGGAACATTCAAGATCGATGCAAATCACATAAAGTGTATGCTGGTTAACGACGATGAACTCGTTAGTTTGCATCGAAAGCTCGGACATTTGAGTTACGGTGGCTTGGATGCATTGCGAAAGTCGGACGAGAAAATCCAGTTCAGTGGATCGAAAGCGGCCATTGATGGATGTGTCAGTTGCGCAGAAGGTAAACAATCGCGCGCACCATTTTACAAGAAGCCGGTCGAAATCAAGACGAAAAACATCCTGGAGCTCGTTCACATGGACGTATGTGGACCGATGAGTAAGTCGCTCGGAGGATCCAGGTATTTTCTGGTTATTGTTGACGATTTTTCACGAAAAGTTTTTGTTACTTTCATGAGAGAAAAATCAGCTGTTGCCGAGGCATTTAAGAGTTTCAAGGCGCTGGTCGAGAATCAATGCGGACGGCAGATCAAACGTGTACGCAGTGATAATGGCACCGAGTTCGTGAATCGAGAGATGCGTGAGATTTGTGACAAGGCAGGCATAATTCACGAGACTTCCGTGCCGTATACGCCGCAACAGAACGGCGTCTCAGAGCGCACCATCCGTATGCTAGTCGAGCGTGCTCGTTGTATGTTGTCAGACGCAGACATTGGCAAGGAGTTATGGGCAGAAGCGGTGCACCATGCAGCTTATCTGGTCAATCGATCAATAAATCGTTCCGTTGGTGGTCGTACACCTGAAGAAATTTGGTCCGGTGTGAAGCCAGATTTGTCAGCGTTGCATATTTTTGGCAATCCAGCGATGATCCAAGTGCCAAAGATCAAGAGGACGAAATGGGACCCAAAGGCAGTTGAGGTTCAATTTGTGGGCTACGCTGATCATCAAAAAGGATTCCGTTTCTACGACAAGACAAGCCGTAAGATCATCATCAGCCGTGATGCGACTTTCTTGGCCCCGAAAGTCGCACGGATCGGCTCATCATTCATTGTCGATGATAGTGACGATGAAGAACCATTGAATTCAGTTGGGGATCGAGTGTTGGCCGAGGTGGAAAAGGGAAAAGAGGCAGGAAGCCCCGGGAGATTCCATGGCGCAGATCATGGGGGAAACCCGGCGGTAGATAGCCCCTCGATAGCCGCAAGCCGACCCGGCAAAATAGAACCTGTTGGTTCAATCGAGACCCAGGGCAGTGAAACCTCGAACGATTTGTTCGACGATTCCGAACAAAGTTATTTCGAGGATGCACAGGATGATGAGGACTATGAGCCATCAATCAGAGTCTCATTGCCAGTGGGTGATGAATTACGACGTTCAAGCCGACGTGTTCGCCAGGTTACGCAACACGACGTTATTTCGAACTTCGCACGTGACTGCATTTCCGGGGATCCACTGACCAGAGAGGAAGCACTCAGCGCTCACGATAGTTCTCAGTGGATCGCAGCTATGAAGGAGGAATTGAAAGCGTTCGATGACAATCACACTTGGACATTGGTGGATCTTCCGCAGAACAGAAAGGCCGTCAAAACAAAGTGGGTGTTTAAGCGAAAGCGTGCCGAGGACGGCACTGTTGTGCGACATAAAGCACGTCTAGTTGCGAAAGGCTGTTCGCAGCAATTTGGTATCGACTACGCTGAGACATTCTCTCCCGTTGTTCGATACAGTTCTATTCGTCTGCTAATTGCATTGGCCGCACAACGAAAGATGGGTATCGATCAAATGGACGCAGTTACGGCGTATTTACAAGGGACGTTGGACGAGGACGTCTACGTACTACAACCTGATGGTTTTGACGACGGATCTGGCAGAGTGTGCAAATTGCACAAAGCAATGTACGGATTGAAGCAGAGCGGGCGGCAATGGAATCGTTGTCTGGACGCTGCTTTGCTATCGTTTGACATGAAGAAGTCGCTTGAAGATCCATGTGTATACTATTGTGACGGTGGCAATCTAATTGTTGCAATATACGTGGATGATCTTCTGATTTTTTGGAAAGATGCCTCGGTTCGTGACAATTTGAAAGCTAAACTCTCGAGCGCATTCAAAATGAAGGATTTGGGAAAGGCGACATCATGCGTTGGGATGTCAATCGAATACGAAAATGGTACCATCAGTATTAACCAGGAGTCATATGCCAGAGATGTGCTCAACAGATTCGGCATGGGAGATTGCAAGCCGGCATCCTCTCCATGTGATATGTCACAGAAGTTGGTCAGTGCATCGGACGATTCTACTTGTGATGTACCATACCGTGAAGCCGTGGGAAGTTTGTTGTTCCTTGTTCAGGGAACAAGACCAGATTTAGCGTTTGCGGTCAGTAACGTAAGCCGATTCAACGACAAATTTAACGAATCACATTGGGCAGCTGTAAAGCGTATTATGCGTTACGTCAAAGGTACTATTCGATATCGACTGGTCTATCGCAGCGATTCATCGGAGTCGATTCACGGATACGTCGATGCAGATTGGGGGAACGATCTAAACGACCGTCGATCTTTTTCCGGTTATGCATTTTTGTTGGCTGGTGCAGCTGTTACTTGGTCGAGCAAACGACAGGTGACTGTGGCTGTTTCTAGCACCGAGGCCGAATACGTTTCAATGGCGTTTGCAGCGAAGGAGGCACTATGGTTAGTACGGGTAATCCGACAGTTTGGTAAGTTAAGAAGTATTATCATGCGATGCGACAATCAGAGTGCTATGGTAGTCGCCGGCCGCGAGGCGTATAGTGCTCGCACAAAGCACATCGATGTGGCTCATCATTTTTTCCGACAACACATCGCCAGTGGTCTTATCAAATTACAGTACGTGCCATCATCAGAGAACATCGCCGATTGTTTAACGAAAGCAGTTGGAAAAGGCAAAATGGAATTTGGATCAAGCGGATTAGGATTGCGTTGTGCCAATTGCCAATCAACAAAACAATGTTAGTTGATAATTTGTTTTTATTGGCCGTCAGCCGCACTTACATTTTTTAATGAATTTGATTTATTTTGATTGACAAGTTGGCCCAAGTTGGGGTGTTGAAATAATTGTGAATTTAACGTAACGTAATTTTTGACATATGATATACCTACACATTGTGAATTCAGTGTAACTTCAGTTTTAAGCAGTCTTCCGGTAATAAAGCATTGAATAGTACGCTCGTGTTTTTCGGCTCATCAAAATTCATCGCTGGAATCTACAACTCGCACCGCCTTATTCCACTTTTATTACAAAAGTATCGATAGGACGCATTGAAAGTTAGATACATGATGGTCAGCTGAAGGAATGTCGACGGATCATGCATATAGGAAATATAATGGTTTTCTCCTCAAGTGTGATTTTTGTTGCTGGGGTGATTAGAATCACGAATAAATCATGATAATTCATATAGTCTGGTCTGGAGCAGTGGTTAGGGCGCGCACCTTCGGTGCATAGGGTTATGAGTTCAAAACTCTCCGTCTCCCGTATTTTTTTTTTAATTATTCATTGATGCATTGAATATATATGATACTTAACTATTACATAATGTTTACGAATAACGATTTTATAATGATTATCCGTAATAAGGCGCAAATGCGTATATACATGAAATAGGGGGACATCGTCATATACTGGGTGTATGAAAACGTGATGAATGAATAAGCGATATGTGCTTACGCGTGTTGCATGAAATAATGATTACAAATGTGTTAAATGCTGGCTGGGATACTCCTTATAACTGTTGTAACATGGATGGATGGATAGTTATGGCGCTATGATAGGTTGGGCTGGTTGCGCCCAATACTGCAGCATACTCATTGTATTTCCCATCTAAGCGAGAAAGTTTCAGGTTATGAGGTCTGTCCTACGTATGAGGCTAAGAAGTAAGTTAACCAGGTTTGCTTTGGGTGCACCCATTCTGGTAGCTTGAGCCCCAAAGAAATTTCGTCTCCAACTCATAAGAGCGGGGCATTCGAAAATAACGTGCGAGGCTGATTCCTCGTTTTCGTTGCAGAGGCGGCATAGTGGGTCTTGTGTGTAGATCCCTATTGTACGCAGATGTTTCCGTATGGTACAATGACCGGTTATAAGGCCTGTCACTGCCCTGAGGTTCGTTTTACTTAGACTGAGGGCTTCGGTGCAGCTGGTATGCCAGTTAGATTCCAGCATACGCTTGCTGTGCCTGAGCCCTTCAGCGAGTCTCCATCGATCTTGGAATTTATCCTCGGTCCATCGTCTAGCAACGGTTCTGGCAGTAGATTTACTGATTCCGATTGCAGGTTCAGGACCAGTTAAAGGTAGTTTGGAACCCTCTCTTGCAAGGGCATCCGCTTTCTCATTTCCTTCGATCCCCTTATGTCCTTTCACGCATTTCAGAGTTACTTTGTTTCGGGTAGCTAGATTTAGAGGTTGTTTTAAGAGTTGCAATGGCTTTTATAGCAGCTTGACTGTCGGAGAGAATATATATAGTCTTATTGGTATATATTTCGAGTACTCTCCCCTGCTGCAAGGTTTATGGCTATAAGTTCTGCCTGGAAGACAGTTGTATATTGACCTAGGGGTTTGGAGATACTATAGTTGTTTGTTTTAGTATAAACTCCTGCCCCTGTTCCTTCGTCTGTCTTCGTCCCATCCGTGTACCACAGGATGTGATTTAATAGATGGTTGTCGTTCCATTTACTCCCTAACCGTTGAGGTTTGGATGTTGGAGTCGAAGGTGTACATGGCCGGGGTACAGTCGCTGCCCATATCTACGATTGGGTTTGCAATGATTTCTGTAATCGTACAGTGTCCTACCCTTTGTGGTGTCCACATGTTCGGTGATTGGAGTCTGTACGCTGCGAGTTTTGCCTCTTCTGTGATTGTGATGTCCAGTGGTGGCAGGTCTAGTAGTTTCTCTAGAGTTAAAGTTGGTGCACTGCGCATGGCGCCGGTTATACTTGCGCAGGCCAGTCTCTGTACTGATCCCAACTTCGCTGCTGCTGTTTTTTGCTTGATTTTAGTCCACCAGACTATCGAGCCATAGGTCAGACGGGGTTTGACCACAGCTTCGTAGATCCAGTGTATCATTCGTGGTTTTAACCCCCACGTTTTCCCTATTGCTCTTTTAGTTGCATATAGGGTCTGTTTGCCTTTGGCAATTGTGTTTTGCAGCTGCTTGTTCCACGTGAGTTTGTTATCAAGGGTGATTCCCAGATATTTAACCTCTGTGGTAAACTGCAGTTGCTGGTTGAATAATGTTGGAGCGTTGAGCCCTTCCAAGTTGTGTTTGCGACTGAAGGCTATTAGTGTTGTTTTGGCGGGATTGACCGATATGTCTACCCTAGGTGAATTCTAACCCAAGTGGAGGGTTGGTGTAGGAGCTCCTACACCAATCCTCCGCTTGGGTTAGAGCTTGTTGAATGAGTTCAGAAAGAACTCCTGGAAATATTCCCCTTATCAGGATGCTGATGTCATCGGCATATCCTAGGGTATAGAAGCCAGTGTAATTTAGCTGGACCAGTAGGCTGTCCACTACAAAGTTCCACAGGAGGAGTGAAAGTATACCTCCCTGTGGGCAACCTTTGAGGACAGCTATGTATACAGCTGTGTTTCACCGAATAATTTTGCATGTACTTGTCGTCCTTGAAGCATTGATTTTATCCACCGACATAGGGTGTTTTGAACTCCATGACTGGAGGCGCCGTGTACAAGAGATTCAAGGGAATATATTCGTTGTAACATACTCCTACAAATGCTAATTAGGAACGGTATCAGCTCAACTTGCCCCTTTGCAGAGGTGCCATAAAATTCATACTGGGCGATTTGAAAGAATCGAAAGTCCCAAGTGTCAACTTTATCCTAACATAAAAAATGCCTCCTGTTTTTGCCCAGTGCGATCTTTTGCACATGTTATCTGCGCAAATCTGCCCATCAGAATGGCAGATTCTAGCAGAATGTTCATGCTTTTGGTATTTCTCGTGATAATCCCGCTGCGAAATTTGGTGTCTCCTATATTGTAGTCCGTGAGTCTGAAGCAATACAAGTCCCAACTCCCGTGGCGGTTGGTTATGGTAAACAGCTGCTTCAATTTTTTCGTAACGCGAGCTAGCTCCTTGCTTCAACACGTGCACTGTTCCTTTCCTTTAATGCTTTTAAAGGACTGTTCTCTTCATAGGATGAAAGGGTTCACCATACCTTCTATGTAGGTTCCATCATAATTTTCTTTTCGGTGTACCATTGCAAATGATGTATGCAGCTACATACCAGCTGCGCTTAAACTGCATTGCAAAAAAAATTCAAGGCAGACAAAATTACTATTAGTCATATTTAATCATAACTACCCAATGTCGCCACTTCTGAATTTCATCAAAACAAATCTGTTCAAGTAAATTATATCTTAATTACTATGTTTTCAATCACTACGTCAGGAATGTTTGCATCTACAGGGTGTCCCGCAACCGGTGGTACATAGGATAATGGGAGATAGTACAGCTCATTTGAGGACAATAAATGTTCTACACGACCCCTCTATCTTTAACCGTTAGAAAGTTATAGCATTTTTTGATAAAAGTGTCAGAAACCCCGACTTGCCGAGCAAAATCACTATTTGCCACACTCCCAAATATTGGATCCGAAATTTGACTTCACTTTCTGAAACTGCACAAAATTCTACATAAAATAACGGTTTTGCCAATTAAATTATTTAAAAACCTACCCAGATACAACCACTCAAACTTTAAAGAAATTTGGAAATTGATATTTTCTTGTAAATTCAAATTGCAAAATCGTAACGATACTTTGAACTGACAAATGTGCAAAGTTTACAAAAGTTGCATCATTATGTCAGCTTTCGAACGACATATAAAAAATAGGGTCTTAAGGACTGAAAAATTGAAAATATTACGTGTTTAACAGAAAAAAACATGGTCTCAAGAGAAATTCAAAGTATACATTTTATTAAGTAAACAATATTTTTTTTATAAAAACTAAAAAGAAAGATTATTGAGAATAGGAACTTTTATATTATAAATGCTGTTCAAAGTGTCCTCCTCCATATCGGACACAAATTCGGCACCTTCTACCAACAGAAGAGACCGCCTTAAGCATATCTTCCCTTTTTTCGCGCAAATTATTGCAAGCCATTTTAATTTTTTGCAAAAGATGTTCCCGGGACACTATTGGCTCATCGTAAACTTCATTTTTGAGTCTACCCCATACATGGAAATCAAGCGGCGTTAAGTCGGGACTTCTAGGAGGCCAAGCGACAGGCCCGTATCGTCCAATCCATTTTTCATGGAACTCACTATTCAAAAATTCCGTAACAATTCTTCCGCTGTGAGCCGGACATCCGTCCATTTGCCACCATATTTCTGATAATCTAGCTAATGGAATTTCATCTACGACCTTCGGCACGACTTCTGTTTCGAGAATCTGGTGGAACGCGGATGAATTGAGTCTTTGAGGAAGAATAATTTCAGGTAGTAGTTCATCTCCAAGAACACCGATCCAGATATTTGCACTAAACTCGTGCTGGTATCTCGAAGTACGAGTTTCGCGGGGGTTCTGATGAGACCAGAAATGGGTGTTGCGGGTATTGAATACACCACTCCGAGTAAAAGTAGCCTCATCTGTCCATATTATTTTTCTTTGGAAGTGCCGATCCGCTGCCAATCTTTGTATGAACCAACTACAGAAAGTCCTTCTTCTTTCAAAGTCGGAAGGCAGTAGATCTTGCACTTCCGTTAAATGATATGGATATTGACTATCCTCTTGTAGTGTTCGGTGAATTGTCATACGAGGCACACCCATTTGAATAGCCGCCCTTCTCGTGTTTGAATCCGAGTTCGTCCTGAAGTGACGAAGAATTTCTTCTTGCAGCCGTGCCGTAGTACGTTGACTTCGCTCTAACGTGTAATGGTTCGGTGTTCTACCAGTTTATCGCAGTGTGTTAAACGCCCTAACAAACGTTCGGCTGTCCGGAACCTGTCTTTGGGGGAAGCGACGACCATACTCGCGAACTGCTTCGCGTCCGTTACATCCAGCTATACCATACACCAACACCATATCAGCGTACTCGATATCCGAATATTTTGTCGCCATCTAATAAAACATCACACTAATAACGATTTTAATAAATACTACTAATAATAATACCTATTTTAATATTAACGTTCTAGCAACAGATTAATTGTGTGATAACACTGCGTGACACCAAAAAACCGTCAAAAAAACTGAATGCTATTTTGGTTAGCTATTGGTTCCCATATGACAAAAGTGCAATTAATTTTTTTCCTGACCCTCAGGTTTTCGAGTTACACGCCGAAATCTTTTTTAATGGTCCTCATATGGTATCTGCTACTCAATTACTGGAAATTGCAATAAAATAAGTAAATTTCTTATCAGTATCCTTAAGAGGACTCTTGGCAATGAAAATCACCGAAAATACATATAATTTGCTCTGTTATTTTATTTTTTTCCCCTTTTATTGTGACTTAAAACCGTGAAAAACCATATTTTTTATCTTTTCGCGGCTACATATCTTTACGTAACTTTTATATTTATTATATTTTTACCTGATATACTCGTTTTTTATTAGCCTTATATTATTGCTTTTGTTTCTACCTGTCATATTCTTTTTTTATTATCCTTATAATACCCCTTAAAGCGCGAAAACCGCCAGGTACAAAAATTCAAAAAAAACTTAAAAAAGTTATTGTTATGGTATAAATAGCACGTGTTGTAATAGTTTTACTTTAATTGGTTTACAATATGGATTCTGAAAGAAGTATTCGCAACCTGTGCAAAAATTCCCCAAATAAATTTTGCTACGTGTGCGGCAAATATATTTTTAAATCGCTAGAGAGAAAAGTAACACAAAAATTAACCCTTTCATGCCCAAATTATGGATTTTAAGCGGAGAATTTTTCTAACAACATTATGTCGTTCACTAGGCATCTTTTATGATATTTTCTTCAAAAAAAAAAATTTTAAGCTCTATATTTAACAAATTAGAGCATGATGCCATATGGCATCATTGGGACTGAAAGGGCACTTAGCAAGTTCCGTGTGAAAAATTAGATATTTTGTCGGCGAAACTCCTTCATGGGATTTTTTTTTGCAGAATGGTTGGTGGCGACCCCCAGATTATGGGAAAAAAAGTCAGAACCGATTGGGGGTCCGCAACCTTAAAAAAGGGGGAAAGGGGGAAATTGGGGTCATTTTTCGTTTTTTTGCGAGTATTTCAAAAACGACAAAAGATATAGAAAAATAGTCTGAGGACGAAAAAAACTACATAAAATTATCTTTGCAATGATATATAACACATTAGAGATCTATTCAATCATTCGGCGTTAGCTTAAAAATAAATTAGAACTTTTTCATTTTATAGCTTTCTTAAAAGCCCCATAACTCTTGAAAGAATGTTAGTTCAGCCGTAAAATTTCGTACAAGTATTCACAATAAGTTCAATATTATTTTGGGAGAAACATTGAGTCGCTCCGATCAACGACCCCCATTATCCCCCCATTTGAATTTGGCGAAAGGAAATGCCCATAACTCCCCCCAAAATTAGAGCAGAGTGCTAAATTTTGGTTTATTGCGATTGGAGCTCATAATCACCCCACCCACCAAAAATTAGCTCATTCGGATAAAAACTAAGGGTGCCTTCCATACAGCAAGCAACTAGCATTTATATGAATAGGGGACTCGCTGATATGCCTTTCACGCCCAATGATGCCATATGGCATCATGCTCATGCAAACCCACTTTATTGGGGTTTCCTAAAAAAAAAAATCGAAAAATCTTTTGATTTTCTCTTACAGCAACCTCTTTACAAAATAAAACCATTGAAATGATTTGCATAAAATGATTATTATTAGGAAATATGGGGAAATGGATAAATCAGTTTTTCGGCATTACGACAATCGGCAAACCTTCTCTAAAATTTCATTAAAAATAACATCCCAAACCCAAAAATTTCACGCTAGAAAAAATCAACTAGGTATTACACTATTGGGAGAGTCTAATATCACACTAAAAGTTAAAATTTATTACTTACATTTTTTATGAAAAATCATTAAATTTCATGATGCCATATGGCATCATTGGGAGCGAAAGGGTTAAGGGATGCTTATTTCGAATGTTTTGGCCGCGTTGTGTGTCAGGATAAGCCTTGGATAACCCATTTTTTTTGCATATCGTGTTGTATGTCACTGCACTTTCAAAAAACTGGAAATAGAGAAATGCCTTTCGTGGTTCCAGCACTTTGGAGCGAGCCTAGCAATCATCACGACGATTGCTATTTTTGTGTGTTCGATTTGCGGGCTGCTACGAAAAAGCATAAGTATAAAGTGGAGTACCCTATAGTGAGGTCTGTCACGAAACCTGTGCCTAATAGTGTAAACAGCACTATTCGCCCTCCTCACAGTGATAAAAGTAACGACCCTCAGGATACACAGTTTTTCCCCTCTCCTACATCAAGCGATCAACGAAAACCACACCTAATTCGCCAAGAGGAATTGAATGATTTGGTACATGGACTTCATTAAAAGCTGTTATAAAAGGATTCTTAGGAAATCACGAAGCCGAAAACGCAGAAATTTTAGTAACAAATATGTTTAGACGCATATAAAGAGATGGGGTGCAGAATGTCTTTGAAAATTAATTTTCTTCACTCCTATTTCTCTTTCCTTCCTGAGAACCTTGGAGCCGTAAGTGATGAACAAGGTGAGCGGTTTCATCAGGACATAAAAAGGTTTAAGGAACGTTTTCAAGGTCATTGGGATGCAGCGATGTTAAGAGATTATTTTCGGCGCTTACAGCGAGAAGACAATTCTAAACATAAGAGAAAAAATTGATTTTTTTTATTTTTCCCTTAAAATAAATGTGTTTAACAATTAAGTTTATGATTTTAAGTATTTAGATATGTTTATTATATTGTTTTATTTCCGTTTTACCAAAAAAAAAATAATAAATAATAACCGATTTGTTACTGGAACTTTATTTTGTATTATTTTCTGGGAATATCAATATCTTTCCATATCTCTGAAACTGGGGGGTCAAGGGAAAAAGTAAATATGAGGTTTTAGTAAGGATTAGATAAGAATTAAAAAGAAAAAAAAATTGGAGATGACGGTTATTTTTTTTTTTAATTTGTCACACAGTGTAATCAATGCTAATCAGTTGAATTAAACTGGTGGAATAACGAACTGAAGCAAATGACTTTAAAATAACAAGGATTAACCGTTAATATTACCGTTTTCTCAACAAGTACATTTTCACATTTTTCCAGAATGAAACATCTTCAAGGCAAAGTTCGTTGACACCTTAATTTCACTATTTTTTGAAAACCATTAATAATAATTGAAGTATGTATGTATTTTAATTAGATTTGTTCTGCTTTAGTTTCGCGTTTTTTTTCTTTTACACGTAATATTTTCAATTTTTCAGTCCTTAAGACCCTATTTTTTATATGTCGTTCGAAAGCTGACATAATGATGCAACTTTTGTAAGCTTTGCACATTTGTCAGTTCAAAGTACCGTTACGATTTTGCAATTTGAATTTACAAGAAAATATCAATTTCCAAATTTCTTTAAAGTTTGAGTGGTTGTATCTGGGTAGGTTTTTAAATAATTTAATTGGCAAAACCGTTATTTTATGTAGAATTTTGTGCAGTTTCAGAAAGTGAAGTCAAATTTCGGATCCAATATTTGGGAGCGTGGCAAATAGTGATTTTGCTCGGCAAGTCGGGGTTTCTGACACTTTTATCAAAAAATGCTATAACTTTCTAACGGTTAAAGATAGAGGGGTCGTGTAGAACATTTATTGTCCTCAAATGAGCTGTACTATCTCCCATTATCCTATGTACCACCGGTTGCGGGACACCCTGTATATAGACAGCTAGGCTAGAGCTAGAGTACACTATTTTCTATACATATAACCATCTATAATCCGATGCGTATCTATTTACTTGTAAACTTAAGGTAGAAAATTTGGCAGGTTGTTACTCGAGTGGGCGACATCATATCATACCAACCATCAGCCAGATACCACGCAAACTATTCTAGTTGATGGCCTCCTCTAGAATTGGTATATCTTTTTACAGTGCTTTGCTTATGTACTTTTACGCTAGAAGAGCAAAATAAGAACTAGCGGGGCCGGCTTGCCGCAGAAAAGTGGTTAACATTCGACTTCACTACGACACGGCTATGTTGGAGCTTAGGTCGATTGGTAGAGTTCAGTTTAGTTTTTAACTTCGAAACGATAACAGTCGAATTGTTTGTTGTAGCGACAACGACGACGTGTTGTGTTTTTTCACACGGTCTTTTCAGCTTTTTCATATTCGCCTTTGACACGACCATAAATTTAGTGATTCCTATACATACTTTCAATACAGTCTGCGTTGCATTTCCTTTTGAAAGTAAATTATTGTGAATTTCCCCCCCGAGTTCCGGCAAGGAAACCTGGAAACGTGCAGTGTGTATGTAGAACGTGTTTCGTGCAGTGAATACAATTTATCTTATAGATTCACGTGGAATATCATATTAAGAAGTGTTCTTAGTTTAGCTGGTAAGTTGAATAGTGTTGTTGCTTTTTCGTGTTGTTTTCATTAGAAAAAAAACTGGAAATTAACCTTATTATACATATTATTATACATACAAATCAACTCAATAACTGGCATATTTCTCAAAGAATTTGGAGTACATACCTATTCCAAATTGTTATGATTTGGTGAAATTAAAATGTACCTTTACTCTTAGGTGAATAGCCTTTCCACGAATATTTTGAATGACAAAATTTAATAGTTCGGATGCCGTTAGGTAATTTTCCTTAGGTTAACGAGGGCCATGTGGAGTACAATGTTTTCTGTTGTTTGCATCATTCAATATTTAGGCATTCAAAGCGAATGCCTAAATATTTATTTCAACTAGACCACACTGCAGACTGAGGAACAGAATCCGATGCTGGTTTCAAAAACAGAATTGCCTCTCAAAAATGACGTTTTCATTCCGTGAATATTGGGTGGGGTTATAAATAGGGGTGGCGCATAAGCCCATAGGTCAGACGGGGTATGACCACAGCTTCGTAGATCCAGTGTATCATTCGTGGTTTTAACCCCCACGTTTTCCCTATTGCTCTTTTAGTTGCATATAGGGTCTGTTTGCCTTTGGCAATTGTGTTTTGCAGCTGCTTGTTCCACGTGAGTTTGTTATCAAGGGTGATTCCCAGATATTTAACCTCTGTGGTAAACTGCAGTTGCTGGTTGAATAATGTTGGAGCGTTGAGCCCTTCCAAGTTGTGTTTGCGACTGAAGGCTATTAGTGTTGTTTTGGCGGGATTGACCGATAGGCGTACCCTAGGTGGCCCAAGCCCACGAGATTTAGGGGCCCAAAAGAAAGATTTCTCGAAACAAAAACAGCGCGACTGCCAAAAACAATATTCCGACGTAGATATTCTTTTGTAGACAAGAAGAAATATACATTTTCGAAGTCAAAACAAATGCTAAATTTATTTTTCCTCACCAGGTCCCTTCTAGTCCACTTTGCTATGAACTGTGGAACAAGAACAAAATAGTTCGCGAGTGGTACTAAACCTAGTTCAAACTTGTTAGTACGACCTGTATATGTCTTTCAAGACTAAAGTATTTTATCTTGCTTGCGGTATATACACGGTCATTAGCGCTGTGGTACTAAAGCCACATTTGGTTTGTATGAAGTCTAGCTAGGAGTTCCAGGCTGCTACAGCGTCTAACGTCTGGAATGCGATTTACTAGTGGCGAAATGTCCGAACTGACCCACGAATCTTATGTGGTAGTTTATACCAAAATTGTACGAAACTGAGGCTTTCAACGAAATAGAGGACAAGTAAATTTTGTGATACTTAATATAGCATACCGTATTAAACAATCCTACGCCAGTGAATAGTAACAGACACTTTTCTAAAATCAAAAGAATGTTGTGAAAACTACAACGTTCACATTTAGCACTAAACAATCTTATAACAACTCTATCTCGCTTTCATTTAAGTACAAAAACTTATATTCTTATTTAAAGATAAAATGTTTTTACTTTAAGTACGCCTAGAGTTAAAACGTTACGTTACGACATGAACGTCATTGATATATTGATATAAGAATGCAAAGAGTAAAAATAACTCTTATCAAAGGTTTTTCTTAAGTACGAAGTTCTTAATTTTAGCAGAAACACTATAACGTCAAAATAATGATTTAACAGATTTAAGTGTGTTTTCGATTGATTTCACTCTGCTTTTATCTCAGTGTAGGGGGCCCCAGTCAAGAAGTAGGCGCGAAGACCCCGACTGATGTTGTTCCGCCGCTGGTTATAAAACGAAACATTTCTCGTTTAGAGCCTATTTATACTGAATCCGATTTGAATCAGGCATTTTGCCTGATTGCCAATAGCACGTACATTCAAATGTGCAAAATTATACAACAACAACGAACACACAATCAGATATCTGATGACTTTTTCAGGCAGAATCGCCGGAAAAGGCGACAATAGCATATGCTAGCAAATGGGCAAAATTATACTAGTGTTCAGGTTTCAATCAGGTTTTTAGAAAATATGTATTATGTGCCGTTCACACGATTCAACTTATTGTCGAACTTTTGTCTTCAAATTTGTTTGAATGTTGAACAATAAGTTGAGTCGTGCGAACGCGTATTACATATTTTCTAAAAACCTGTTTGAAACCTGAACACTAGTATAATTTTGCCCATTTGCCAGCACATGCTATTGTTGGTTTATCCGGCGATTTGGCCTGAAAAGTGTTCAGGTTCCTGATTGTGTGTTCGTTGTTGTTGCATTTGCGACCTGACGAGCAATCAGGTACCTGATTGTGTACAATTTTGCACATTTGAATGTACGTGAATGAATGTATTGGCAATCAGGCAAAATGCCTGATTCAAATCGGATTTAGTATAAATAGGCTCTTAGCTGTCATTTTACACAACATGTTTCCTTTTCCGTTTCACTTATCTCGCATGTTTGTTGTGGATTCCAAGATAAAGCCGAAAAAAGAAACTAAAATTATTGTAACCATCTCTCCGCGTTAGATCCCCCCTCAGGTTAAAGAATTTTTAGTTATTATGCTTTAGCCAAAGGTGAATTGTAGTCATAGATTCCAATAACTTACCCTCGACACCCCACCATACAATTTGTTCCGCCACTGCTGACATACTACTTTTTTTTGTGATATGAATTGATATATTTAATTATATTTAATAGAATCGCAGTACAGTAACTCATAACAACAATATGTGTATATGTACATATAACGTTATAATATACGATTTTATTAAAATAAGACCACTAAGTATTTATCATAGCATACATACTGCCTCAACAATAAATATGCATAACATAAGTACAGATTCAAATTCATGTGCAATACAACAAAACCTCCAACTTTTTGCTAGTTGGTTTAGTTTTAGTTAGAAGACTTTAATCAGTTGTTGTACTAGTTTAATAGAGAATTCTTATAATATTTTTGGTTGGCTGAATTATTATCAGCGATTTTACTAATTTCAAGAATGCAAAAAGAGATTATGTCAAATAATAATTTGTGGGATTATGTATAGACCGCTCAGTTGAAAAAAATTAATGCATATTATAAACACACGGTGAGAAATAAACTTATCAATTTTTAAAGAAAGACAAATGCTGACAGATTATAATTTAAATGTCAAAAACACTAACTATGCATACATTACATCTTGGATCTTGTACATACCAGGTATGTTCTCATAAATTCCCCCAAACAGAATGATTTATCTGCTATGTATGTACATACTTTTCACTTATTTTTTTAAAATGCATATCTAGTGACCATATAGACAAAATTTGGGCTTTATTTGCTTTATATATGTACTTGTCTTTCACGTTTTCGCGTCCTCTTGCGAATCTGAAGTGTGAGAGTCTTGGAATCTAAATCTGAAAACCGGTTGCCATCGTCACTGTTACTTTACTGCTATTAATGGCCATTATGTCATTTGCTATTTTCTTCGTTAGTTTAGTAAACTAGCGGATGTGTTACAAAAAAGAGCATCTTTTGATGATGATCTAGACGCCTATTCGAGGTTATCTACTTTATTCATATGGCATACATATATCTATACATATTGATATAATGTATGTATATTAAATGTGCATAGTTTGAGCAAAACAAAAAAGTTTAATACTGATATGCATTCTGGGCTATGATTGTATCAAATCAAAGAGATTTTCTAAAATTTGTGGCTCTTATTTTAGGGGAAGTTTTGGTTGAATTTTCAACACTATATTCATGCTGTAAAATACATAGGGCTATTCTCTAAAAACTCTTATCGAATGGCTAGTCTTATCGCATAGAGAAGACACACACCGTTTTCAGAAAGCTTTCCCATCATATTGAATGGAGTTTTTGTTTCACTCGCATAGTTATATTCTCTTTTGCTCATTTACGCTGTTGTATGAAACTGTGCCATGATTTTTTCAATCTAAGATGATGGCGTAACCAAGCAAAATATGGCGTAACAATGCAAAATATACAAAAATTCCATTCAGCTTTCTGAATATTGTGTGTGTCTTCTCTAACCAGCCGATAGTTACTGAATAACAGTTCTCAGTAACCGGACCATAATGTCTTGGCGTTTCTCCCCGTTCACGTTTACGAGTCACTTTTGTGCTTTATTTTATTTCAAAACATAGAGATTTGGATCCGTTTCATTGAGGACTCGGGATTTTCCTAAAAATAGATAAATTATAATAGTCGAGTCATATTAGCATTTCAAATAGAAAAAAAATAGAGTAAAGCTAATTTTTGTTGTTTTTGAATCAGTCAACTCCCAGGAATCTAAGGGCGGAATCCATAGTCCCCACTTAAGTAATAAGGAATTCCTTAAGGAATAAGGGTTTTCTCTATATAAGTGAGTCCTTAAGGGAGCTTCGTATTCATAGACATCACTTATTAGGGCATTGCCTCATTTAATAAAACGATTTATTTATTGGGCATATCTATTGAAAGTGACAAATAAAATATAAAAAATATCGAGTAGTTAAAAATTCAAAATTTTGTAAAAATTTCAAAGTGTTTGAATAAGGATATGTCAACAAATACATTTATATGAATTCATATAAGGTTATTGGATATGTACCTCAACAAATAAGGGAAACCTTTAAGAAACCCTTAAGCGTTTGCTTATTGAGTTACTACACAGAGAAAAAAATTAGAATGGTTATCTAAAGAAATAGTCGAAATCATCTAAAGTTCGCGTTGATTTTCAGCTTATGATTCTATGTAGTTGAAACAGTTACGAAGATATTGATAATTTTTCTATTCGTCATTAGTTGAAACATCTACTATATTTGCAAATTCAATTAATTCATTTGTAAAGACAGCTATTCGTTATCTATAAATTGTTAAATGTTGGATAGCTAAATTGTGTTGAAGAAAAAAGAACGATTGTTTGTAGTTAAATTTTATATTTGAATAGTACAATCAACAACTTTTGTGGAAGAATTGACTAAACTTTTTCTTCTAATCTTGCGTGGTTAAATTTTCTTTGGTAAAACTATCTAAATTTAAGTCAACTACTTCACTTTAGATAAAAAGTCTAAACCATTTTTTTCAGTGTAGGACGCTCGTCTTCAAATATATATGGGGTACGCTGGCCACGTTGTGGGAGCTGCGTTACCCATCAGATGTGTTGTCCGGCACCTGACAAACATCAAGCAATACTTTAATGCTACTATATGGGACTCATTCGACAAACTAACTATATCCAAAAACATTGACACTGACTATGAATTTCGCCCTAAAGCTCATTTTGCTAAAAAAAAAATTTGATCGGAAAGCTCCCAAAAAGGACGAAAACGGATTCTCTTTAATCCTTGATCGGAGGTCGGCATGCGGGGTATCATATCAAAGGGGACGCCGAATACGTTACAAATCCGTTTGTTTCCTGTTTCAAGGACCCTCAACGAATTAGTTCGATCTTAAATGAAAAATTATCGAATTTTTCGTCTATCTGGATCGATTTTGATATAATTTGATTAAATTTTACCAAATTGCAGATGTTTAGGGGCAGTTTGAATTGAATTGAAATCGAGCTAAAATTAAGCCTAGTTTTCTCCACTTAAGGCATTAAAACTGTTAGAAATAATAAAGCTAGAATAAAATCATGTGATAAAGAAATGATCGTTAGACTATGCGCCAATTTTCAAAAGAATCGTACGATCACCTCACTTTGGCAGAAGTTGGAGAAAATTAAAATGGAAAAATATTTTGTTTTTGGGTGAAATCACAAAAATTTGACTTTGAAGTTCTGTAAAACCCAAACCTCTTATCCGATTTGAGTGCGGTTAGTTTTATTTTTTAGGTAAATTTGTTGGCTCTAATAATCATCTTATTTTGCTATTCTAGCTTGTCTAGCTTTTCAGATATTAAAGTCTTAGTCGTACAAGAAAATGATTTTTTCAAAAATCTTCAAATACCTGTGGCAACTAAAGGGTTAAGCTAAGGGGGTATGTTCCGTACAACTTTTTTGCTGGAAATCACATGAGGAATCACAAATCCAGTGCGTTTATGTGGCAGTTTCCGGACACCCTGTATACTGATACTTGCAACATTATATGTATACAATGTAACGTTTACTCGAAGTAGCCTATAAACGGCTGAGTGAACGCACAAGGGGTTACGGTACAGAGAAGAAGAAACCCTAACCCCCTCAGTACGATGTATGAGTCTTTCATTTAAAATATTTCCTTGGCTAATTTTGGGACACACAAATACATATTTGGATTCTAAACGTCCAGGAAAGTATCCTCTTTTATATCTAGTATAGATTGTAATTGTTGTCCCATTTTACAGTTATATATAAGCCGTTGAAAACTTAACAAAGTCGAGAATTTGTTATCACAATGAAATTGAGCCACCCAGTTGTTTTCGTCGATTTAACGGTAAAATAATCGTCTTACGGAGTTTATTTCAGCCGGAGATGAAAATATCTTCCATCAATATTCATAATACAACGAAACAGCTGCCAGAACAGTGAATGTTCAATGGCCATATTAAGAAACAGATTCCAGAACCGCGAATCTCATATATCCAAATACATATGTACATTGTACAACGGACAAGATGCCAGAACCGAGAATTTCCAAACAATTTACCAGAACCACGAAAGCCCATACTCTAGCCTTTGTGTTTAGTGTTTAGATGAATTATACTATCTACCAACGAAAATAGATACATTCGACTAATATTTCAGAAAAAAATGTTGGGCTAAATGAATACAGTAGGCTCTCGATAACATGAACAACTAGAGGCAAACCCAGTTCAAGTTTACGAGCTGTTTATGTTACTGGATCGGTTTTTGCTCAAAATTTGCTGTTGTTTTTCACAGATACGTAATTGGCAAATATTGTTTATGCAAGCTACATTTATCCAAAGTTAATTATTCATTAATAAACCTTCATTACGACGGGTGTCATTTGCCACGATAGCCGTGTGTGTTGTCAGAAGGTTCAAGTTTTAGAGCCAATAATTGATGAATGTTCAAGTTTTAGAGTTAGCAATAGAGAAAATCAGCTGTTCATGTTAGTGAAGAGTTCAAGTTTTTGATGTTCAAGTTAGCGTGAGTCTACTGTAATTCGATTTTACAGGGCAAATTAACACTTCAGTTCGTTTTTTATTCAAAGTATGAAAGTGTAGATTCGTGGTTCTGGCAAATTGGCAAAGCTCAGTACACGAGATTCAACTATCTCGGAAATCGCACTAAAAAGAAGGTGTATCACCGAGAAAGATATACGCAATATTATGTATGTACAATGACATGCAATATCTGCTAATCCGCACCTTTTATATTATACCACCTACTATTTTGCTAATTCATTTCATCCGGAGGCGATACTAGAATTTGGCAACCATTTTTGCACGGTGAAAATTGTCAAGTATTGTTATACCCAGTTCTATAACCATATAAAGAAAGATGTCTTAAGAGAGTATTATTCGTGAAATATCTGAATGTGTACCATTTGCAACTGGCCCTAATATGGTTTGGTTGATTTTAATTGAACGAGTGATTTTGCGTGGAAAGTTCTTCGGGGTTAACTGGAATTTCGCATATGATTGAATATTTTTATTAGGTAAGTAATATATAGTTGAGGAGTGTGTTTTTTCTGTATCAACTGTGATTTCATTTCGTCAATCTGTGGGCGACTGGAAATTATTGATATTTTATTGATATACAATTTGCAATGCTTGTACAAATATATTATGTGCTAGAATGTGTATTCGAAAGTCAGAAGGTCGAAACTACTTAAACATTTATCATGTTTACTCAAATTATACAGTAAAACCTCTCCATTGACTGAAACCACCGCCATCTTGATAGACAGGCCAGATTATCCGCTGACAAAATGAGCTGTCATCTGGCTATGGAACCGCATTTACAACAATAGCAATAGCAACAACCACAGGCGCTAAGGTACCAAATTTTCGAAATCGAATTTCGACAGTTCAGCCTGTCTATTAAGATGGCGGTGCTGAAACCTTCCATAGCCGGGCAAATTTCTTCTACACAAGAAGAAGACACAAAAGGCCAGAGCGCAAAAAACAAAACAGAAAAAAACAATAAAATAAAATGCAAATTTGTTTAAATTTATTTTTCATATGTGCATTCAAGTTTGTATAATCTTGATCAAAGTCTAAACTGAAACAGTTTTTTAAATGTTGACAATAACACGTGATCTCATTCAATGCTAGAGGAACTAACATTTTATATGATTTACGATGTTCATTATGACGATAAAAATTACGGAAAATTTTCAGAAAATCCGACGCCAGTATCGGCTCTTTCCGAACCCATGTTATGTATCCTTAATGTGCGAAGAGTGATCGGAATTAAAAAAAAAACGAGCAACACGCAATTTTAATTCACGTCCGATTAGAAGGTGCTCGTCATGGGCGTATAGCCAGGATTTCAACATCATGATTTTCACAAGAGCATGTAATTTAAATCTACAACAACAATTGAGATTTTCCGTCAATTTAAATTGTTGATCGCAAAATTATTGTTTGGAATTTTAAGGAAATACCGATACCAGAAATAGCAGTGGTACCTGCCCGTATTTTCACTTTTACTCCTGATTACATCTAACTCGCCTAAGAAGTCTTTTTAGACCCGTTGCTCGACTATACTTAATGCAAGAAATTGTCAAATTTCGGACGAAATTAAATGAATGATGTTAAGTTTCGGTATCTTCTCAGAGAGACTTTCATGCAAAACCACCGTAACTCAGAGCCCGGAGCTAGAATTTGTTTATGCGCTATTTGGACTCTCGTGACATACAATTTTGCATAAGTGCGTAGAGTGCAGTTGAGAAGAGTATATTGTGTATTTGTTAGTGACAATGCTTGCAATTAGCGAGAATAGCGACAATTGTTTGTTATGGCTAATATTTTGCATTAGTTAGAATGAGAGGCAATGTGCCGAGAGGCCAACTAACACATAAATAAATTCTAGTTCCGGGCTGTCAGTAACGATGGTTTTGCGTTCATATTACATTCCTTTATTCTAACAGTTAAACATTCCGTTCAACAAAAATGTTATAAATGTTACATTTATGCCATGAAATTACCAAAAAACAGAAAATAGAGAGGATCCTCGCTGACAGGAATCCTTAGAATTTTATTAAGATAAAGATTCCAACTTTGAAAGATTAGACAAAACGAGAGATTGCAGGATCTAGTTACGTTATCGATCAATGATGATCAGGACTAGAACATGTTCATTTGTGCCACCGTCAAACCCGCATTTTTACGCCTTCCAACATAATAGTTCAACAGTAAGCATTTTTTCTGCTATGACCATCGCCCAGGGGGAGGGGGGCTGGCAAGCGCCCCTCGCCCCGATATTTTAATTGCCCTGGCAATATACAGGGTGTCCGGAAACTGCCGCATAAACGCACCGGATTGTGATTCCTCATGTGATTTCCAGCAAAAAAGTTGTACGGAACATACCCCCTCAGCTTAACCCTTTAGCTGCCACAGGCATTTAAAGATTTTTGAAAAAATCATTTTCTTGCACGACTTAAAGCCTAATATCTCCAAAGCTAGACCAGCTAGAATACTGAAATAAAATGATTATTACAGCCAACAAATTTACCTATAAAATAAAACTAACCACACTAAAATCGAATAAGAGGTTTGGCTTTTACAGAGCTTCAAAGTCAAATTTGCGTGATTTGACCCAAAAACAATCTTTTTTTCCATCTCAATTTTCTCTAACTTCAGCCAAGGTGATGTGCTTGTACGATTCTTTTAAAAATTGGCGCATAGTCTTGTAATCATATCTTTCTTACATCATTTTAATCTAGCTCCATTACTTCTAACAGTTTTTATACGTTAAGTGTAGAAAACTAGGGTTAATTTTAGCTCGAATTCAATACAATTCAGTTCACACTGCCCCTATAGATCTGCAATTGGTAAAATTTATTCAAAGTATATGTCGAAATCGAGCCAAAATAACCCTAGTTTTCTGCACTTAACGTACTAAAACTGTTATAAATAATGGAGCTAGAATAAAATAATGTAAGAAAGATATGATTGTATGATTATGCGCCAATTTTTAAAAGAATCGTACAAGCACCTCACCTTGGCCGAAGTTGGAGAAAATTGAGATGAAAAAAAAGATTGTTTTTGGGTCAAATCACGCAAATTTGACTTCGAAGCTCTGTAAATACCAAACCTTTTATCCGATTTTAGTCTGGTTTGTTTTATTTTATAGGTAAATTTGTTGGCTGTAATAATCATTTTATTTCACTATTCTCGCTGGTCCTGCTTTGGAGATATTAGGCTTTAAGTCGTGCAAGAAAATGATTTTTTCAAAAATCTTTAAATGCCTGTGGCAGCTAAAGGGTTAAGCTGAGGGGGTATGTTCCGTACAACTCTTTTGCTAGAAATCAACTGAGGAATCATAATCCGGTGCGTTTATGCGGCAGTTTCCGGACACCCTGTATAAATCAAGGCGATTGAAGTCTAAATATGTCTCCAGCAAACATAATGATGAATGCTGAAGGCTTCAAATTAGTTGTAATTTTTCTGTTTAGTCTTGCAATCTTACACATATGTTGTTTCCACGCATACATTGAATTAAACATAAATGTACATCCTTGCACGGTGAATGCCTCTAAATGATGTCAAATGCATAGATTATTGACATTTCGAAAGCTTACATGATTCCGATAAGGATATCAAGTTCGAAGACCAATTAAAAGGTTGCGTGTTTCAATAAGGGTCTTATTGATTTCTTAACGGATAATCCGAGTACCGGATACACTCGTACCACATTATGGTATACCTACAAACTACACACAAGTGGCAATCAGTTCCTTTGGCAATGGACTTCAACACATATATGGTAGGATTTTTCTTTGACTTTTGAAGAGTTTTGGTTGCATGCAACTTTGACTGCTTCAATAAGGCGCTTATCACCACTCTGTACTGTACTCTGGGAAATATGTGCTACGCATTGAATGCATAATTTATGTTGGTAAGATCACGGTAACAATTTTCAAAGGGGCATTCCATTCCAAGGTGAAGGATATGTCACTGAAGGAAGTACAATGAACGAATTTATTTTAATTTATGTACTGGGCACTATTTGTGAATTATTTTAAAATTGGACCGAAGTTTTTGAGACTTTTTTCCGCTATGATTTGAATAATGATTAATTAATAAAGGTTGTTTGTGGCGCACGTAATTAATTAGTCAATTCTTTGTCATCATTATTTTTTTTTAATCCTTTCTAAATTTTGAATTGAATTGAATGATGAGGCGATTCTCACGGAAGGTGCGTTTTTTTGTTATAAAAATTATCGAAAATTCTAAATTGTCTAAAATTAAGATTTATCACTCTTCAGTGATCTCATCCCGCCTAGTACTATGTCTCTAAACGTCCATCCTGATTGACCGCCAAATGGGAGCACGTGCTACCAACTGGCAGTTGTGATTACATCCAAACTGACCGCCATTTGGTGGTCCGTCCAGTTTTGATATTCAATGTGGCAATGGTAACTCAATCATATGCCAGCTGACGCTTCGGCAACCGCTTGTCGAATTCAAAGTGACAAATTTGCTGCAATTTTGTTCCGTTTTTTTTTTGTGTGAAAGTGAATAATTATTGAATGGCAGAGCAATGACTCAAACGCGCAGAGTTCGATTTCGACAATTAAATTTAAAAAATTCTCCAAAATGAATGTTTGGTTATGTCATTTTCAGCCTCTATTTGGTAGCTAGTGTAGATGCGAAGTAGCTGCCAAATCGCCTAATCTCTTCATGTACAGTTTTATGTAAATACCACTCGTTCCATATAACAGTACTTCTTGGAATAATCAAGAAGTCACCCGAAAGTTAACACACAAAATTACAAATTCATCCGCTTTTAACAGTCTTCGATCTATAAATTTTCCTAGCCAACGTGATCTGAAAGAGTTAGCCTTGTTTACCATCGGGCCGGCAGAAATTTCTTAGACAGATTTGAGCTCTAAAAATATTAAACTTTGGTGCAACATATGCAAGGACGCCAATCGCAATAGGTAATTGTCGCGGTCCGCGTCGCCAGATTTTGGACGCGCCTCCATTTAGAAGCCATTGCATCTTAATGTCTAATGTTCCGTAGGGCCTTGACTTTTCCCAATTAATTTGAAACAAATGTGCATTTTTTAAATCACTGTGCTAATGGCTGCGTTTACACTGCTTCTGTCAGTAAAATCTCCGTAAGCTGAAGTAATCCTCAGACGTTCTTTTATCTCCTGGAAATGTTTTTCAGATTTAAAGGACCGTAATTTACCTCATATTATAAATAATAAATAACAGGCGCCACTGTCCAACATTGAACTAAGGCCGCATATGTGATTTCCAAGATCTTAACTGCTTCTTTGTTGAGATGTTGAGATCAACAGCACGCTCAGCAGTGTTATTTATCCCCATAAATGGGCACTCGTTTAACATTTGAGTGAAACCATAGACCCTCAAATGGGTTGTGAGTTCGAAAAACATGTTAAACTGAATCCGCTCACGGTGGGACTCGAACCCACGAACCAGTGCTTCGAAGGTGAGCGCACTAGCAACTACACCAACTTTTTTAGTATTAGCAGAATCTTTATTTTTTGACAAATTGGTACTTAGAAAGATTTATTCGTTTACCTATATAGGTACTAAATCGGAATATTCTTATACAAACCAAATTTGCATCCCGTCAAAACAGTCTGTCTGAATCGATATGTCGAACGTCACGTGTGCTAATTTACATTCGTGCATGCACCTCTTTGCCTCAAGGGTAAATAGTTTAAGGAATTCAATTCAATAAATTTCATTTGTCGTCAAGGCTAGGCTAATGCATAAAACAGTAATAACAAACTTGCGGACACTGCACCGTGTTCCTTCGACAATGACACGATTTCGTCTTTTGTGGTGGGCTGTAGGTACTCGCCTTATAGGTTTCGAGGAAAATACTCCGTGGCTTCGTGGGTACCACTGGATAGACATGACATATGATTACGTACATACCAACATCAACGCAAACATATATCGAATATCTTTCCTGTTGAACCTCACGGGTTGTACTGTACCTTTACCTATATTATTCATATTATATGACAAAATATGTACTGCAATAACTTGACTTGACCTACATAAAAAAGTGAAAACCGGAAAATCTATTTTCTTCATAGAAACGAAAAGTGAAAAAACATTGTAAAATATTATGCTGTTTGAGGACGCTTACGAATCGTATAAGGAAATTCCACTAATATCCGACAACGGATTTTTGATGTGTTAGAAAGCTTGTTTCTCTATGTTTATAGTTGAGTCAGTGCTCCAAACACAACACGCTATAGATAATTTTTATTGGGAAGCTACTCGAAAGTCGAAAGGTACCGTCTGGTACCAGCTAAGTTTGACATAAAATGAGGTTTTCACTATGGTATCAATGTGGTTCTATCGATTTGGTCTGAATGGATATGTCTCGAAACTTCATGAACTCGACATGTATGCTCACGAAATATGGAAATTGCACTCATGTGACACAGATTTTTGGCCAGAAAATTGGGGAATGTTGCTACAAGGTATATGTAGTTTTTGATTTTATTCTGAAATGATTGATACTCGTAATTGCAATGTTCATAGCTTCTTTTTATAATAACTCAATGAACATGAATTTTTTTTAAATTTCTGACTTATTTTCGTGTCAATCTTTCTTAAATGTTTAGCCGTATTTCGAAGAAAATATCTTTTAGAATACTGATTGTGGTTAGGTTTATTGACATGGACCCCATTTTAAAATATGTAGTACCGAAAAAACGGGGTTGAGCCATTTTGGCCTCCGTCGTTTCTAGCATAGCTTCAGAAAAATTTTCAGTTTCGCCCGGCGAGTACTGTTTTTTTTTTTGTGAAACACCGTAGACTTTTTCCTTTTCATACGCGTTTTACTCGGCCAGTTTAAAAGCTTTGAAGCTGAAATTTTGCACACTTGCTTCTTTTTATTGCAGGCAGTTGGTATGTTTGAATCGCTGAAATCTGAAAATGGGGTCATGGGGCTGCCACGCAAACCCAACCCCTCAAATTAGGTTCTTATAGGAAAAACACAAATTTCAACAAAACTTCACACAAATGTGTTTCTGTTGATAACACTAATGTAAGAATATATCGAATCGGACAATGGGGTCATGGGGCCACCATACAAACATACCCCCCCCCCCCCCCCCCAAATTAGGTTCTTATATGAAAAACTCTTTCTTATGTGCGCACCAATTCCAACCATAGATTTCAGATAAATGTGTTTCTTTTAATGGAAAAATGAGTGGAATCGGAACATGGGATCCCTTCCAACTAGGATTCTTTATATTTTTTTTTGCAAAAATGCCAATCAAACCTTTTCTCAATGTGTCTTTATCCAAACTACAAAAAATATGTGAAACCAAATATATTCGTACTTTGGTGGCATGACTACCAAAAAAGTTTTCTAAGATTTTTGATTGATTTTGTTGTGCAGTTATTCTAACCAAACTTCACACAATAAATGCTATTCTTCCCTTCTCTTGTTTTAACGTAACTTCTAGTGGAGCATGGTCTGTTGACGTTGACGGCTACGGTGTGTAGTCGACAACTGAATTCGGAGTGTGATACGGTTGTCAGCCATACCACTTCCAATTCAAACGGATTGATTTTGTGACGACAATCAGCGCCTCTAAAAGGTAACAGTTTTTCTTACCAAGTGATAAGGCTTAGCGTTTACATATTGCTTGATGCGAGGCCTTTCTACTACCGCACGATACCCCGTCATGGAGGGCTACCTTTTTGTATCGGATAGGGGAATTGCCGCCCATCGGTGCCCCTTGGCTGGTATCTCGACACCCCGGGCTAACAGATATGGGGACTCCGGACTCGCAGTGGCCTTCCGCCACTGCTGTACACTGAACCAAATATTTCTTCATATGAACGAATTTTTTTTCCTAAAATTTTGAATAAAATTTTTATTTGATTTGAATAATAATTTGTTACATTGAATAAATACGGGTAGATTTTTAGAAAAAAAGTTACATATTATTCAATATGAAAATTTTGTTTTTTGTTTTATCAAATTAACTAAATTTTCATCAGTTTTATTACTATTCGCTTACAATTTTTTATCAATTTGAAGAAATCGCACTTTGTAAAAGTTTTTCTTCGTAGAGAAAAAATTATTCAAACTGACGATTTGTTTGCGCTAAATTATTCGAACCAATTGTCAGATTGACAAAAGTTAGTCAAAATAACAAATTCACAATTTGTCAGATTCGTCAAAAGGATAAAACTTAATCAAATGGAAGAATAGCATCATTCTTATATTTTATATATATTATATTTTATCACAGTGAATAATTTAGTCATATTGACAAAAACAATTCTTCAATTCTTCTCTTTTACGAAAATTATTCACACAGATAAATAAATAGTAACGCATTTTCTGTGATTTTTCGATTTTTTGAGTAATCTTTGCCTTTAAATTTTAATGGAAATCTCAATTCCAAAAAGAAATTTTTTAATACAATTTGTGAGAAAGAAAAAAAAAATGTCGTGGCCGAGTCTCAATAAGGTGTCCGCCATGCAATGTGTATCAATGTGTATGTGCGGGTCTTGAGAACATTGGAAGTATATTTCATCTCTGGCGCAGTGGCAACGTGAGTGGACTGGCACGCAAGCGGACCGGCTACGTAATATGGTTAATTGTATGTAAAAAAAAAGTGTTTAATAAATATTTGAAAGTCTTAAATAAAAATATAATAATAAATTAAATTACAGTCTTGACTCGGTAATCCGGATCTCCTTTAATCCGGATATCACGCTAATCCGGACCACTAAATGTTTCCACTATGTATTCTATAGTCCGGACTTCGGCAGCAATTCTGACTCTATAATCCGGATATTTGATATTTTCGGGGTGAAATGGTAGATTTGGTCTCGTACTTTTTTACGGGACGGCTTGGCAAATGACATGATGCTGACTAATTTCAAAGAAATAATGCATTTATCGGCTTTTTTCCCTATTTTTCATTTATTTGGACTGTTTTTCCTTAGCAAAAAGGGATTGCGCTAATCCGAATGTTTCGATGGTCCGGATTACCCCTTTCAATAATTGATCCGGATTATCGAGTCAAGACTGTAGTTTCAATACGAATAAGACAACACGCAATGTTAATTTTTAATATTTTAAAAAAATAATAGAAAATTTCTTCATATTGACAAATTTATTCATCAATTTACAATAATTTCGTAATTATTCAATATAACTGTGGTATTCTTCAATCCAAATAACAGCTTCATTGACCGTATTTTGATGAAATTTTCTTCATATTAAATGTAATTTCGTCGAATTTACGAATTTTTTGGTTCAGTGTAGTGTGGGCGCCTTGCACACCCACGTAGGACTGGTGGCCTAACTATCAGAGAAGGTAGAGTGGGATAGTAATTACCCGAAGGTCCCACTGGTATCGACCTAATGTCTTTGAGCCAGTGGGAGTCCTCCTGCTTCAAGATTGCGCAGGATTGCATCCCACAGCAAGTTATCAAAATCAAAATCACCTTTGAAGTCAATAAAGAGCCCAAGGACGAATTGAGACGAGTTGCGTGATACTGACTCCCTGATAAAGAACCATGCATCATAGTACATCTGCTAGGACGAAATCCATATACTTGGCTGTCTGTCAGACATACCTGACCGACAAGCCTTTCCTCCATCCTCCGGACAAGAATACCTTCCAGAACTTTACCAAGTACATACTGGAAAAAGGCTAATGCCCCGAAATAACTGAGGTTTGGACTTGTCTTTGTCAGGATCCTTCAGCAGTAAAACCATGCACGCAGACTTCCAACTCGTCGGGAAAAGACGCATACGGAAGCAATCTCCAAGTATTCCGGTACGGCATGCCAGATGTGCTTGAACATCCTGCCTGTCATCCCATCTAACCCAGGCGACTTCCTGAAATGGCGGTCAAACAACTTGCTAAATCAGGAAATAATTCAGCTGATCATTGTGTTTAAGTGCATAATTTCTTGAGAACTAATGACAGTCAGAAGTATCATAGACTCAATTGAAGACGTCAAGAATAACTAAAATTGTCATTATCAATATGGCGAAAAAAACCTCTTCGGCATTATCGATGCTTATCGCGGCAAGTGTTGTAATTATCGTCTCCCGCGCAAAGGTAATCAAAGACAATAAGTTTAGTCGTTTCTGTTAATAGTTTTAGTGTCCTTTGCGTCAGTAAAAATATTGACGATGCGACCAAACATTAAGAGTGTCTCTTGGTTTAGCAAAAAAAAAAATAGCGGGATATTTTGTAATAAGGGCTCCTATCGAATAATTTTTCATCTGAGAGAAAAAAAATTTGATCTACGCTACATCAAAGGACTATTTCTAATGGAGGCGAGAGTACCATGGTCTATGGATTTTTATCATAGTTTGATGTCATTCTAATACCTACATCTAATAAACGTGTTCCTGTGAAACTGAGTAAAAGAAGTTTTTTTTTAAAGAACTATATCGCATTATGCTAAATAATGTTCACCATTTGAGCATGATAGTATTTCTAACCACACCTCATAAGCTAGTCAAGGATTAACTTCAGCAAAGTGAAATGTAATTTTTTGCTTGATGAAGTCCTTTACCGAAATTGACTTCATTTGACAATTTCTGGGGAGGATTAAAACAAAGTAGGTATTGGAAAAAGGTCATGTCACAATAAGGGCAATTATAAGACTTTCCTCAAGTTACTCCAATCAACGGGGAGATTTTACCTTGCAAAAATTGGGGACTTCTCAAATTTTTGATATGTTATAAAGACAGGTGGGGTAAGTTAAAATCCAAGTTTGCGTCACTTTCCCCCCTGTGCTCCCGCCGCTATCTTGAAGTTTGCGGTTTATAACTCCTTCCCAGTCCATTTGAGCACGAAATGTACAATGTAGAGCACAGAATTTCCTATAAATTTCATCTGACAAGTTTTACTCTACAATCAAAATTGGCAGAGTTATAGCGCAAAGAATATGCTAAAAATTCCAAAAATCATTACTAACAAATTTCAAAACATACTTCGAGAACTCTATATTTAAATGCAGAGGAGGCTATGAGTTATTGGTATACAATGCGTTTTTCTGAATTTGAAATTGGCATGATTTTTGATATTTTCTCCATTTTTTTGGCGCTATAACTCTGTTAATTTTGATTGTAGAGTACAACATCAGATTAAATTTGTCCTCTACAAAATTGTCTTGGCAGATTTTGTGCTCAAATGGACTCTAAAGAAGTTACAGGCCAAAAACTGATGAAAGAGCCGATTTTAGATGGTGTTTTGAAGATAGCGGCGGGAGCACAGGGGGGAAAGTGACGCAAACTTGGATTTTAACTTAGCCCACCTGTCTTTATAACATATCACAAACTTGAGAAGTCCCCAATTTTTGCACGCTAACCCCTATTATTTCGTCTCTATTGATTGGAGTAAGTAGTTATATAGCATTTCCAGGTCAAGTAAATAACTCTCCGCAACAAATAGATAAATTTCCGAATCAACAAAACACGTTACCGAATCAATGAAATATGTTTCCGAATCAAAAAAATAAATTTCCGGATCAAAAAAACTAATTTCCGAATCAAAAACACACGTTTTCGGTTCAAATAAATAAATATCCGAAACAAATAAATCAACTTCTAAATGAAAAAAATAAAAAACCGAAACAGAAAAATAAATTTCCAAATCAAAAAAATAAATATTCGAATCAGAAAAATAAATGTACAATTAAAATAAAAAAATATCCAAATCAGAAAAATAGATTAACAAATCAAATAAATAAATTTTCAAATCGAATAAATATATTTACATGCCAAAAAAGTAAATCAAATAAATATATTTCCAAATCAAATAAATAAATTTCCAAATCAAGTCGTTATATATTTTGTCAATAAGAAATAAGTGTCAATGACAAGCGTAAATTGCAAAATACAATAAAGCTTATTTTAAAATAGACAAAATAAGTTCCAAAAGAACAATACATACATCTGATCAAAGAGTACGGATTGTATACTTCGCGAAGGGCTCACCAATTAAGCAAAAATGTTATTTTCATCGAATATTATTATTGCATCTCGAGCATTCTTCATTTAGGTTATACTACCTATACAGTTCGCGGGATGGCAGAATTGCTGCGATAAGTAACAATAACGTTCTTTCATATTCGTCAAGGTTAATCCCGAAAAATGCCGATATATCGACTCTTGCGCGGCCAAGAATTTTCTTGGTGCCTGTTCTGCTTGGGGTGCAAATTCTCCTGCATTTTTCCGCGATTATTTGCACGAGTGGTAATTCAAGGATTCCCCACCGGACGACGAAGTGCCATCTCTTTCTTCCGGTATTTGCAACCTATTATGGTAGAAATATTTTTCTTTTTAAGAAACTGGATCGAATCAATTAGATCAATGAGAAAAAAGCTCAACGTTCTCTTGTAAATTAAAATTCAACACTTCTAATTTCGGGTTCAATTCAAATTTAATGGAAACTTAATAACTTTAACATTTAAGCACCGACACTAGGTCTCACAAACCCCAAGTAACAATTAATGAACACATTCCGTTATGTTCCCGAACCTCCATCATTCTGAGGTCTAGCTTCAGTTCTAATGCAAAATAGAAATTATAGAATGTTGTGCTGTTGCTGTTATGACTTGAGTTTTGGGGAAGTTAGGGTAGTTTAAAGATGGCAAATAACGTCTATAGGAAAATAATTTCTATCGGCCTTTTCCAAGTGTGTGTAATAAAAACCTTACTTTTCATAAGAATTTTACATTTACAAAATTTCATTCAGATTAAGATAATAAAGTATTATTTTTCCATGCCCAACAAAATTATTATATAAGCACATCATTTACTATATTTTAAAACACTATTTTTTTAAATCGCTTCCTTCATACGAAATATTGTTTATTTAATTTGTAATATAAGTTTTTTGATGGAAAAATCATTTATATGATTTGTAAATTTATTTTTTTGTTTTGAATATTTTTTTATTTGAATTTTACAATTATTTTTCTGATTTGGACATTTATTTATTTGATTGGGAAATTTATTTTTATGATTTGGGTACTCCCTTTTTTAATTTAGAAATTTATTTTTTTGGCTCGGACATTTATTTATTTGATCTGAAAACGTGTTTTGTTGATTCGGAAACTAATTTTTTTGATCCGGAACCATATTTTTTTTGTTCCGGAAATTTATTTTTTAGATCCATAAACGTATTTTCTTGACTCAGAAATTTATCTATTTGTTTCGGATATTTATCTATTGGACTCGGAAAGTTATTTACTTGACCTGGAAATGCTATATATGTTTTCAGTTCTCATTGCGCTTTTCAGTCTAGTGTCAGCAGATTAAAAAATATAATTCCAATCTAACTTAACATTACATGATTGCAATATTCTTATTTAACAGATTTCAATATCATAACAGTGCTAATTTACTAACATGTTGCAGGTATCTAAACTTAAGTCCGACTATTCAAAATAATTTCATACATATAACACGAAACAAATACAGGAAAATTAGTGATTCATTGTGGAATGGGTGCGGGTTTTGAACAAAGGCCATGGACACCAACGGTTAGGCGTGGGAAGATTGCAGCTGAATCAGCAAGCCCCGGTCCAGCATGCGTTCAGTTACCTTCCTTATTAGGTAATCGAAATTGAACACTTTGCGTATTATGTCATTGGCACCTATTTGTTGTTTTTTTTTTTTCTTTTTAGAAAATTCTGAAATCGATCTGTTCATTTGAACTTTTTACTGGTATATATTCAATACTATTACATATGTAGTTATTATTAGACATCAAACAGTTATTATGATTTCATTGTAATATCCAACAGAAATGGGATTTTTATTTTAGAAGTGATTGATTTATTAGATTTGTCAGATAATAATAACTATACGGTTTGCCGCGGTTGGCGTTTTTGAACATAATTGGTGTTCTTTTTTTTCTAGCGGATCCAGGACAAAATAGCACAACTTCCGTAAAAATTTGACAGTTGTTTTATATAGAACAATTCGTAGTTGTGCTTTTTTTGTCCTATACCCGATAGGAAAAAAAACGCACCTATTGTTTTAGAATAAGTGTAGCATCTACATTTATGTAGATTAAAAAAATTAGAACTTTTTATTTTTTTAGGTTCACTTTATTGTTAAGGTTGTATTGTTGAAGCACTTTTTATTACTGCACATGAATTTATAATCTCCTAAAGCTATTTTTAAATATTAAAAATCGCAAATCTTTTCTTAACTTTTTCACATTTTAGGTACAAAAGTGCCCGACTCAAAGAAACACGCCTCTCCTGCATTCACATTCGGTCAACGACACAGATCAAGTTACGATTCAATCGGACCGGGACCCGCTGAATACAACATCATTGGTTTAGGCGCTAAAGGTCGTGACAATCCGCCAGCTATGTCTTTGCAAAGTCGTCCGAAAGAGAAGCAAAAATATCTAACACCAGCCCCAGGCGAATATGATGTCAAGCGTGCCGAAAAAATGGTGAATGAAGCGTCACCAAGATATACTTTCGGCATAAAAGCTAAAGCTGATAAGACCAGTACAACACCAGGTAATTTGGTTCAATCCTCCTCAATTCGTCGATTTTCTTCCAATATAAAAATGTTCATTAGCGTTTTTCATCTATCATTCTTTATGTCATAATCAAAAGACATTCGTGCTCGCTTACAATAGATTTCTTAGCCTTTTGAATGATTCATAATGACGAAGAGAAGATTTTATGAAAACTGACTGAATTTGCGACTTTTATTTAGGCAGAGGTACATATTTCCTATACGATACTTCTTTTATAATATTAGAGTTTGAAATTTGAAGATATCATTAGTTTAGATTAGATTTTCTCGAAAAAATAAAGTAGTAAATAGAGTGCAAGTATTATACGTTGGTTTGTATGATAATCCTCATTGAAATTTTGTGCTGAATGATTTATTATTTGTAGAGATTTATAGAGTTACTAAATAAATATCAGACGATTGGATTGAATAATAGAAGACAGATAAAATTATATAATCCGAATCCGATATTATCTGCTATTTTAGCATGCGCCTGGCTTAATGAAAGAGGTGCTAGCGGATCATTAATGCTACCTTAAAGGCTATTTAGATAAATTGGGTGGGTTGTGGTAATAGTAGGATTTTACACACCTGAATTTGTTAAACTTTTATTTTTGTCGCACTCTGCTAAGGGCTAAGGATCAACTTTATCAAGACCAAGGTTCTAAGCCCGCTATTAGAAAAACTGAAAGTTAGCTCCTGCTCTGGAACCGACAGGGTGTCCGAAAACTGCCGCATAAACGCACCGGATTGTGATTATTCATGTGATTTCCAGCAAAAAAGCTGTACGGAACATATACTAGCTTCGTCGTTTCTAACAGCTATGGTTAATTTTGGCTCGATTTTGACATCATTTGAATAAATTTGACCAAATTGCAGAACTTTAGGGGCAGTTTGAATTTAATTCAAATTAACCCGACTTAAGGCATTAAAACTGTTAGAAATAACGAAGCTAGAATAAAATGAAGAAGAAAGATATGATCGTTAGACTATGCGCCAATTTTTAAAAGCATCGTACGTTTTTGGGTCAAATCACAAAAATTTTACTTTGAAGTTCTGTAAAACCCTTAGAAAAAGCATAGTAACCCATGCCATGCGTTAGTCCAGAATGGCTATGTGATCACACAACCCATATGTGTTTGACTCCAAATTTATTACACTACACTCCACGAAATAATTCAAACGTCAAAATATTGTCGATGCAATTATTAACCCTTCTGTCGTCGCCTACGAGCTATTATGCCTAAGGTGTAGATGAATTTTCTGTGAAATCAATCTTAATTTTTGAAGAGGTTTAATTTTGGATCTTGAAACAGTTTACATACTATGTCTTACGATGATGCGCCGTTTTTTCGTTTCTTTAGACATAGTTTACATTTCGCCGAACGTTTGATCGCATTTGTGGCCGTCGGTTCCTTTGAAATATATATGGAAAGGGGTGGAAAATATTGTTGAACGATATTTTTCATCAAGATATAGTACCAATGGTCTGTCTGGATCTATACGCCAACAGAAGGGTTAAATATAACGTTGGCATTTGGAGAGAGTAATAAATATTACGCGGATTTTATATTCTCAATTGTAAACAAAAAATTGACGTTTGAATAAAATTTTCACGCATACTATGAACTGCAATAGTGTGAAAACGGTGCCATTTTTATTTTCTGATGGCCACTCTGGACTAACGCATGCTATGCTTTTTCTAAGTAAAAACCAAACCTCTTATCCTATTCTAGTGTGGTTCGTTTTATTTTTTAGGTCATTTTGCTGGCTATAATAATAATCTAATTTCGCTATTGTAGCTAGTCTAGGTAAGCTGATTATTACAGTCAACAAATTTATCTAAAAAATAAAACTAAACCCACTAAAATCGGATAAGGAGTTTGGTTTTTACAGAGCTTCAAAGTAAATTTTTTGTGATTTTACACAAAAACAAATTATTTTTCCATCTAAATTTTCTCCAACTTCTGCCAAAGTAAGGTGCTTGTACGATTCATTTAAAAATTGGCGCATAGTCTTACGATTAAATCTTTCTTATATCATTTTATTCTAGCTCCATTATTCTTCTAACAGTTTTAATGCCTTATATGCATAAAACTAGGGTTGATTTTAGCTCGAATTCGATTCAATTCAATTCAAACTGCCCCTAAAGTTTTGCAATTTGGTAAAATTTATTCAAATTATGTCGAATAAGAGCCCAAATTAACCCTAGTTTTCTGCACTTAAGGCATTAAAACTGTTAGAAATAATTATTGGTTTTTAAAAGAATCGTACAAGCACATACCTTGGGGAATGTTCCTTACAACTTTTTTGCTGGAAATCCCATGAGGAATCACAATCCGGTGCGTTTATGCGACAGTTTCCGGACACCCTGTATTCACCAAGCTAAATGCGCTTGCGCATTAAAACTAAGCTGGGTTTGCTTTGCTCTTTCTAAGTTTTACTATGGAATAAATACGTAGAAATATCATCACTATCCAATGAAGAACTAAGTCGGCGTACGGATGCGCATGCGAAAATTCCAGAGGATATTCACTTTGGAGAAACTATCCCCTGCATTGCACTACATGCCATGAAATGCTCGAATAAATGTCAACCATTTACTCAAATGAGTAAATTCCAATACCAACTCCTGCGTCCATTTTGGAACGATCAGTATTATATTGGAATGGATCCATCAGTCGCAGGGGGCAAGTGAAAATTACGAAGTATTGCTGAGTGCCCATAGCCCACTCAGCACAGGCCAGTTTCACGTAGGCGCAAGGCCATCCATTTGGGCAAAACCGTCCATTGGGAGCATTCTAAACCTAGTACGAATGAAGGTTGTGGTGCGAAAAGCTCCTGTTTTGAAAAGAGAAGCAAACCTTTGAAGTTTGACGGGCAAATTTTTATTTGGTAGTGGTGCCTAATGTTCGTCCGCCACACACTAACTCCAGAAAGGAAAATATAGGCCGCACAAGAATGGTATACAGCCAATACAATTGATAGCTTGATAGCTTTCCTGTCCGAGTGCAGTCGATGTTGGGCTTCAATTATAGCTCCTTATCCAAGATAATACCAATCAATTTGGCAGTGTCAGAAAACGCAAGTTGAAATCCCCCTAGTCTAGGGGGGTTAATAGTAGGAATCGTACAGCTTCTTGTAAAGAGGACTAATTTCTTTTGGATTAATTTCGACGTCACTGATATTTGCCTAATCCATTAGGATAGTCAGGACAATCACCTATAGCCCACTAAGAGTGTCAGGAAATTTTCCTCTAAAGTTCAAGTGAAAAAAGATCCTTGAGGACTCCCATGTGACCTTCTATTCGTTTCAGGGAGTAAAGTAACGAGGATGAGTAATTAATGTTCACACACTGATGCACGTCTGAATGAATAATACCATCAAGCCCAGCGGATTTAAATAGATGACACTCTCAAGTCGTTGATTAAATGTATGACATCGTCCGATGCTAGAGTGATGTCTGTTTTTTTTTTGTCACGAAGTAGGCTCGCGATCCACATTGCAGATAAGACGATTCGTTCCCAGAAGATATTCGAGAAGTAATTCAGCTCGGTCGTTTGTGTCCGACAAACTGAACACATGAAAGTCGCAACCGACGATTTCACTAGTACTTAACCCTTAAATGCATGGGGTCTGAGCCCATTAACGTAACTGACCTCCCATTATGTAAAATCGGTCACTGAACACGGAATCAGCCTTTATTTTCCCAGGAAATAGCCCGTTATCCCAAAAAAGGGAAAATAGTAGAATTTGTATTGTGTACCAAATATGGTACGCCATGCATTCAGGCCATATGTTGTAAAAGAAAGAAATTTTTCAAATTTTATTTAATCTGCCTCTTACTTTAATAGGGACAGTGCGAAAAAGAAAGGATAATGATTATTGAGAATTTTGATCGAAATTATAGTGGAAACTCGATATAATGAACTCCTTTTCATTCAAGGAAAGGTGGTAATTTCTATAGGAAATCGCGAATATTCAGGCTTTTCAAAGGGAGCTTGGGTAGGTGCGTTATTAGTTTCCTATTCCTTATTGAAATTTGTATCGATGCCTATTTGTGACATATCCTGGAAGCTGATGGAAAGTGGAGTAGGTCTTACTACCCCAACATCACCTACAAACCTAAATTTAGCCATGTCGTTTGATAGAATGTCGCGAAAAACTTCAAATGTATGCCAAGTAGTAGCTGTTGGATGTCCTTATAAAATATTAAAATTGCGCCAGATCCGACTCAAATACCCCTTCCTCCCCTACAAAAAACACGGATTTGATTATTTACAGCTTTGCGTGCCGTCTAGCCCTGTACGGGTATAGAGTATGCACTCATCATGCTATTAGCACGATTAGAACTCGGTCTCGTTAAACAATAAATCTTTTATATAATAGTTCGTTATAAACATGTTGCACTGTTAAACGTATATCTCGAGACTTCTTTTGACTTATCATAGCTCATAGGATTCCTTTCTTGAAAAGTATATGAATTTGATTGAATTTGCTAGGATATTAATATGGAAATGAACTGCTGCCTGCTTTATAACACCAATTTGTGCAGGTCCCAGGACATGTCCGTAAGAATTACATCCATGTAATTTTTTCTTAATCGAATGTGGTACTCCACATAGTCTTCCATATGAAATGGTTGACCCTAGAAGTACATTTTCTGTGGATCCTGACCACCTGGACTTCCAAGACAATAGACAAGTATTGTCTTGGAAGTCAAATCAAATGGTTTAAGAAATTGGATATCAAAGCGCAGCTGCTTGAATCCTGGTGAAAGTCCAAGTATACTAATGACTAAGATGTAGCTCAGTTTTTTAGTGGCGTGTCCTAAGGACAAAACAAAAGATGTGAATTTTTTTAGTATACTTGCCAGCTAAAAAGACTGGGATTATAAGAAGCAGCTACATTAACGCTAAGCCCTGACCGGTGTGCTAAATAGGTAGAAAGCAAAATGAGAAAAGCGATCCTTCTAAATCAACTATGACAGCCCCGTTTCCTTGGATCCTGAACCTAGCTTTCATAAAAATGACAGTAAATGTCCTGGAAAAATGGATTGGTGACATAATTTGTATGAAAATTTAGGTTATTTGGACCTGTTCTGGGCCCAATAAAACGCACCATAATGTTGAAAGAGCAGATAATTAAATTTTCATGAACATATCCTACCCTACCTAAGACTAAAGGACAACAATTTCATCAGCTAAGAACGATCGGAATATATGTATAGATATTTCTGAATATGCCCCAATGCAACGTGTACCATATATGGTACGTTGCAAAATTGGTGCAAACATTACCTTTAGTGCCTTTTTTTGGTCAAAATCTCAAAAGAATCTAAAGAACACATTCCAATTTACTCACCAGTATTTTTCTTTTTCCAAATAACGGTAAATTTCGGCAATTTTTTTAGCTCTAAAGAATAGCTTTTAAAATTTCACAAAAAATAACGTTCGTCCACTTTGACGACGCACAGACTATTCAAGGAAAGCTTCAGGAAGCCAAAATTTAATTTATGTGAAATCTTGTTTTGTCTACTTTGGGACAAAGTAACAAAAAAAAACAAAAATTTAATAACAGCTAGACTTTTGCAGGAATCTAGCCATGTACCATATATGGTACGCTATGCATTTAAGGGTTAAAAACGTCGCGGCCTGAAACGGTTTCCTTTAAATTCGGAAATGGAGCATTATATCCCGAGCCAACCGAAAAAAATCTTACCATGGAGCTCCAGGCAGCCTAAAACAAAATCCTTGTCCCTAAAATTGGGCAACAGAAGAGCCTTGATGGATCGCGCTGTTCCCTGCCCTGTTACCTAAAAAGTAGCATAATCAAAACACTTCAGACCTTTAACGAGATAATCCGCAACCCGAGGTTCCTTAATCTACACAATATCGTCCATGCGTTGCGATAGGCGATTCTACATGCGGTAAACTGCAGGTTCTTAAATCGACGACCTTAATAAATAATCATCGGGAATTTTAGGAAAATTGTTACAGTAGGCATGGCCAATTAGTTAATACTGAACAAAAACTGAGCACGAACAGATTGAACTTCAAGCTCATTTATACCTTGATTTTCGTAGTGGATCTCTGGAATCCCAGAAGTTGCATGTCACTACATGTCCACCAGGAAGAAATTAAGTCACCCGCTTAATTAAAATGAGCAAAACGAAATCGACACTATTTTTCATTTTCGTTCTGTCTGCACTCTCATATTTTATTTAGTTGATGCATGCCAAATACGTTTTTGTATATTTTTACTTTTCCAGCTTTTCTTTGGTTTAAATCACCATCAAAGCCTTTGCCTACCGACTTATTCATCCGTAGATGTTAAGATCCTTTTTGAGCAGTTTATTGATTTCAACTCAAATATGTTTGTAGCTCCTTGGACATACTACCCTGAACGGGTAAATTGTTTTGGTAGCAAACCTCCCAAATATTCTTTTGGGTTACGAACCAAGATAGTATTCGACAGTAAAACGCCAGGTATGAATTTTGGCTACAATTTCGAATTAATGGTTGCTTGGAATTTGATTGTTCATTTGTGGATTGGGTTTTTCGTAATTTTAAGCCAAGGGTGATTTTTGTTGTTTTATCTGTGTAAGCTTGTGTGACGGAAATCTGTAAGATCGTTCTATGTAATTTGTATGCCTCCATCAACCATTTTTGTTCATTGTATATTTATGAAGAACTGATTTACAGATTATTCATTTGGTTTGTATTTTTTATTTTCATTTGTGGTGGTTTGTATTTGGGTGCACTCTAAGAAGTAAATGGCAAATGTTCTGTAAAAACAAAACACATAAGAACTGAAAGATACAGACTTGGGTTCAGGGACACTCATGTGAAAATAGATGACACTCCTGGTAAGTATGTAGCAATATGATTATTGCGCTTGAAAATGTACTACTTTGCATGACTGGCTTAAATGTTCATACGCTTTTGAAAAAACTAAGCACCGGGCGCTTATGCAGTTGAAAAAGTTGTCTTGGATCGTAAACCAGCCTACTCTTTTGGCGTTAAGGTCAACCGAAAAAAAGTCGATGAAACCCCAGGTAAGCATAAAAGATTCTCCCACCCATTTGCACAGTTCAAAAGTAATGCATGCAATTTTTCGAAAAAAAATTAAAAGCTCCCGGAGCTTATGCTCCCGAAAAAATCAAATTAGATACAACACCTAAATACAGTTTTGGTTTGAGAACTATCAAGGAATCGAAAAGCGAAACGCCAGGTATGATATGGTTTATGTGTTTTTTGTGTCAAAGCTTTTTTGAAACTATACATAATGTATATTCCTTTGCATGAACTCTTTAAAACCTGTTAATATCATAAAATTATATTATGCGTGCTTATCAGCCCCCGGAGCGTACAGCCCGCAAAAGGTCCGCGTATCTAGTACACCTGCATATAGCTTTGGGGTTAAGGTGAAGAAAAATCTGGTGGTGGATTCTCCCGGTAAGATTGAAAAAACTGTGAAAAGGTTACATTTTTAGTGAAGCTAACAGTATGCTTTTCTTCAATTGGAAGTAGCGTTTTCACAAAACAAAAATCAATATAAAAATCAAGTTTCAAACTAATTTCTTATTTTCGCAGCGCCCGGAGCGTATACTCCGGAGAAAACCAGATTGGATAAGAGCCCAGCCTATAGTTTCGGCTCACGAACCACTCATATCAAAGTCAGTGATACGCCAGCTCCAGGTGCATACACACCCGAAAAAGTCAACTTTGATAAGCCTCCATCCTACAGTTTTGGTACTAGAGTAATCCACACAAAAGTTAGCGATACTCCAGCTCCGGGTGCATATCAAACAGAAAAAGTGAATCTTGATAAGCCTCCAGCATTTAGTTTTGGCACAAAGGTGATGGAAATTAAGTGTAGCGAAACACCTGCACCTGGGGCATATCAACCAGAAAAGGTTAATCTAGACAAAACGCCAGCCTATAGCTTTGGTCATCGTGTTAATCATGAAAAGCCAAGCGAAACTCCAGCTCCAGGTGCATATCAAACCGAAAAAGTCAAGCTGGACACAACACCAGCATACAGTTTTGGTACCAAAGTAAACCACCAAAAAGGGAGCGAGACTCCAGCCCCGGGAGCATATCAACCAGAAAAAGTAAATTTAAACAAAACGCCTGCGTATAGTTTCGGACATCGAGTCAATCATGAGAAACCAAGTGATAATCCCGCTCCTGGGGCCTATCAACCAGAGAAAGTTAACTTAGACCACAATCCAGCCTTCAGTTTCGGGCATCGAGTAAACCTTGCTAAGCCTAGTGATACACCCGCTCCTGGTACTTATCAGCCGGAAAAGGTCAACTTAGACCATAATCCTTCCTATAGCTTCGGACATCGGGTAAACCACGACAAGCCAAGTGATACTCCCGCTCCTGGTGCTTATCAAACAGAAAAGGTTAACTTGGATCACACACCAGCCTACAGCTTTGGTCATCGTGTTAATCATGATAAACCTAGTGATACTCCCGCTCCTGGTGCTTATCAACCAGAGAAGGTAAACTTGGAGCACAATCCTGCCTTCAGTTTTGGACATCGTGTGAACCACGAAAAGCCAAGCGATACACCTGCTCCTGGAGCATATCAACCCGAGAAAGTCAATATGGATCATACACCGGCCTACAGCTTTGGTCATCGTGTGAATCACGAAAAGCCGAGTGATACACCCGCCCCTGGTGCTTATCAGCCAGAAAAGGTCAACTTAGACCATAATCCTTCCTATACTTTTGGGCATCGGGTAAACCACGACAAGCCAAGTGATACTCCCGCCCCTGGTGCTTATCAAACAGAAAAGGTTAACTTGGATCAAACACCAGCCTACAGCTTTGGTCATCGTGTCAATCATGAAAAACCTAGTGATACTCCCGCTCCTGGTGCTTATGAACCAGAGAAGTTTAACTTGGATCACAATCCTGCCTTCAGTTTTGGACATCGGGTGAACCATGAGAAGCCAAGTGATACACCCGCTCCTGGAGCTTATCAACCCGAGAAAGTCAATATGGATCATACACCGGCCTACAGCTTTGGTCATCGTGTGAACCACGAAAAGCCGAGTGATACACCCGCTCCTGGTGCTTATCAACCTGAAAAGGTCAACTTAGACCATAATCCTTCCTATACTTTTGGCCATCGGGTAAACCACGAGAAGCCAAGTGATACTCCCGCTCCTGGTGCTTATCAAACAGAAAAGGTTAACTTGGATCACACACCAGCCTACAGCTTTGGTCATCGTGTCAATCATGAAAAACCTAGTGATACTCCCGCTCCTGGTGCTTATGAACCAGAAAAGTTTAACTTGGATCACAATCCTGCCTTCAGTTTTGGACATCGGGTGAACCATGAGAAGCCAAGTGATACACCCGCGCCTGGAGCTTATCAACCCGAGAAAGTCAATATGGATCATACACCGGCCTACAGCTTTGGTCATCGTGTGAACCACGAAAAGCCGAGTGATACACCCGCTCCTGGTGCTTATCAACCTGAAAAGGTCAACTTAGACCATAATCCTTCCTATACTTTTGGGCATCGGGTAAACCACGAGAAGCCAAGTGATACTCCCGCTCCTGGTGCTTATCAAACAGAAAAGGTTAACTTGGATCACACACCAGCCTACAGCTTTGGTCATCGTGTCAATCATGAAAAACCTAGTGATACTCCCGCTCCTGGTGCTTATGAACCAGAAAAGTTTAACTTGGATCACAATCCTGCCTTCAGTTTTGGACATCGGGTGAACCATGAGAAGCCAAGTGATACACCCGCGCCTGGAGCTTATCAACCCGAGAAAGTCAATATGGATCATACACCGGCCTACAGCTTTGGTCATCGTGTGAACCACGAAAAGCCGAGTGATACACCCGCTCCTGGTGCTTATCAACCTGAAAAGGTCAACTTAGACCATAATCCTTCCTATACTTTTGGGCACCGGGTAAACCACGAGAAACCAAGTGATACCCCTGCTCCTGGTGCTTATCAAACAGAGAAGGTAAACTTGGATCACACACCTGCCTACAGTTTTGGTCATCGTGTGAATCACGAAAAACCAAGTGATACGCCCGCACCTGGTGCTTATCAACCAGAAAAGGTCAACCTAGATCACAACCCGGCCTATAGTTTCGGACATCGTGTGAATCACGAAAAGCCAAGTGATACACCAGCACCTGGTGCTTATCAAACCGAAAAAGTCAACTTGGATCATACACCCGCTTACACTTTTGGAGTAAAGTCAGTGATGGAGAAACTCAGCGATACGCCAGGTAAGTGTGACGCGAAATTTTGCATTTAGCTTTTATACATCTAATGTCTGTTTGATCATTGCAGCTCCTTGTGCATATGCAGCTGAAAAGGTAAAGCTTGATCATACTCCTGCGTACACGTTCGGTCTGAAAGTAAACCATGAAAAACCTAGCGAAACACCTGGTACGATTATTTAATTTGTTTACAAATTATATAATGATGTTACTCCTTTTTCTAGCTCCTGGAGCATACAAGCCTGAACAAGTCGTATTGGATAAGACGCCAGCGTATACTTTTGGCGTGAAAGTTGAACAAAAATTATCTGTGGATACTCCAGGTAGGATTAAGTTTTCAAAATTCAAGTTTAACATTTTTTTATCTTATTGAAACCGTTAGTTTACATATCAGAGAAAAAAATCTATACCTGCAGAACAAAAAGCTTCTCCAATATCTTGAGTGTATGGTGCTTTAGTTTTCGTTTTTAGTTTTTTTTTTCAATGCAATTCTGTTACTTTTTTTAATAAGGTATGACGACCAGTCACTAAACACGCATATTCCAGCTTCTTCTTCTTCCTTGCCTCGTTCTTTATACCGCTCCATGGTTTCGCGTTGCTCGACCTGCAGTGTAGGCACATCGTCCGTTTTGGCGATAATATCACGCATATTCCAGCATTCCAGCTTAATTATATAGGATGCGCTTTTGCTAGTTCGTCCGCATTTTCATTTCCGCCAACATCTCTGTGACCAGGTACCTAATATATTGAAAGGAGGGGAAGGGCGTGCCCTAAAGAAGGTTTAAGCACTCGCTGCCCAATTTTGATGAAAACTTATGCGAAGATAGCGTCTTGGTTGCAGCCTCCGTGATCTCAGTGGTGCCCATATCGCTATTTGTACTGATAGTCCAGGATCTCCCTGGAATAGATTCAAATAGCATGAATCTCGGCCTAGTAAACGCCAGGCCATCTCAGGTCCTGATAGTAGGTCCAAAGAATCCAGCACCTACACCGTGATTGGTCTTTAGAGCCATCCCTGAACCAAATGATGATCCGGGATGTGAAGGGCGATCCACCTGTCCGTGATCTTATAATCTGATACCAAGCCGCTTTGTAGGCCAGAAACATATGTCCCCGATCATTGATACGAGTATCAGACAGTAAATGGATTTTGATAGCCCCCTTAGGTAGTTTGGTTCAAGCGTTGGGTTGATTTCTCTTGTAAATGGTTCGCACTCGTACTGTTCTTTGTGGGCTAATACTAAGCCCTGTTACGCTGCACCATTTATTGACTACTGTTAGGGATTTTCAATTGTTTTTTTTTTTGGGACACGTGGATTTAGAATGAAACACTGAATCTGATGAACATAACGAGGATTCTTCGTTTGAAGCATGCCAGTAGAGATGAACTCCGTGATTGGTCCTTTTGGCAAGGGTTTGTTGCGAAGTTATTTGATCTCCATATCAGGAGTAGATTAAAATACACGGCGCCTGTACATGTTCATTTAAGACGGAATTTCCAATTTAAAAATATGTTAAGGACATTGGACATTGAAAGTATCGTAGTTATAGATTAACCCGCAAGAAATGGCTTGTTAAAAAACTTTTTTGAACCTGATCGTCAGTGAAAGTATGGTCTGAGTATGAAAAATTAATTCACCGTAATAGCCAACCAACCGCTTGAACAGGTCTGCACGGATGCTTAATGTTGGGTATCTGACGGACGAGATACCACTGGGTGCATAATCGCCTTAACAAATTGGGTATGTCGATAAGATGATTACTGTGCCTGGAGCACACTGCGATGATACCCCGGTCGATATCGGTGTTTCTTGGAAATACCATTGTGAGCACCCGTACGAATGATCTAATGGTGATACTAGACTAATTAACCTTATCTCACATGATGTGGATAACAATAAATGTTATTTTCAATCAAACTTCTTAAATTTGAAAATTATTTTTAATTTTATAGCTCCAACCGCTTACAGACCGGAAGAGGTTAAATTGGACCATTCACCTGCCTACACATTCGGATCGAAAACAAACAAAGAACAACATAAAAATGTCATTCCAGGTATTTCAAAAAATCAAATATCTTTCTCATATTGCGCTCACAATCAGGAATTTTAATTTATGTTGACAAATTCCTTTTTGCTTTACGTAGCTCCGGGTTCGTATAATGTAGAGAAAGTAGTTTTAGATCATGGCCCTGCATATTCCTTTGGCATTAAAGTAAAGAAAGAAAAGTATAGCGATACACCAGGTAAGTAACACAAAGCGTGAGATTTGGTTTTGTAGTTAGTTGTTTTAGATTTTAATAGAAGTTTGCTCTTAAATGCTTCCTTTTTAAATACACGTTTAGCTCCATGCGCTTATATGGCTGAAAAAGTTTGCCTCGATCATGTTCCTACCTATACATTTGGCATCAAATCAACGGCAGTAAGGTAAGAGTTTATCTTATACAAAGCATTAAGTTCAGTCCGTTTTCATTGATCGTCGATTCCCGTCAGAAAACTAATACAAGACAATCTATTGATATTCGTATTATGAAATAATTCCAACTAACAATATTGAAAGTACTTTTGGAAACTTCATTAATATTCACTCCTTCTTTCTTAATTTAAAAAGCTCCAAACGTATATAAAATTCCAACGGTTTTGGGCACAAGCAAGGAAGGACCAATACGATCAGCACCGGCTTTCACAATTACAGGCAGACATCGACCGAATGCTCCACCAACTGCAAGTGTACCTGGACCTGGCGCCTACGATAGCATACATGATGCAATATCAAGAAAACCACCAATGTATTCGATGGGATCTCGATTTAAAATACCGTCAGATAGTACTCAGAAACCAGGTCCAGGTGCACATTGTCCTGAAAAAGTATGTTGTGTCCTTTTTTGCCATATTAATAATTTGTTTATAACGAATATTGTTTTCAACTAAATGTTTCCAACAAAATATTAAAACTAAGGGCGGAATTCATAGTCCTTCACACTCAAGGGAATACATATTAATTTTGCAATTCATCTTTTGATTGGCCCTAACTCCTAGTGGAGCATGGTGCGTCGATGACTACCGTGTGTAGACGTCAACGTTTCAACAACTGTATTCGGAGTGTTATACGGTTGTCAGCCATACCACTTCCTAGTTACATTTTTGTTCATTGTTCTATGAAAGAACATTTTTTTATCTTCTTCTGAATAATAATCGTGTGACAAGCTATGCCGAATATTGAAAACTCGTTTCTCTATTAATCTTTATATCACAAAGTGGCGACCGAACGATCACGGCCACAGAGAGACTGTCTCCTGTCGCAAAGACGCTGGAGGCCCTTATTCACCCCACTCTTGTTAAGCACGCTAAGCTAGAGCCCCACCAGCATGGCTTCAGGAAAATGCATATGCACCACCACTGCCCTCGATGCGATCACTACACGCATCCGTGACGGGCCACAGATCGATTCTTGTGGCAATAGACCTAACGAGTGCATTTGACAATGTCATGTCGGCATTCCTTCACTGAGTTTCGTGGCAAACGTTCTAAGCTGCGGAAAATCAAATTGGGAGTTCCACAAGATGGGGTACTCTCCCCCACTCTGTTCAACATCTACATGTTCGGCCTTCCTATACCACCGGAAGGAATCGAGGTGATTTCCTACGCAGACGATTGCACCGTGCTCGCCACAGGGGAGGATAAGGATGAAATGCGCCACCAAATTAATCGCTATCTTGGGCGATTACAGGCTTTCTTCCAAAGCCGAAACCTCACCATCTCCACGTCCAAATCTTCTGCGACATTTCTTATTGGCAACAATCCAATTGCTACTCTTGCTAATCCTAAAATTCTCGGGCTCCACTTGGAAAGCATGATGACGTCAGCTCATCACGCGGCATCCGTTTGCGAAAAGATGCGCATTAGGAACACCTGGGTGAAGGATAAAGAAACCATGCTAGTCACATACAAAGTGGGGGGTCGAGCAGTCGCTGATTATGCAGCCCCAGTTTGGTCACATAGTCTATGTGATACAAAGTGGTCCAAAATTCAGGTCTGCCAAAATGCTACTCTACGCACAGCCACAGGTAGCCTCTTGATGTCTGCCCAGGATCACTTACATCAAGAGACAAAATTGATGCCAATACGTGGTTCACACATTTCTGCACCGCTAAAAGAAGAAGAACAGGACATTAAATTTTATAATATGCATGTCAGTTACTACAAAGATGTAGGCTCATGAAAAAAAAAATATTTTATTGAAAGAGGTAATGCTTTTATAAGTGACGTTTTGCACCAATTAGCAAATTTTATTTTCTTAAGACGTGCTCTGAGGCCGTGATCGTTCGATCACCACTCTGTGATATAGAAATTCATAGCTAAAAACGAGTTTCCAAACGCGGCATGGCCCGTCGCAGGTTAAGAAATATTCTTATCTTAGAATAATAAACCAACAATGCGACTAGGAAGTGGTATGGTTGACGACTTCACACGGAAGTCGTCAACTCACCATGCTCCACTAGGAGTTAGGGCAAATCAAGAAGATTTCTTGAAGACTATGAACTCCGCCCTAAATTTATAAGTATGATTCTCCGTTTATTTTGTTTAGATTTCATTTTTCGTTTCTTTTAATTAATTTATTAATTATTATGTTATTTTTTAAGCGGTTTTTAAATAATCAAAATGTTTGCTGTTACTTTTAGATAAATTTGGGACCACTTCCAGCCTATAGTTTTGGAATTAAACATTCACCATATCTCGGACAATTTCATGAACTCAGGTCTAGTTGACTGTGCGAGTACTGAATTTGTGTTCAATCGATGCTAACTAATTGATCGACATTAAGCAATGTGCATAACTTCCAGCTCTTCGTTCAAAACTTAAAGTGCTATGTTAAGAATCAAATAGAATTATATACAATGTTAATGGCTCAAAATGTTGTTTGAAGGACTACATTCAATAATGCATAGTTTCATTTATATATGAAAACACGCCATACTAATATAGAACTAATGTCATATAATCGAGAATTTATATTTTGTTTTTGCTATATTAAAACATATTGCCAATAAACAGTAATGCTGAGAAAAGTATATGGAAATTGCAATGCAATAATTTTTGCTAACTCGTTTAACGAATTCTTAAATAAAAGATTATTTTATACAAATAATGTATTGACATATTTAAAATATTTTAATGTTGTATTAATTTTTTGTTTTGGTAATGTCAATTCAAGGAAGTTTCGTAACTAAATTCTTTTTAGGTTGCCCCATGTCCTGATAGTAATACATGGTGATGAAGATGAATGTTCGATTTAAGTTGTCGTCGTAACATCCGCGGAGAAAAAAATCTACAAACATTGAGAAAAATGGGGGCGATGAACACGAAATCTCAAAACTAACAGATGCTTCAAACTAAGTAATCAGCAACATTCCTGTTGCACAATTATCTAAATTATTGCGAAAGATAAATTTAAATGGGAGAAACATATACGAGTATAATGTGAAATGATTTTTAAATCTAAATTTGAGGCAAAGGAATAGTTTAAATTTTAAGTGCTTTACACATATAGCCACAAAATCTACGTAGATGGTGTAATCTCGTATGCTGTTCACACTATGGTCGTAATCTATGCAAAATCTTCTATAGTCTGTAAAGAGCTTAAACCTCTTTACAGACTATAGAAGATTTTGCATAATCTTGAGATTTTATCAAATCTAGACGAAAATCTTATAGATTTTCCATACATTTTCATAGATTTTGTACGGAGATTATAACCAAAATCTCGGAGAAAATCTTTACAAAATCATTGTGAAGTGTGGTGAGCTCCGCATTTGGCAATACTACAGTAGAGGTCATCTAATCCATTCTCCACTTTGAACATGGTTTTGTACACAAAAGTGTGATGTTTTCACCTATTGACGAACATAAATCATTGACATAATTCCTATAAGATAGATTCTGCTTCGTGTTTCAACAAATTAATATAAATAACAGTTACAGTCGTGCATGAAATTGTCGGAGTTTGCAATTTAGACGGATTGTACTGTACTGTCAAGTCGTGGAACAAGATTACGACCATAGTGTGAACAGCATACGAGATTACATGATCTACGTAGATTTTGCGGCTATATGTGTAAAGCGCTTTATTACACATATATAAAGATTTTCTCCGAGATTTTGGTTATAATCTCCGTACAAAATCTATGAAAATGTATGGAAAATCTACAAGATTTTCGCCTAGATTTTGTAAAATCTCAAGATTATGCAAAATCTTCTATAGTGTGTAAAGAGCTTAAAGCGCTTAGGTCATCATGAGAAAATCTCCATTCAGTTTTCTATGACGGTATTGATATGTACACTAAAAAAAAATATATCTGTAGCAGATATAAAAAGACGGAGATATAATATTTTCAGGTTTTATCCGTAGCAGATATATTAAATCATATGAGGCCATAATCTAATATTATATGTGCTAATATAGCTATGAGAATCAAAATTTAGCTCTACTGTAATAAGTTTATTTCTCTATTAGAGAGATATTTATGCCTTGCAGCTATACTGGAATATCCAGAAGAGATATTGGTTATCCATGAGAGTTATAATTATATCTGTTTCATTTATATTGAAAATGAGTACGCATGTATTTATAAGCTGTAGGGAATATATATCGTATTGGTCTTAAATTGTCTTTTTAAGCCACAAATAAAACAAATTCTTTTTTATATTTAAATTTGTTGTTTATTTTTCATAAAGACTAACATCAAATAATTTGTACTAAAAATGACAGCTGTAGTCACAAAATGTGTTCTGGTATGCCTTAAAAAAACTAGAATACTTGCTATGGATATCTTACAAATTGTACAGTTTAACATGTTCAATTAGGGTGACCACCTGCCTGCCTTCGATTTACGGGTCACTAGGGTACAAAATACGGGTTTTCGATTTTTTTACGGGGCAAAAATTAAAAAAAAAAACTATTTTTATGCCGATTTGTGATTTATTTTTTCTAACAATATTTCTTATTTGATGATACAGCCTCCAATAACTCTTCATTTTGCAATATAAAGGTAAAGATTTCATTTCCGGGACGCGTATTTAGGAAACCTTGTTCAATTCGTCACCTTTTCTAGTGTCACAACTACCCAAAACCCTTGTCGAGTTCGTTCCCTGATAGTGGACGAGGTCGCATAGCTCGAGTACATTTTACGTCGAAAACAGCCAAACCCTCGTTCGAGCTGAACAAAGGATTTTGGCAGTACCGGTTCTTCCATGGAAGCAAAGGAAGCACTGCTTTCCTTGATATTTTCGCTAAATCATCGAATACAATAATTCATATAGTTACCAACAACGACTTATCAATAAATTCATTAATTTCATTTTTCATTATTCACAAATTTCTATTATGTATTCCATAAACAACCAATTTCCTATACAATTTTCACTTATAACCGTCCGCCAACGCTGTACGCGGCAAGAAATTCAGCTTCACTCGTTCAATGCGATGCGTTTACATTGCAGTAAGTGAGTGCTTGCGTTTCTATCCGTTAGGTGGACCATAGTGACGTACATATACGGGGACGCTGTACAACCGACAGCGTCTTCGGCCATATCCGGTGGTACACATTTGTATGGAAACTCTGTGGTTGGATTCTAGTGTGTAATTGGCTGATGTATGGACTCGTAAGCAGTCAAGTACGCTGGCCCGGTCGCAGCGTATCCGTCAGTCGATAAAATATTGTTCTGGCTATGCATTCGAATTTGTTTGCGTCGGGATACGGTTTCATTGGGAAGTGTAATGTAATGTCGGACGCAGGCTTTTGTATATACATGTGAGAAATTGAGTCGTTTTTAAAATTAGCATTTGACATTTTTTATTGACACATTTATGTACATATGTATATTTTTTTAAGTTCTGTCTATATTTTACCAGTAGGTATAATATACAGGGTGGCGGACAAAAAGTATATTACCAATTCGAAAAGTAAAGAAAATTGTTGATTGAGAGAAATTGTCCATTTTTATTTTTTTATTCAGATATTGAATTTAGGAGATTTTTATTTGAAGCAGTACACCAATGTAAAGCGAAGAAAATTAAGAGTGTTTTTTTTTTAAAGAAGACCATAATTGGCAATTTTATAGAGCTCGTCGTTTTGGCTCTGCGTACAATGGTGACCAAATTTAGACATTATTAAAAGATCTAGATCTCCAGCGATTGATATCAATAAATTTTTATTTAAATTGCACGTGCATTTGAAGTTACTGCAGCATTGTCTGCCTCACAACACCGCCGCGCCGTGTTCACAGAAAAATTACTCTATTTTGGCTGGTGTAACATTTAGCTATAATTCAGAGACTAATGTTTATCAAACATTAGCGCTCAAACATTTAGCACATATTTAACGCCTATTGGTAGGCAATCTAATGATGTTTAGCAGGTACACAAACCATTTGAGATAGTCTATTCGCGTACTACATACATACATATTTACGAACGTCGGCTTTGCTAACAAGTACAACGATGTGGCGACAATTTTCGTACTTGTATGTAGTATTGTCGGTTTGATGTACAACCAGTATAATATTTTTGCGACCATTTTTGGTTTCAATTGGGGATTCGTCTATGTATGATCTAAAGGCTCTAGAATCAGGGATATGGGGGGAGGAGAAAAAATGGCTAGAGAGCATTTTGGCGGGAAAATTAATGGACCAGGAGAGCTGAGGGAAGGAATTTGAGGGAGGAGTCTGAAGAAAGTCCGAGAATAGGATTAGAGGAGTTCGTCATAGACTGTGGAGGAAGAAGGTTCACGCCGGAGTGCTGAGTCGTTGAGCACTGAACCACCCCACGTGGCAGTTGAATTTAAAAAATTAAATATAATGTACTAGGATAAAAGTTCGAAATAAAAAAAAAAATCAAATTAAGTGTTTAAAGAAAAAAAGAGTTTTGACTTCGTATGTAAGAAGTGCACGGGAAAAATTGTGATTGCTGAAAAAGAAAGTGTCCTCAATTGCCTAAAATGAAAGTGTCTTCCAATGGTTTAAAAAAAGCAAGTGTCTTTAATCAAATTAAAAATCACACGAAATTCCATGAATCGCGGTTACAATTAAAACTGACGAAAATCAACAACAACAAAAAAAAGAAAAACCGAAAATCCGTCGTCTTTGCGTTAGTGCATCCTGATTCCTGTGTGTGCCTTAATTTATGTGGTGAACCCTCCCCAAGTGACCACTCCATAAGGTGACCATCGCTTTAAAAATACTCTTTCGTCCTGTTACGTACAAGATTCGGCTCTATAATCCTCGTAATCGTCAATCGTCGTCCATTGGATTCAATGTTGGGAGTGTAATCCCTATAAAATGCAGAATTCTGCAACTCGTCGTGCTTGACGTCACCAGCAAACAGTTAGAATCGATTCCAAGAGCATTCGAAATCGAAAATCTTAGATCGTATATTGCATATCATTAGGCGTTTGTTTTTTTCGTTTCTTCGAACCTTTAACGAAATAATAAGAAAGAAAAATAAAACAAAGAAAATTGAAAATATTTAAAGTAAAAATTCCATCAGATTTTAATGTTTTTTTTGCTTGCAAAGTGTACTATTCTTAGTGCTTAATATTGTATATGAATATTGTGATAAAACAAAAGAATCATGGCGATTTTTCCCGGATTCGCGTAATTAATAGTTTTGGTTCCAGCTGAACTTCGACGGCCGTTGCAGTCACAGTGTGGGGTGAGTTGTATTTATTTCAACGTAGTAGTAAATTAAATCAATAGTAAGATATTTGAAGGGAAAGACGAAATGAGTTCCGTTTACTTAATTAAAAATAAATTATACATGGAATAGAACAGAATTCACGTCTTTTTCTTCCGAAAAACTACGCTTTCGTTTCAGCACCATGTAGTTGCGCGACTTATTGATGACGTGGGGAGTCGTTGGTGGATGATGATGTGTGTGATTTCAGCCATTTTTTTTCAGGATTTGGTTTTTTTTTTCAAATGTTTTAATTTTTCTTTTCTGGGTCCAAAGGTATGCGATTTTTTTGTGACAATGAGCATACGAGGGCAACAGGCGGGAAAGTTCCCACCCCATTACTGCCAAACAGAGCTAGAGCCAGCGCATACCGCCGCCTGCCTGTTGAGAAAGATGCGTTGCAACGCCCATCCAGACCTTCACGGTCGAATATTCGTTCCCTCATTTCAGCCTCGAGCTGCAGATTCCCCTTCATTACACTGGCTGTACAATGGCGTACTGTTAGATCTTAACAACTCCCAACTATAATGTCTGAAGAAAAAAAATATTTATAAATATGTACATAAACTCGACGTCAAAAGTTTCGGGCCACCCGCAACGTTCGAACTCTCACCCAATTTTCTAAAAAAGTATGAAACTTACAAATATGAAAGGTTATATTCACAGAAAGTGCATTTAATGGCAATTTAAATGACTATCAATTTTATTTAAAGAACCGTAAACTCACATAGCAATCAAACAATAAACACAATGCTAACGATTTCATGGGCGTAGCCAGGGGGGGGGCAGGGAGGGGCGGTCGCCCCGCCCTGGTCGATGAAGATGGTAAAAAAATCCTTATCGATGTAGTAAAAAAATCGCTGCACAATACAACATTTTCAAAAAATTTCTGCTGCTGCAGATGCCTTTTTCACCACTCCAAGTGCTGCCGGAGAAGCCATGATCGGAACAGTTTGCAGTCAGGAGGCGGATACAAATAGATGACAGCGAGTGACCTCTCGTAACTGACGGAGGCTGCGTACCAGCACACACATTTCACTTGTGAGTGTGCTACTGTGGCTGCGTCTATCCCATATTTCCTGTTTCATTTCATGACTTCTGAGCTGAAGTACACAATTTCAACCGTTAGGTCCCTTCGGGAAGTTAGTGGAATTCAACTTATTTTCATCTGAAAGGGTGACAAATGGTATACAGCTTTGCTTTGTTAGTCCTGGAAGGTCATGGTTCGTCGAATCGACTACGCATCATCAAATTTATCCCATTTTTCGTGACAATTCTCATTATTTGGAGCTGAGTTTTCGTACAGCACTTACCATGCCGATGTACTTGCCGGGTACATTGCGACTAGACGAAGTAAGCAGGGTAAGTTGGCTTTTTGGAAATTGGCGTCGTCGAAACCACGAAGGATGAACTTTGTGTAACTTTTAGAACTCCAGTATTTCTTATGACTGGTTGTCGATTCGACGATAAGTCTGTGTCCATACAACTAGCTCGTAACAAATATGTTTATTTTTGAAATGTGGGACCTATTTTTTCAAAAATTATGGAAAAAATATTTACTAGGACAAAAATAGGACAAATCAGGAAAATGGCTCAAAATTCTTCCTCATTTTAGGAAGATTGCATTTCGAACTCATAAAAATCGGGTCCAAAGCACTCAATGTCAAAATTAGATATCGTACATAGAATTAATCAAGGGAACTCGGGGAGAAGATATTCCAAAATTTACCGCAAATAATTCTACAATCCACTGAAAAACCGCAATAGGTGAAGTGAAAGAAAACCCGTGTTGGGACCCCAAAATGGATCGCTGTGCCTCTTATATACATGAGCTCCTAATTCATTAAACCCAATTTCCTAGTACGTTTAGAATATGTGTTTTATGATTCGAGCACATTTTTTTAATTACATAAACGTTTAGTTGTTATTTATCTCATTTTTCAATTTAATGTTATATATTTCGGACCAAAAAATATTGAATTAAGAAAATTTGATTTGTAAATCATTTTCCTTACAAAATTACTCAAAATCGATATTTTTCCATTCTAAATAAACTATCGGTTGAAAATCTGTCAAATTTTATAAATATTTTGAGAAATGTTGATTTGTATGAGACGTCGAAGTTGAGCGTCGTCGAATCGACGAAGCATGACCTTTCCGTACTAAAAATAAGCATGACCTTCCAGAGTTAAGGACCTTGTAAAGCGCGGGTCTCATATTTCAGTGTCTTTCAATTTCTTCTTTTTCTTCTCAGTACCGTGTAGCCCCTTGTGTGCGTTAATTCAGCCGTTTATAGGCAATTTCGAGTCAACATTACATTGCATATCATTTCGGAGTCTACACCTATAATGTTGTAAGCACTATATATTTCCATCCACATGTACGGAAATTTTGGACCACGCTGAGATTCGATCTCCGGACCTCTAGATTACTAGCATCGTAGAGTGCGACTCAACCAAGTGAGTCACAGAGCGGGTCTTTCAAGTTATTAAATCCAAATTTATTTTCTAGCTGAATCATACCAGCAATAAAATTTAGCCACTGGTAATACTTTGATAAATTTAGTGGAAATCCTATTAAAACCGTTAACCATATTTCAATCAATAAAGGATTTATAAATATTCTGACGATGCTACTTTGCTAAGATGAAAGTGACAGACGAAACAAACTGATTTCGCTGATTTCGCAATTGGAATATGCAGTCCGAGATACAAAAAATGCACTGAAAATAGACAAACTACACTCTAAAAAGTAGATATTGGAGGCCAGTTGAATGTAATCAGAATGCAGAAGAAAATCATTCTCATCTCCATTTTACAAATTTGACTCTAAAATTAGCAAAAAAAAGAAATAACATGCGTGGCAGTCCACCAGCTAACTAGGACCGCAGATGTGTGAGTGACATCCAATTTCCAAAATCTAAACTGCTGTTTTGTTGAGGTGTTGAGATCAACAGCACGCCCAGCAATGTTATTTATCCACATAAATGGATACTTGTTTACAATCTGAGCGACATCATAGTCCGTCACGTAGGTCGTGAGTTCGAAAAACACCATAAAATGAATTCGTTCACGGTGAGTCCGGAATCCATGACCCTGTGCACCAATCCAACCACAAGCCAGGCTACTCTAAAATTTGCTAACAATATTTCTGCGACCGGAAATTTCAACTCCTAGGAAAATAATGATGTTAAAAAAATTTTGGGCTTGCCCCCCCTGACCGAAATCCTGGCTACGCCCATGAACGATTTGCTATGTTTTGACTATAGTTCGCGCTTACCGTTAGCAGCAGATGATCGTTATATCAAACTCAATGTTCTGAGAAATCGCCGCCTCAACGCAGTTCAAGTCCAAGTTCAAGTCCTGCGTGACGAATACCAAGTGGTTATAAGTTCTTACGATGGACTGGCCAGCTCGAAGTTCCTGCTCCAACAACGCTTCCAGAGCTGCGAATCGCAATTGAAGAGGAATGGAATGCAATTCCCCAAGTCTTCATCATCAGCCTCGTGAGGTGTATGAATACAAGGATGCTAGCTGTTATTCGAGCAAGGGGGGGAACACTGAATACTGACCAAACACTTTTTTTTTTTAATTATTACTTTGTTTTCAGCTTAAATTTGAGCTTTTCACATGGTTATTACAAGTTCGTCAAAAGACTCGAAATACCTCTTATTTGTAAAACCTTCAATAAATGCTTAATAAATGAATAAATCCCAATGTGTTTCTATTCCTTTTAATTGCCGTGAAATGCACTTCCTTTAGATATAACTTTCATAGTTGTAACTTTTATACTTTTTGAAAAAATAGGGTTAGAGCTCGAAAGTTGCGGGTGGCCCGATACTTTTGACTTCGAGTGTATATACAAATAAAAAAAAAAATAACAACAATAATTAATCATAAAATACAAATGCATTTAACTCTAGGGTATTTATTTGAAAAATATGTTTTTCTGGCGCATTTTATCTATGACCCAGTTGCTGCTTCCCTTTCTCTGGAACGCACGCACCGCCACTGGTTTTTGGCTATCCACTATCAGTGGACGAAATTGATAAGGGTTTTTTGTACTTAGTCACAAGAAAAGCTGATCGATTCCGTCACCTGAGTGGGGACGAACTGAACAAGGGTTCCTAAATACGCTGCCAGGATAGAAAAGACCAGTTTCAAAACTCGAATCATATGTTACTTCTATGTATTATTGACAGCTTTAAATATTTTTGTCCGAGTGTCAGGGCTCATCACTTTATCGGTATCTCTTCATCTCCTGAACATATTTATTAATTAGGGGCGAAACACAAAATGCTCATAAAGTCCATCCAAGTTGAATGTACATAGTTATGTTTAGACACCCGACTATTCTCTCCAGTTGCTAAAATTTCAGTTCGCGCTGCAAATTTCGAAGTATTTCGTTTACTTTAATACAATAAAAAATTGTCTCCAACCCTTTTATGGAGTTTTTTTTCTTGAATCATTGTTTGCCCCGTATTTAATATTTTGGATTACGGGTTTTTGGACTTTCAGTGCCCGAAAAACGGGGTAACCCGTAAAATACGGGGCATCTGGCCACCCTATGTTCAATTTCTTTTGACAGTGTTTCGACTATAGTTGATGGCCGGTCGTTCCGTGTCGTTTTTTTTTAAATATTTCTTTTTGTACAAAATGCCATACGTGTTGAGATGCGAATGGATATTGCGAATTCAATGCTAAAAAGAATTTGATGCATGTCTCAACTCTCAAATGCGGCCAGCGGATTGTAGAGAAAACCTATCTCAATAATTTCAGCATACGCGGTGAGGTTGCTTAAACCAACCAGATATATCCTCAATTGTGTTGGATTATTTTCCAAGCAAATTTGCTTCGATGTGATTCTAGTAAAAAAAAAATGGAATTGTTAGTAAAAGAAGGAATAACTTCTTAGTTCTTACCTGGAAATGTGATATAAAACTGTTAGCAACTTCTAACTTTACGAAATGACAGTTTATGCATTAATTTATTTCACAGCTGACTTAGTTACTTGTGCTTACATTATGCTCCAACAAAGACTCTAACCGACACAGGTATAATATAACTAAGATAGATAAATAAATAAAATAGTACCTACACATATGGCCAAAAAAATAAGTACACCCCTCATGTACTTTTTTATGCCAAATTTTCATATCCTTTTTAAAATTGAATTACTTCAAATAGATAGCCATTACAACAATTAGGATACAACAATGCCAACGGAACCGGAAAACCAAATGGCATCCCCGTATTATCTTAGTCCCTCCCGATATTAGCTTTCAAGTGGGTTTTCAGCTTGGTCAAAATAATAAGTACACCATCGGTTTTTTTAGTTTTTTGACAACAACTTGCTATTTTCCGTAAGGATTTGTTTGTTTATTCATTGATGTATGCAACAAGCGTTAAATTAAAAAAGAACAAAAATACTTAAGGGGCGAAAAATGCATGTTAGGTACGAAAAAAGACGTTTAGAGTCCGAAAATTTGAAATAGTGGAAAAATTATTCTCTCATTAACGAAATAAACCAGCCAAACGTTGTATTTACTGTGTAATTCATTAAAAACTAAATAAAAGTAGTTTCAAATGCGGTTAGATCCATGTAAGGGCCTTAATGATAACTGCCGATCTCATTATCACTATGGCGAAAAAAGTTCCCTTGGCTTGATTGATGATTTTCGCGGTAAATATTGAAAATAGAGAATCCCTTTGAAAAGTTAATCGGAGAATACAAGAAGTAAAGCAGTTTTGGTAAAAAGTTTAGAACTTTCCATGGCGATGTCAAAAAGTTTTGACAGTACAAGTAAATTTTGTAGGGATAGTTCTTTTTGTTCCAGACCGAACAATGAAAACTCACAGAATATTTTGTTTTATTTATGAGATCGTAATGAATTTGATTGGACACTACTCTTATCGTAATATTCTTCATCCAGGAAAAAAACAATATGATATACGGTACATCAACTGGCTATTTCCCAGGGAGGCGGAAAAAGCTTAGTCTATCGCTTAATTTTCATATTTTGTTTTCGTTAAAATGTACCTAATAACTGTTATTATGAGGCATAAGAAATGTTAGTTGAGAGTCGCAGAATATTCTACTGATGAGGCCATACATTTTAACCAACCATACCTCACAAACTGGTCAAGGGTCCGCTTCAACCAAATCGAGTGGCTTTTCACGTTGTTACTAGAGTCAAATTGAATCCAGAGTGTTTAGGGAGAGTTGAATCAATGAACTAGAAACAAAGTTTTCACAAAACGGACCAAATACGGAATTTCCTGGAAGCAACTGGATATATGGATGTAAAGAAACATGCCATAAGAATTATCTCCAGAGAGGCAACAAAAACCTTTTTTATTTTTTCAAAATAATGGACCATTTAGTTTTAAATAATGAAATAAATCAAATTCTTGTCGAATCAGAACATAATACTTTAATTAAAACCACTTTTAATCAAATTAACTGACATGTACTTATTATTTTGTCCAGCCTATTTTAGTCAGTTGGTACTTTTTCAAGGTATATGAAAGCTGTTATTTATTATAATATGCTAATTTACATATTATTTGATTCCTCACCAATTAAGTATTTAAATCTCTCCATATGATTTTATTTACTCAAATAACTACTTGGCTACAGGGTGATAAGAAAAATTCGTATGGGTGTACTTATTTTTTTGGCCATATGTGTATATATAATTTTGCCTGGCCACAGCAATTTATGTCTGTGAAGGATATTTTATAGCTGTCTGGAAATAGTACTAGCTCCGGCAACAATAACTTTATTTTGTGAGATACAATTAATTTCATACAGCCGTATGTGATATATTTTTGTTGCCTTAGAAATCAAATTTCCATAGCAGAATTAGTTGGCTGAAATAGCATTTTATTAGCCACATTAGGTAGAAATGTAACTACTCCAGCTATTTCCGATGATTTTTTTTTCGCTGTACGTTTACATAATTGTGATAAATTTATTCAGAGCAATTTAAACGCCAGTGTTGATCTGAAAGAAACTTTAACTGACATCAGCGTAAAAAAAATATATGCAAAAATATATGATATCTGACCAAAAACAAAAAAGTTGTAAAAGTTACTCCGCCAAAGAAAAATTCATCTGCCGCAGAAAGAATACATATCACTCCAATCCGCCGCTCATATGTAATTTTGTTTTAGGCGTAAATGGTAGGGAAGTTTAAATGTACAGGACTACTTCTTAAAGTAATTTGATGGGAGCTTTAACATTTTATTCAGTGCCACTTTGGCGGCTCCCATAAAATTACTATAAGAAGTAGTCCTGTACATTTAAACTTCTGCAGCATATACACCTAAAACAAAATTAAATATAAGCGGCGGTTTGGAGTGATATGTATTCTTTTTGCGGCAGGTGCATTTTTCTTTGGCGGGGTAACTCTTACAACTTTATTGTTTTTAGTCTTGGAAGGGATTCACACAACTGACAGGATTTACTAAGCCCACTAAATTAATCTAGTCGAAGCTGGCCCACTAGATTAAATCGTATGTCACTAAATTCAAAATGCATCGTGTAATAATTGGAATGCCATCTGTAAGTAAAATTTTGTAATGTAGTGTACTTTGGGAATATTACGCTATCAACTCTCACAAGGAGAATTTTCTTGTTCTTCTTATCGAGACTAGCGACACTTATCTGACCATCCACCATGTAGCGGACATACAACACAAAAGTTCTCCCTATGAGAACGGATAGCAGAATAAGCCAGTATTAGTGTTCCCGATTCAGTGAATGGTGTGTGATTTAAAAGAGAAATTAAGAATGATGTGATTAGGATGATGGTTGTCAGCGTAACGTTTTAAAAATATTTTGTGTTTGAAAACGAAAAGGGGGCCCCTACACAATATAATCACAATACTACATATTAGCCAATATTCTTGCACTGCCGTTTACCAAAAAGTTATAACAAGAATACTTTAAACCTTTTAAAGCTTATTCTGAACCTTGGAAGCTAAATTTATCAAATTAGCTATTATTTTTATTGCAGCGATTCGTACCTTCTTCTTTGATAGGAGCCGTGGCGTAGATAGCTTTTCGGAGAGGGGGATCTGTGACCAGATTTTTTCCTTACAAGGAAAATTCAATTGAAAGGAGTAAGTCTGAGTCTGAGGAGATCAAATTACTGTGCAGCCTGAGTCTACGTAGTTTAAATAATCGATCGTACTGAATTTTCGTAAAAAAATTATGCCAAAAATTGTTGTACAAAATGCGAGTACATTCAAATTTGTGTGGGGTTCCTGGACCCATATTTTATTGCTTCAAAATTCAAATTTAAATATCGCTATTACACCCTTCATTATTGATGCTAAATTTTGATTATCATGCAAAATTCGCAGTAAAAAATGTTTTTGCTCGCATTGCTTTCGCCTCTTACAGGAGTTACGATGCATTTCACCATCTGAAATTTGAGAAACCGTTTTTTTGTTTTACTTGATTCAGTACCGAAATTAAATTAATACCCTGCTTGTTAAACTGATTCACCCTCATCTACGCCACTGGATAGGAGAGTACCGTTACTAACAAAAATAATTACATATATCATTTCCAGGATATAAATCATTTTTACGTTATACACTATAGGTGCCAAGACTTCCTGTAAAAATATATAATAACAGATTTTATGAGAAATAAGTAAGTCGAAGTCCCATTCATGGTGGAGGATATTTTAATGGTATAGGTAGTGCGGCTCATTTGGAGAAAATTAATGTACATTCGGACCCCTCTATTTTTAACCGTTACAATGTAATAGGTTTTTTTTTGTAAAAATGCCCGACTTACCGAACTAAATCAAAATTTGCCACACCCCCAAACATTTCATCCGAGATATGACTTCACTTTCTGAAACTACATGAAATTTCGAATAAAAAGACACCTCGCCCTTTACGCCCTGTATTATTCGCAGCTGTATGCATTTTTCAAGGCTTTTGTCTTGGGCTCATTAAAAGCTTGGCAAGCTATGATTTTTTTTTAACTTATTTGATAATTCGAGGTATTGCCAATGTACCAAGACTACATTATTGTGAATCGCCTTTTAAAATTCCATCTTTTCAACTGCTAAAATTGATGCATTTAGACGGAGTATATTTTTAACGCTGAGTGCTCTGCTTAAAATATTCTGAACTTAATCTGGCAGAAAAATTTAACAGTTAACAGAAGCATTACGGAGTGCCGAGTCGGACAATTACCTAGGACGTCACACTCTCCAGGGCCTCTTACCTCACCACAGCACTAAAATGCTCCTTGAAACTCTCACTTAAAGCTGCATCGTAGCAATGAAGAGCACTCTATGTTCCAATGGCCGAGAAATTAACAAAACAGTCCAAAATTTGTTACTCTTCGTAACTACGCCCAGGTGGTTGGGGGTCTGTGTTCCACTGAACACATGGAACACCGTACGTGACGCCACTGACGGTTGTGCTCACATGGAATTTACGCGTTAGTTTTCATTCAATTGCAGATACAAAGAAAAGCAACAAACAAATAACACAAACAGCTGTCGATCTATAGTTAGGTATACTTAAAATTAGGATAAATAAATATATTCATTTAAATGTCTCAAATATGTATTTTATTTCAATGGTCTTACATAATGTACTTGCATTATTCAAAATGCAGTACAATATGGTACAATTGTTAATCAAATCGAGGACTTAATAAATCCTGCCGGAAGTGTGAATCCTCTCTAAGAGAAGAGAACATACATAATGAAGGACGTGCGATACTACTTCGCATAACTTGATATCAATACAACAAATTCCCATACATCGTACAAATCGCCCTGTCAATTTGTATCGCGGTAGCAATTAAAACAACAAAACTAAATCCGCATAAAACAATATGCTGATATTGGGTGGGTTTATAGTACATAACAGTTCCTTCTGTTCTTCGCCGTATTTTGCAAATTGGTTTCTATCTGGTACGTAAACGATAACCAGCTGTGAGCTGTGTTTGCGAAGCAAACAGTACTCATGTTGTATAACCCCACCCATTATGGATATCACTTTTAAATGAGATTTTTTTTAACCAATACCAGAACGAATACAAGTAACAGGCAAGTTGCAGTTGCAGGTAATGCATATTAGTTGCGGCTAACCGATTAGTTTATTTTGGATAAATTTTCATTTTCTTGTCAATATATATCTACGGAAATTGTATGATCAGATTGCTCAATGGCGAATTAGATGTAAAAATAAAGTGTACAATTTAAAATTTTTTTCTAGAATATCGAATTTCGATATGGGACATATCAGATGCGCAATAACGCTTTCAGAGATTGTGTTTTTTGCTCGAGTTAACACATTTTATTTCACGTAGGTAAGTTAACAGGGTTAAATTACTAGTAATGTTTTAAATAATATCTACATACTTGTATAGGGAGGTTTATCTTTGTGGTCGTATGATAAAGCCTTTTCACATTTTGTTGTACTTAATAGGTTTACAGGTTACCAATAGAAGCCTCCTTATCTTCAACGTATTTGTATCTATATTGTACTTTTTTTCTATATTCAATATTCTAAATATAATAGTTTAAACATAAACATTTATTTAATTAACCAACAATACATACATATTCGCATTTATAACAATCTTGTTGCAAAATTAATTTTCAGTTATCCTGCTTCAGTAAATATTCTTCTGCTCGAAGTGCCAACTCTCTAATATTTTGTAAGCATCCTGCTGAGGCGGCTTGAAGTACTTTGTCAGTGGACCCTACAGTTTCCAACAGGAAAGGCACCACACCACTCTGAAAATTATACACATAAATACATTATACTTACGCATAACATGAACAAATTATTATTTGATGTGCCTCACTTGATGCATTGTAATACAATTCTGTGGATCCTTTGAAAGTTCTTGCAGTGCCATAGCCACTGTCCGATGTACACTAGGGTTATTGCTGACCATATAACCGACAATAGGCGTCACAGTTCGTAACCTTCCTAATTCCTGGGTGTTGTTACCAAATGATGCGCAACTTGCTATAGCTGCGGCTAGATTTTCACGTAATAGATCATCTGTTGTGTGCACTAAATCAAAGTAAACGTAAACTTGATCTACATTATAAAGAATCATCACATAAAGGTCTTACCAAGATCTGCTAGCATGTAAATGACTTTGTGGTCCGACAAGACGGCCACATTCTCCCGATCCTTTGCGATAGTCGCAATGGCTGCACATACCGCTGATAAAACTAAAATATCCTTCGACTTTAGCAAGCCCACCACCAGTTCCATTGCTCCGACAAAACTTCTAACCAGTTCTCCAGAGTCCTGAAATAGTGTTGATTCAGAAATATTTACTTCTACACATGAAATCATTTCTTACCTTCGCGTTTTCAATACAAGGACATATCGCCCAGGCTGCATAGGCCTGAACACGTGGATTTGGATTTTTCAAAAGCGACCAAATCAATCTAACGGCGTCCAGATCTTCCAAAATTGTCATACTTTCCGCATCCAGTGCACATTCCTTCAATGCTTTACAAACATTTTCAAGTAGTGGGGGATGTGTCCCATTTAATAAATTGACCAAAAGTGGTAGTCCACCTGCAGATCGAAGAGATTCGCGATTATTTTGGAATTTAACACATTCCGCAATGGCGCCGACACAATTTGTCAAAACTTCATCGTTTTCGTCAGTGAGTAGCTGCACAAGAACTGCAACAGTTCGAAGCTGTTTGAAATGTGTTAGTAAATTGGAACTTTTAGGAAAATTTAGGAAAACTTTTTTGTGGACAAAAAAAAACAATTAGTAACTTTACTTCCAAATTAGTCGCTAATCTAACAATTTACCTGATCAAGTTTTTTCACATTTGCATCGGTTGCAGCACACTTCCATATAGCACCCGTTGCAGCCGCAAGAAGTGGTTTGTTCTCTCTTAGTGCCTTGTCCTTTGCGGTTGCAACAAGAGGTTCTAGGCCACCAGCCTGCCTAATTAAATCTCTTGCTGCAGCATCACCAGCGCATTTAAAAAGTGCCGAGCTACATTGCATCTTCAAATCCAAATTTGGCGAATTCAGCTGTTTAACTATCATTGGAATCATTCCTTCAGTTGCAATGGCTAGTTGGTAGGCCGGCTGAAAATAGGAAACAAAATATTTCATCAATTAAATCCTATCGAAATGACTTTTATACCTGCGAAGCACATTGCTGAAGTGTTCCCATAACCGGAATGAGCAAATCTATATAATTCGATTTGAGCAGAGTAGCTAATAACGGCACGATCCCACTTTTTCGCATTTGAGTTTTGTTGTGTTTCGATTCTGAGAGTGACCAAAGAGCCTTTGCTCCTGCCTTGGCCATATTCAGCTGCATGCTTTGTTGTTCGGTCAGTTCATTGACGATTTTGTTACTCCTGTATTAACATTCACATATTATCTAAATTTTTATAAATTGGTCTAAGTGCAATACTTACATGAAATCTACATCCAATAAATCGACCAATTTCGGAATACCATTTGCTTTCCTAACAAGCTTACGGGCAAGTCTTACTTTCGCCACATTGGCCAACGTTTCGGCTGCCATTGTTTTCAAATTATACGAAGTTGAACTCAAAATATCAACCAATAAAGGGATACCACCAAGATCCACAATAGTTCGACGTATGTCAATATTAGTGGAAATTTCAGCAAGGACCGAAAGTGCACCAAGTCGACATTTAGGGTCATTGCATTCCACTAAGTTGACAAGAACTTCCAACCCGCCAATATCCTGAATTGCCAATTGATTCAGTTGCAGTGTTAAGTCATAGTCCTGAAGACAGCAAAGTGACACAATTGTTGCCGTTTGATTGCCTGCTTTGATGAATTTGACAAGTTTTTGTATATTCCAATAATCTGGCGGAAGATCCGCAGTTTTGGTGGTTTCTTTCCATCGCTCTTCCTCATCGGTAGACGACATGACTTCCGTTGAATCTGAGTCTTCTGTTGCCAGTTTTTTCGAAAGCCCTTTCCTTGCAGGGCAAATTCCTCCAGATGCTGCTGACTGAACTGTTTTATTTGTTTTCGTTGAGGATTTTGAGGATGCCATTTCTTCACTTGATAAATTGCACTAATTAGAAATTTATCAGAAAGCTTACAGTAGCTAATACTGTATTTATACGAGTATTCTATTGTTACGTATTGTATTGCATTTATATTAAATTGTTTCTACGGATACTAATGAATTTTTTTTTCACGGAATGTGGATTATAAATTCCAGTACTACTTTGTTATGAAGATTGTTTATTTCATTTCGATTTTCTATTTAACAACGATATGCGCAGTAAACCAAACACCTGTTGGCAATGACTAGTGAGTTCACTCAAAAATGCTATTCAGGTCCTGAAATAGACTACGGGCGCTATTACACAGTCATATATTGGTAATATATATTATAATAGATATTATCATATCCTTAAGCCTACTCAATTTCGTTTATTTGCACGTGTAAAAACTGAATCCGAATGAATCGAGTAGGCTTGATGATATGACTAGAAATCTATTATATAAAAGAAAGTCGTGTTAGTTACACCATTTATAACTCGAGAACGGCTGGACAGATTTTCATGATTTTGGGTTTGTTGGATTAGGCTCTGGCCAGAGTAGCATAATAACTATTGAAACATGCAAAAAAATCACAATGAGCTAAAATTCGCAATGGGTTATTTTTCACTTCTTTCTGCGTGTATTTCTTTAACATATGAGCGGATTTCAGTAAATTTCTTCCACAGGATTGGTCTCTACCCAAACTAACAGGACAACCATCGAGACTTATGAAAAATGCACAATGAAGACAATTCTTTTTCTTATACTTCTTTCTGTCTTTCTTGAACGAATTACAGGATTTCAGTCAGTTGACCCCCCCTTATGGGTGTACACAAGGCTCCGACCAGAATAGCTATACTGCTATTGAAGTAAGCAGAAAATTCACAATGAGCAACAATTCACAATCAGTTATTCACATTTTTTTTTATATTTCTTGAACTTCTTAGAAACTTCGGAAAAATTGGGAAGAGCGTTTTGATCAAAGTGATTTTCCACATTTCTTTAAAAAAAAACTAATTCGATTTGAAAGGGAATATTAGTGCGAGCGCAGCGAGCCCAAGATGGGGGTATGAATATAAATATGACTGTATCATGGAGCCCTAAATTATATCATAACTAGCTGAGAGCTAGTGCTCGCTACGCTCGCGCTACTAAATTAACTTTATGAGCGATTTTGAATGCAAATCAATCTGCTAACTACATACATATGTATAATTTATTAGAATCGACGTATCGGTGTTGAAACTAAAGTAGATATGAATACAAAAAGAGAGATTTACGTCGCGCCAATACTTCTTAACCTTCATTGGACCGACCCCAACGTTTCTTCATATAAAACTGCTAAAAAATGTATTATACGTTAAACCAAATAGAAGAAAAAAATAACTGAATAAGTTTTTGATATATTTTATTCGAAACAAGTGTTACAAATTGATATTTTGAAAACATATTTCCAACGAAAAAAATTGAAAATAATATTTTCGAAGCTATCTTTAAAAACGTGTGTCTGGGGTGCAGCTGCACCCCGGTCGGTCCTATGAAGGTTAAGGGGTCAAGGCAATCAAACGACAATATACTCAACCGCGTGACTGGCTGATGAGACTGCACTTGCCTTCAAAAATATTGGGAGTGTTATTATTAGCGTGAGTAATCTCAAAAATTATTAATTAAAATTACTGATTCTAAGATGGTAAATGAAAGAAATACTCTATGTTGATAGACCGATAGATTGTCGTTTGGGAGGCAAGAAAGAGGGTCCAATGACCATTTAGGCAATTTTGTAGGGCGTCCGGCGACACCTCAATTGTGTCGCTCCGCCAAAGGATTGCGGAGATGGCCAACATCCAGGTTGACGGTTATCTCTGACCACCCTGTGCACTGATGGGAGAATAGGAGGGTCCGATGACCCTTTAGACAATTTTGTGGCGAGTCTGGCGACACCTCAATCGTGTCGCTCCGCCAAAGGATTGCGGAGATAGCCAACATCCTGGTTGACGGTTACCGCTGACCACCCTGTGCATTGATCGGAGAAGAGGGTCCAATGACCCTTTAGGCAATTTTGTGGCGAGTCCGGTGAATCCTCAATCGTGTCGCTCCGCCAAAGGATTGCAGAGATATCGACGGATCTCCGAAGTAGTACGAAAACCTGATTGCAACAGGTGATTCTCATACAAAATGGAATTTCGATTAAAAGGGAGAAGGGGCACTTAGGGACATGAAATATAGTTTACGACCAATTCCCATACCTAGCAAGAATACAAAAAAAAATCATAAAAATCGGTGCAGCCGTTTCGGAGGAGTTTGGAAACAAACTTTTTGAGGAGAATTGTTATATGTATGTATATCTCTCTATTTATAAAAAAGATAAGGAAAAAATGGTCCCTTTTATTCTTGATCTGATTGGTTGAAATTGGAAATGACGTGATGATTTGCTAAGTAAGTAGTTTAAGGTGGTGTGCGACTTCAGTTGTCAGGTGAAGAATATGGGTCGTGTGCGGAAAAGCTCAGAAGAGAAGCGGGAGGTACGCAACAGTGGACGACGGGGTCGCAGATTAAAGCAGTGCGCGCTTCCGACGTGTGTTTTATTTTCCGACGTGTGTTTTATTTTCCGACGAAACATAGCCGCGAAGCGAGAATGTCGCGAAGTGACAGTGCGGGGGTTGGCGAGCGAAGCGAGCAGGGGGCGCAGCCCCCTAGTAGATATAAATATTCCAGCATTTAGGTTACTTGCGATTTACCCATAGGGTGGAGAGAATGATTGCGCGTCGAGCGCAACATCAATCTAAACATAAGAAACAAAACAAAAAAATATGTTCTCCACCGAGCTTTTCGCTGGGTGAACATAGTACTTACAATACAAAATTATAGAATTGAATAGTACTTACCTTTAACGGTACTCGCTTCACACGAAAGTCTCCACACCAGTTTTTAATTTTTCGCCAGCGAAAACGCAGTTCTACTTTATTTCACAGAGGGAACTGACGGCCTGATTGATTGCTCGATGACACCTTTTCCCTGTGGAATAAAATGCAACTGAATTTTTTTCGCTGGCGAAATGTAAAAAACCGCTGTGTAAACTTTCAAAAAAAATTTCATCATGCTACCAAATTTTTGTCGGATCGGTTCAAGGAAAGAGGTCCGTGTTTCCCGGGCTTTTTTTTCGGAGCGATTCAAGGAAAGAGGTCCGCGTTTCCAGGGAGTCCACCCGGGTGAATATCCTACAGTCGCTAAGTGCGACCAAATCAGTGGAATTGCCAATTAAGCAATTTATTTAAGAGCTTTATAGTGAAACTTAAAGTCAATAGTTAGCGACGTGTGATAACCCTATCCTATGCACATTTTTATCTGATTATTAATTTGTAGAAATTGTAAATTATGGATATGGAATAATTTGTTACATTTTGTAATTATCTAGCAACGCTCAGACCTCTGGCAGTGTCCTCCGAGCCAGCTAAAGGATTCTTGATTGCGTTCCGGGTTATGCAAATATTTCTTGGCCCCACTCAGCACCACTGCAGCAGAAAGTTCAAGCCCCAAACTCCAAGGAAATTTGGAATATCTCCAATAATAATGACGAAATAGGAAAAATTGTTCGGTGGCAGGTAATAGAGAGTTTTAGCATATCGTTCAGAATATTACGATAGGACGAATAGGCTTTGACATTTTCTATGAAAAATTCACTTGGCTATCGTATATACGCAAAACAGTATGTATACAACAAGTTTGTATGTTCGAAGTATCATGAACCCACAATTCCAGCTGTTTATAGTCAGCCAAATTCACGGAAATACACCTATGCCTACTTGGGACATAAAAAATTGTGGTATACTGTTTTGCGTACGATACGGCAGCGTCAAAGCCTGTTCGTCCTATCGTAATATTGTAACCGATATGCTAAAACTCTCTAATATTCCAATGAATTGTATCCGTTGAATGCGCTCATTGATATATTCGGACGACTTAAAAAAAAAACGATTCAATTGTCAAATTGTTGATGCCATGAGGTGTATTTTTTCGATGAGCTACAATCTACGTCCTTGCCATAATTTAAGTTTAAAGGTCCATCCAGACTGACTGCCAAATGAAATGGAATCACGTGCTACCAACTGGCAGTTGTCATTGCATCCAAACTGAATGCCATTTGGTTGGCCGGCCAGTTTTAATATTCAATGTGGCAACTCAAGTATATCAAGAGACGCGAGAGCGTCTCGTCCGCCAAAGGGAAAAAAACGAAAGCGAACAAGTCTATGATTACCGGAGACAACTTGCTTTTTTGTTTGATCGGGCTACAGCCTTCCAGGCAACATCCCCCAAAAAAATGTGTTTACCAAAATATTACACATATCCTGTTCTAGTGCCTTTCCAAAAAAAAATCTTCGATCGGCATAATAACGGGTAAGATATATGCAATAAACGGTGAAATTTTCACCCTCACAGACTTAAGCGAGTAACCCAATTTGAGACTGGAGTCTACAGTTGCAGAAAGACTTGCTTCTACTGTCTCTCTCCGTGATGGGATTTTTATTAAATTTGGAATGAATGATCCTCTGGTGGTCCTTCCAAAGAATCAATGTCTTCTATTTAGATAAGTGGATGGAATAGCGGTAAATTAATTGGTAAAGTTAGCAAAAGATTTCCAACAATTGCGTCTTTCGGCTCGTCGCATTGACAGTTTTTTAAAACACACTGCGACATGGGGACATTATGATATTGGGACACTGGGAGACTAGGATCTTGGGGCAGTGGGATATTAGGAAATTGGGGTCTTGGGACATTAGGACATTAAGACATTGGGGCATTAGGCACACTGGGGAAACTAGGCCATTGGGACATCTGGATATTGGGACAATGGGACATTGGGATATTGGGACATTAGGACACTGAGAAACTGGGACAATGGGGCACTGGGATATTAGGATATAGGGACATTATTCTGACTTTGGGACAAAAGGACAATCGGACATTGGGAAACTGGAACATAGGCACATTGGGCCACTGAGACATCGGGATATTGTGACATTGGGACATCATGATATTGGGACATTAGGACACTGGGATATTAGGACATTGGGACATTAGGACATTAGGACTTTCGGATATTGCGACAATAGGCACACTGGGGAAACTGCGACGTGGGGACATTGGGCCACTGGAACATGTGGTATTGGGACATCGGGATATTGAGACATTGGGACACTGGAACATTGGAATATTGGAACATTGTGACATTGGAACATTGGGATATTGGGACATCAGGACACTGGGAGACTGGGACATGGGGCACTGGGATATTAGGACATTGGGACATTATAACTTTGGGACAATAGGACAACGGACATTGGGACACTGGTACGGAGTAGCATTGGGCCACTGAGACATCGGGATGTTGTTACATTGGGGCACTGGGATTAAAGGACATGTGGACATTAGGGTCTTGGGTCATTAGGACATTGGGATTTTAGGACATTAACACATTAGGACAAAAGGTACACTGGGGAAACTGGGACGTGGGAGCATTGGGCCACTGGGACATCGGGATATTGGGACATCGGGATATTAGAAAATTGGGATATTGGATCATTGGGATACTGGGACAATAGGGCACTGAGATACAGGGACAAGGGGGCACTGGGATATAAGGAAATTGGGACATGATGACCTTGGGATAATATGACAATCGGACATTTGGACACTGGCACATAGGGACATTGGGCCACTGAGAAATCGGGATTTTGGGACATTGGGATACCGGGATATTGAAACATTGGGGCACTGCGATTTAGGACATTGGAACATTGGGATATTGGGACATTAGGAATTGGAACATTGAGAAATTGGGACAATGGGACATTTTTACATTATATATGATATTATTATGATATTAGGCACACTGAGGAAACTGGGACGTGGGGATATTGGGCCACTGGGACATCGGGATATTGGGACATCAGGATATTAGGTTATTGGAACATTGAAACATTAGGATATTGGTACATGGGAACATTTGGATATTGGGACATTAGGACACTGGGTCGTTGGGGCATTGGGATACTAGGACATTATGACCTTGGGACAATAGGACAATCGGACATTGGGACACTGGTACATAGGGACATTGAGATATCGGGCTACTGGACATTGGGACACTCCGATCTTAGGACTTTGGAACATTGGGATGTTGGGATATTGGGACATTAGTACATTGGGACACTGGTACATTAGGACATTAGGCCATTGGTATATTATCACATTAGGATACTGGGACATTTGGGACATTGCGGAACTGGGATATTAAGAAATTGGGACATTAGGACAATTGGACATTGGTATATTAGGACATTAAGTAGGACACTGGGACACAAGAAGACTGGGACATTGGGAAATTACGATACTGGAACATTGGGACACTTGGGTAGTGGGACATTCGGACATTAGGCCACTGTGGTATTTGCATATTGGGACATTGGGACATTAGGACATAAGGACATTAGGAAATTGGGTCACTGGGACATCAGGATCCCAAATCAAAAATATTAGTTGACTATTTAAGTATGCAAAAATATATGATATCTGACCAAAAACAACAAAGTTGTAAAAGTTACCCCGCCAAAGAAAAATTCATCTCCCGCAAAAAGAATACATATCCCTCCAATCCGCCGCTCATATGTAATTTTGTTTTAGGTGTAAATGCTGGATGTAATTTGGTTTTAGGTGTAAATCCTGGAGAAGTTTAAATGTACAGGACCACTTCTTAGAGTAATTTGGTGGGAGCCATCAAAGTGGCACTGAATACAATGTTAAAGCTCCCACAAAATTACTCTAAGAAGTGGTCCTGTACATTTAAACTTCTCCAGGATTTACACCTAAAACCAAATTACATCCAGCATTTACACCTAAAACAAAATTACATATGAGCGGCGGATTGGAGGGATATGTATTCTTTTTGCGGGAGATGAATTTTTCTTTGGCGGGGTAACTTTTACAACTTTGTTGTTTTTGGTCAGATGCCAGCTGACACTTTGACAACTTTTGTTCGTTTTTTTAATCTGAAATTGAATTGTTGAGTAATAATTCAAACATTTTGATAATTAAATTTAAAAAATCCCCAAAATGAAAGTTTGGCTATGTCATTTTCAGCCTCCATTTGGTAGCTAGTGTAAGCTGACCATACGTACAGCATTTCGCTGTACGGTACAGCATTTATACCTCTCGTACAGTATTGAGAAGCGTACAGCAAAATGTACAGCATTCTTGCCGGCCCGACCTGTAATCAGCATTGTGTACCTTAGTAGTTGCAATTGTTTTGCGATCGGAAAATATGAATGCAAGCCTGATATCTTACCTATTAGAAACTATGTAAAAACTGCGACTACGACACCATCAACATTATGTTTCCCAACCACTAGTCTGCGGCCTAATTCGTGAGGTTCTCGGAAGTCTGGTCACTACTCACAGAAAAATAATAACCGTAGTAATTAAATTTCAGATTGGTCTGCAGCTAGCGGTTGGGAAAAAAAAATGTCGATATACTTTTCTGTCTTCTTAAAGAAGCGTTCTTTTTGAGACACCCTTTATTAAGGAATAGTAGTCTAGCGGTTAGTGTGCGCACCTTCGGTGCACATGTCATGAGTTCGAATCTCACCGTGATCCATGGTGTTTTTCGAACTCACGAGCTTGTGACGGACTATGATCTCACTCAGATGTTAAACGATCTCATTACCTCAACAAAAAGCAGATAAGATCTTGGAAATAGGATGTCACTAACACATCCTGCGGCCTTAGTCCAATGCTGAATTGTCGTGCCTGTTATTTTTTTTTCATTAAGGAACATTGGACAATAATACTTTACCATAAAGGGGGTGCAAGAAACTCGACATTGTTGCATTGGCCCTTCTCCTTGAGGATCGATTTTCGCCATTACAAATGGGCAGGGCCGGATTTCCTATATGGGCAACCACCCGGGGTGGTTTGAACCTTTCATACTTTTATTGATGTAAAGTTCTGTGTAATACGCATTTCCAGTTCTCAAACAGCAATTTATATAATAAATTATATAATTATATATATTATATTATCAAATAAATTATTTGTGGTACTGAGCAGAATACAAAAAAGAAGTGAAGATAGGATATCAGCTGCTAGCGTCCAGTCCCACTTCTAGTTTGATGCTCGTAAGTCGTAATGGACCAATCGACGAGCTATGCACTTGAACATTTACCACAATCGGAGAAAGATCTTGTACAAATAAAGCGGTAAGGAAGCAAGAATGAAATGATAGTACACGCGATATTAGGGTTCTGTTTTGACGATTGACTGATAGTAAGAAATGCATTCTAAATCATTGTTCTCTGTGTTTTTTTTTCCTAAAATTTCTAGGCAAATTTCCCTTTAACTATAACCCCAAAAAAATTACCCCAAGAAATCGAAGCTAGCCAGTAGGAAAAGTACCGTCCATATCCTACCGACAGGTTCTAATACAAAAATGGGAATGATTGTGGCCCCACTTTTTACCAAGTTCATCAAATGTACAAGACTAAATACGAATGGATTAGCGGCGTAAGGACACACTTCCAACAAGCGGACAAAATCTCATACGCAATGGTGTCCGCTTATGGGAACTCACGCACAAGTGAGCGGGCCCCAATTTTGCAGCGAATTCTACTTCAGAGGGCGCACACAAATGAGCGACAAAGCATAATCTGCCTTCTTTCCGCCATCTACTCTGCTATATGGCTACTAAGTTGAGAAGCGTAGAAATTTTGCGCTACATGTCCTCTATGTACATATATGTTGCACAAATACCGAGTGCCTTCTGGTGTGGAGAGAAATATGTATAACCAGAAATCGCTATACATATTTTGCTCAGCGAAAAGTATTTAGCGGAGAGGACGTGAATACATTCAATGGAGACAATCTTGATAATACATATACAGCTTTCTTGTAAAAGAAGATGCACATGTATCGATGTGCAACTTCTTTTAAACGAAAGGGTACAAATGTGCTTGACGCTTGAGAATTAAACGGTTTTTTTTTTTTACATAAATATGTACCTACTACTGCCATGAAGAGTAAATCCGGCACTGCGAATGGGATAAGCCTATGAGGGTGGTGAGGTGTTTTATTTTGGTCAACATTGTGTACAGCATTTGTCCCTCAAGTAGCTGCCAAATGGTGATTCGCGATGTTTTTGGACGCGCTTCATTTAGAAACCAGTTCAGATGGAGCTTATCTATGGGAAGTGCTATGAAAAGCATAAAGGTACGTTGTCCTCGGCGCGGCCGCAAGACAGCGAATCGCTCATTCCATATAAAAACTCGTTTTTAAAATGAGAGAAAAACGAGTTTTTATATGGAATGAGCGAGTCGCTGTCGTGCAGTCGTGTCGAGGAAAATGTACCTTAAAGAGCAGCTTGAAATCGTGTCAAGTGCATTGATTAAAAAGGGATATCATCTCCCGGTGTTCTTAATGCCATAGGTTTAGGTATATCCACGACTTACGAAAGCTGCTTGAAGCAGACTTGAGGAATCTTCGAGAATGTCTATACGACTCTAGCAGGTCAGTATGTTCTCCTCTGTATGATGACAGGCAGAACAAGAACTAGAACAAAAACATGTTTTTCTAGAAGAGAATTTTGAGGAGCAAAGCAAGAAAAAAATAATTTTTACATAAAAAAACCGGTTTTCTGTTGTTGAAACTATGACTAGGCGTCGCGAAATCTCCTTGTTTCACCAATTGTTCTCATTTCTTTTGTACGGTAACTTTTATCAAGGCTTAACGCTTTCATCTGTTCCGAAGATGATTCCATAAAGCATGAAGAGCAATTGAATTGAAATTAGGAAACTTAGAACGGAAAGGGCACGGTTTGGACCAAATGGGGAAGAGGGGCGTAGAGACTTTGTAACTTTGACTGCTTAGCATTTGGTACCAATTCGTTGACATATGGCATGGTTTTGAGCAGGATTTGCATGTTTTTACAAGTTGAGGCATTACATATGCACACACCTGAGTGCACTCAATAAATTATCCTCGATTAATAATTATTTCAAATAATTCCAAACCTTTTTCTAGACGATTTTACACTAAAGAAGCTTTATAATTAAATATAATATATGGCATGTGCCAAAAATAAAAAAAATAATGGGTCGTTAATTGTTTTTAAAATACCGACACTTTTTAATAAATAAACGCAGTTTTTATAACCTAACTCACGACTCTCGCTATACGGTGACTTAAACCGATATTTCATAAGACAATATTATCGGAGCTAGGGTCTAGTTCGAGACAAGCCGTACAACAAACAGCATTGTACTACGATGAGAAAAGTTGCGTTGATTTTTGTAATTTTCCAAATATTTCTGCTAAAATCCACTTTTGCTTGTGTATGTAACTTGTGTCTTATATGTGTTCGTGTAGTTAATTGTTATAATTTTAGAATGGATATAATGTGACAATTTCGGACATTAAAAAATGCGATGGATCTGCCAATTTGGTTAGATTCTCCGATGACTTTGGAGTGATGTTGACCAAGGAATGCTATTTTATAAGAACAGGGTGCATATACTATAAATCTTATAATACAGCACAAGTAAGTAATATTATAAGAAAAAAAATTAAACAATATTTTCTATAATTAACGCCAAAATAAGTACCAATCATCCCCTTTTCACTTGTTTCATCAGTTTGGGAAGGCACAATCGATCGAGGAGCCGCTTCATTTATTAATTAATATTTTAATTTTACCATCTGTTGGACAAATTTCAGTTTATTTGGAAGCTTTTTTTTATTTTATTTTTTTGTTATTTATTTATTATTATTTATTTTTTTAGATGGAATGGTCAATGTCCAGGGACGGAGTGAAGTTATTTACACAACCTAAAGACTTCTGTGCTAACAGTTTTAACGGAAACGTTTGCCCCGCAAAAGCGGTAAGCTAATTTCAATGATATGTGAAGCTCTTTGATAATTATGCTCTACGAATTTTTATACAGGATAAAATCTGCTTTAGACGTGATCAGAGAAAGAGTCTTAAAGCATTTAGAAGAGTCTTGGGTACTTTGGAAGGCAAATACTTGCTTGAATATTCAATCGACCATGACGGAGTAAGATATATATAAGCAATCATAATAAATTAGCAGGTCATAAATTTTAATTAAATTTTACAGGAAAAAACTTGCGGATCTATGCAAATAGAGGTGGCGAGACAATAAAACGAACGAATTAATTAAAATGATCCTGCATTATAGAGAAAATTAAAATAGAGTAATCTGAATTATTTATAAAGTTAAATGTTATGAAAAGAAACAAATGTAATACGCAGCAATATCACCATATATATTTTTTTACTAATAAAGCATAATATGGAACCCCTTTCATTAATAATTTCATCAACGGCTTAAGATTCCATTTGTAGGTATTGTATAGCATAATACTATTATATGACTTTAAAGACATTTCTCTGAAATAATACCTGTTTTGCAGTGAAGTTTGGGTAAGTGTAGTTAGTTATACAAAATTGTCTATTCATAGGAAAATTCCATTTTGCATTTTGGCAGTAGTTGGCATCAGTGAGCATTTTTGTGTCGTTTCTTGAACTATATAAAAAGACTATGCATACTAAACTTATTATTAGAGCCCGGATTCTCGTGCAATTGCACGTTAATGCACGAAATTGCACTTTTAGGGTATATTGCACGAAATTGCACGTTTTAAGGTTATTGCATGAAAACGAACAATTGCATTTTTAACCGTGTTTCATAACAATTTTTCCCAGAAATTATCCATGTTCAGAATTTTTCGGTAGACAGAGAAGAGAATATAAAAGAAAACACGTCAAAAAAACAATAAAGTGATGCACTTTATTGAAATTTCATAAAATGCCAGTTGATTTTCATAAAATTTTGCAGTTGTTGTTTTTAGAGTGCTTGTGGTGGTTAACTAAACTTACATATAGGAAAATCTGCCCCTTTGAAGACGATGCACTCACGAATTAGATAAGCACAAAGGTTGTGCGATGGATCCTAAACAAAAACCGGTCATGGATTTGGGATCCCATATTTAAATGAGCTAATCTAGACAGCATTTTATGGGGAGAAGTTTATGTTCGGTTAAAATATAAAAAGTGTCCCGCATTTTAAATAAAAACATTTTTTAGAGCATAAGTCTTCTTAATTTTTGTTCAATGCTTATCCTGCGTCCACTGCTCCGAAGCCTAACTTTCTAAAAGCCTAAAAAATGACTTTTTGTATATTGCACGGAAATTGCATATTCAGGCATTTATATTGCACGATTTTGCACGTTTCGGGATTTTTACTGCACGTTTTTCAATTTTTTACTGCACGAAAATCCGGGCTCTGCGTTATAATAAATGTATGTTATTTATAATATGGGATGGACGGGCTCTTATAGTTTCCTTTTTTCCTGTATATTGTCTGTGGGCTGTAAATATTACACAACCATCTTCTTCTTCTTCCTTATACCGTCTCATGGCTTCACGTTGTTCGGCCTGCGGTGTAGCCACAAAAAAGGTTTATGGAATATCAAATTAAAAGTCGTTTTATTCAGAAAATGCAATATTTAGATCTTTATTTTATTTCTTGTTCATATATTAGGCCTGACAAATTATTTTTAGTTTGTATGTACATTAAACTGAATTCACTACATTTTTTTTTCTTATGTTATACTTAAATTAATGTAAGTAAGCGATTTGTTTTCCCTTATGAAATTACAAAGTTTTAATAATTTTTTTTCGTTTTACCGATTTAATTTTTGCTGTCGAACTCATCGAACCCTTTAAAATAAATTAAGCGATTTTTTACGTATTGAACTTTTTTCGAATGATAGGAAATTTAATTTTCCGGGAGAGACAAGTTGAAGCTGAAACCGAAATGGTGGTCGTCGTAAAAGTCCCATAAGTGAAGCCGAGAACCTCAAATCACTGCGTGAGGTATGTATTTACAATTTCGAATTTTTCGGTTTCACCCGGAATATGATTTTTTTATATTTAGCAAAAACTTTTATGGTTGAGATGAAATGGAGATCTTTGAGAGTGACTCTAGACTTATTTCCAAGATTACACAATCTCCTGCAGGAATGTTTCGAATTTTGAAATCGTATCAAAATTAAGTTATAAGGAATTTTTCGAACCCAATGGAGCGGCAGTAAGGGGCCTGGGTTGCAACAAACGCTCTGCTTTTAAATAAAGGGTGTTTTATAAGAATGATAGACTGATTGTCGAAGTAAATTTTGATAATTTGGCAGCGTTCTTCAGATGTGAGTCTAAACATTATGATTTGTCAGAGTATACTAAAATAAATAAAAAAAATTGATTCAAATGTAATATTTTGTGTTTTTTTTTCAGTTTGAAGTTCTATCATTCTTAAAAAACACCCTTTATTTAAAAGCAGAGCGTTTGTTGCAACCCTGGCTCCTTACTCCATTGTGTCTTTTTTCAATATGAAGTTCTCTCATTCTTAAAAAAAAACACCCTCTATTTATACAAGCCTATTACAGCTACCTGGGACTATGTAGCTCAATAGTCCTTCAGTAGTTTTATTAATTGACAAATTGATTTGACTACTTCTCATTAGGTAGTCCGCAAGAGACCCATAGTTGGCCCGCGAGAATCCCTCAAGCAGTTTCTTAACCTTTTGTGCTTAAAGGCACACTTGGCTAATTTCTATATAATTGTCGCGAACCACCAAGTGGAAAATCTATGTAGAGTCTTATCAAACGAATGATATCCGGGTTTATAGAATTAACCTAGAAACTGCTTATTATTTGTATTTGAAAGAAAATTAAACGTACTTCAGTCGCAACGACGCAAAGGGCACGATTATATTATTATCGTAATATGTAATGAGAACGATAAAATATTTTAATATGTCCGTCAAAAACACATGTACATACTACTCTTGACTATTTTCAAACTCGTCTGCCTCTTGGGGAGACCTGAGCCATTTTGGGGATATATATGGGTCATACATCTTGAACCTCTATTTCATTAATTTATGAATATAATTTGGAAGCTGGTACCACTCACTATGTAATAAAGAGTAAATGGCATCAACATATCCAATGGATAACTTTTTATGAGCGATGTGGCAAAATGTGGTTCAACTCTTCCGGACTCCCTCTACTTGATAGGTCCAAACCAAAATTATCCATAATAAATAAATAACAGACGCGACAATCCAGCATTGGACTAAGGCCGCAGGATGTGTTAGTGACATCCTATTTCCAAGATCTTTTCTGCTTTTTGATGAGGTATTGGGATCAGCATCATTCTCAGCAGTGTTATTTATCCCCATAAATGGGTACTCATTTAGCATCTGAGTGAGATCATAGTCCGTCATAAGCTCCTGAGTTCGAAAAACACCGTGATCCACGGTGAGATTCGAACTCATAACCCTGTGCACCGAAGGTGCGCGCACTAACCGCTAGACCAGCCAGACTACTAAATTATCCATAATGCCTAGGGAAATTGGTGTCAATCCAAAGTCCACAAACACACATGCATCGAAAGTGCAAATTCACCTAAACGAAATTCAGCCACATTTATGCAAAGTTTCAATTGGAAATTTAAATAAAATATATCGTATGCTTTAGCATATGTAGTTTGGGTGTTGTAGTGCTTTGTGCGCTTTGCTTCGGTGCAAAGGGTCGTGGCGTGGGTAGGAGTCAGTGGCGTAAAGTTTCAAAAATATCTTTTCTTCGAAAACGAAACACACAACATAATTACTATTAGTCAATATTTTTGCACTGCCATTTACAACTACAATAATACCTTCAATCTGTTCAAGCTTAACTCTGAAAAATGAAATTTTTAGACAAACTTTGAAGCTAAACTTAACAAATTAGCTATTAGTTTTATTGCAGCGATTCGTATCCTCTTCTATGGTAGGAGTAGTTGCGTACATTGCTTTTCGGAGGACGAGGGAATCAGTGGCCAGATTTTGTTTATTACAAGGGAAATTCAATTTAAAGGACTGGGTGATCCTTAAGACCCTGAATTCGTACACTGATTATTCTTTGTACAAACATTAGGGATCTAATTTTTTCACAAACTTTAGGCCCGCAATACATTGTGCAAACCGGAGTGTATTTTTTACGCTAAGTGTTTAACTTTTGAACATTTTAAATATTTTTTGCATTGTTTTCAATATTTTCCCAGAGGCAGAAGTTTCTCTTAAAATATTCCGAATCTAATCAGGGCAGACCAAAATATAAGAGGCAATAGCAGCTTTAGGGGGTGCCGAGCAGGGCAATTATCCAGGACCTAAAACTTGCCTCACCATAGCACTAATGTTCCTTGAAACTCTTGCTTAAACCTGCTTCGTAGCAATGAAGAGCACTTCTAGCTTCACTCGAAAAAATTTTACTCCAATAATAGGAGGAAACTTTTTCTCCTTTTAATATAGTAGTAAATTAATACCACAATATGAACGAGAGTAATTTTACGCTTTACGGTGTAAATATTTACTACAACATTGATGAAAATCTACTAACGGTAATAAGTAAATTTGCACACATAAATAAGTAAACTTACTCTTAGACTTATGTAAATTAAGATCCGAAATAAGCAAATTTACACTGGAAAAATGTAAATTTACACCGGCAAATATGTAAATTTACATCCGGGTTTATAATATTTACGGCAGCCGGTTCTTCGATGAAAATAATCCTGGAGCTACCCGTTATTCCAACGGCCAAGAGCTGCCGCACCCCCTCGGTTCAAGAGCAAAAAAGCGTTACAACAAGAACAATAATATGATGCTCACACGAACGCACTTCGGACGCAACAGACTAACTGCACACAGAACAAGCCACTTGTGAGACACAGGAAAATGCAATAATGCACAAAAGTATTGTAACACACTCAGTTTTACATAAATGTAGGTGTAATTTTTCACACCAAAATCGTTATAATACATTACATATTAAAATTACAACTTCCAATTGGTAAATATACACTGAAAATGTAAAGTTACACAAAAATAAAGTAATGACATATCTTCACACCAAATGTGGTGTGAAATAGATTAATATTAGAAAATCTGTGTAATTTATTTATTTAATTTAATAAATAATTTTGCGAGAAAAAAGGTGTAAAATTAAAAAAAAAATTCAGAGTTTTCGATGTAAAATGCAACCTTGTTTTTACAGTGTTGTTCAACAGCTACTATGTTCCATTGACCCAGAAATACACAAAATAGTAAAAAATATGCTACTCTTCGAAATTACGCTAGGGGCCCCTGGTGGCTGGGGGCCCATGTTCCACCGAACACATGGAACACCGTACGCTACCCGACTGGTTAGAGTCATATCGTGAGCGAATTCAGTTTATGGTGTTTTTCGAGCTCACGACCCATGGGACGGTCCATGTATTTATGGGGATAAATAACTGCGTCCTGTTCATCTCAATACCTATACAAAAAGCATTTAAGGTCGTGGAAATTATTGGATATCACTAACACATCTAACCTTGGTCCAATATGTTGGACTAATATCCCAGTTATTTTTATTATATGTTTCATCATAGCTACGAAGACAGTTTTACCTAGGCCTGTTCCAAAAACCGGGATCCCGGTACAAAACCGGTGTTCACTTGGTACCGGACCCGATATTCTAAGGTACCGATATCCCGGTTTTTTTGGTACCGAGTTAAAAAACCGACCAACGAGTCGGTTTTTTGGTACCGAGTTAAAAAGAACGATTCACTTCAACCATGAGCCGGTTTTTTTCAGGTTTTTTGGTACCGGTTTTTTACCCGGTACTCAAAAAAACCGGCTCATGGTTGAAAAAACCGTCGGTACTGAAAAAAACCTGAGTCGGTTTTTAACCCGGTGCTCAAAAAAACCGGCTTATGGTTAAAAAAACCGTCGGTACTGAAAAAAAAACCTGAGTCAGGGAAACCGCTTGTGGTACCGGGTATTGAAAAAAACCGGAACCCGGTACTGAAATCTCGGTACCGAACAGGCCTAGTTTTACCTACGTGTGATATCATGAGTACGTTCCGGAATTAACTATAGTCGTAGCTGTAGTCATCTCTGACTTTTTACGAAGTTATGAGCGTTGTGAGAGGGCTCTCAGGAGAGCATAATATGAAAATGTCACAACAGCTGTTGAATTCAAAAATATGTTTACAAAAACAATTTATAACTCGATGGCACTCATAATTTGTATTTACATTCATCGAAATCAATCTGTACACTTTCTTTATTAACTTTAGTGTCGATTAAAAAGCAAACATTGCCTAAATAGTATTTAATAATCGCAAATTTGATAATAACATCAACATCCGACCCGACATAACCACACATACTTGAACTTGCCAACGGTCATTTTCCATAGCTATCGATGGATCATCTCGAGAGTGCGAATGGAAATAGCTATCAGCGACAGTGGACCATTTGAAGTTTGAAACGTCAAAAGTTTACTCGGGGAGATAGCTATTGTGACTATTGGTGTTTTGGAACAACGGAAAGTCAATACATACGTACAATACGTACAGTATTTTAATATACAAAGTCAATGTTAGTAACTATTTTCACTCAGATCGTATAAATGGAACGTATATGAACTCTATATTGCGAGTCGCAAAGCTAAAAAACGGTGTTATTAATTTGATTTTGAATCTAATATACACTGCCTGTCATAACAATAGCCGCACCATAAGACGGACTGATCCTTGGAAATCTAAAGAGAGCACAGTTATTCCACATACTATAAACAAAAGGTATATTTCACACACAAATAATTTCACAAAAAGTTTCCTTCTATTTCAAACCGTTATTTCTCTGTAAAGGAAAACTAAATTTCCGGTCTGTCATAACTATAGCCGCACTTGGAATTATTATAGCAAAAACTGATTAAAAAGCAGAGATTGAGGAAATTAATGACGGGAAAGATCCTTTTCGAATAAAATAGACTATGAGAGATTGTTTTGCTTTTGTTACGAAAATACGAAATCATTTTAACAGTTTTTCGAGTTTTAGGCTTATTAGCTTGTTAGCATCGTCAACCGCTGCTTTTACATAGAAAAATTTCTGAACTCGTGTTTTTTTTACTAAATTTTACGTTATAGTGTTTTTCGAAGGTTTTCTGTCTAATTTGGATCAATAGGAGGTTCCTCTCCAACATTTGAAACATTGCAACCAACTTTAAGTACTACGATTGGTAAGAGATTATGCAATCTCTTGCTTTAAAATCCTTTATGTGTCCTATCAACGCCATCTAGAAATATCATAGCCGCAACTCAGCTGTACAATGACGTTATTGATTAGCTCTTAAATTTTTATTTACACGAACAAACAACAAAAACAAGTAGTGACGTAATAAAAAGCAAAAACAAAACAGTGCAACATTGGCGAACATAACCTAAAATTATAAGCTGATTTTGACGTCTAAGATTCTACATTGCGGCCTTAATATCTAGACGGCGTTTGTCCTATCTGCTGTATAAAATTGAAGTAGTTTACCGTCAAGTCAATCCTGTGAAGTTTTTCCTATGGTGGAAGTGATGCAATCAAGTATTCTATAGGTGGACTATCCTGTCCAATACTTTTAATACGCACTTGCCAGATTTTCATAGATCTCAATACAAATTTTGGACAGAGTTCCTTAATAGTGTTAAACAGGGTTGATTATGTGTTTAAAAGTTGATGTAACAATCTCTAATACAGTGAAAACTTCTCTGGAATACCCTAGCGATTGACTGTTTTCGCTTTAATACAGAAGACACACACATAACGGATTTTCTAGCATCATCTCTCGCCAATCATAGCACTTCAAGAAGGTTCCAATGTAACAAATGCCACGAAGATCGCCCGTCCATCATCAACATTAGACAGAAAATATTTAGGAAACATTATTACGGAAATTCATAAAATAAATACAATTTCAAAGAGTTTTTAATGTAAAAGAAACGGTTATCGACACTGAGAAGTCAATAAGCAACACTCTTGAAAACCCGTTATAATGTTTTATTGAGAAACAAATAAAATAATTCCTCAGAGTCAATTTTATTTAAAAAGAGTTTTCTCGTTATTAATTTCCTCAATTTCGGCTTTTTAAACAGTTTTTACCATACTGATGGTATGTGCGGCTATAGTTATGACGGACCGGAAATTTAGATTTTCCTTTATAGAAGAATAACGGTTTGAAATAAAAGGATTTTTTTTTGTGGAATTATTTGTTTTTTTTTTATATCCCCTAAGTATATAATATGTGAAATAAGAGTGCTCTCTTTCAATTTCCAAGGATCAGTCTGTCTTATGGTGTGGATATAGTTCTGACAGGCAGTGTATATGGGTTTTTGCGCTAATCATTAAATTCCGTAAATTTTATCAAGTGTGATTTCTATCTTAAAATCCTTATTCTGTGTACTCTACGATCCAAAAGAAAAATGATGACTTAAAGGAAAAAATTGATTTTTTATTCAATGTCTTTTTTTGGACACCCTTTATAGTGTAGTAATAGCACCAAGTACATGAGATTGGGAAATGTGGTGGAGACAATTTGTTTTTGTTTCTTATATGTATTTTTTTAACTGCTGCCCACCAAAATTTCGTTGCGAAAGAGGGTCAAAATAACAAAAAAAAAAGTAAAAAACGATACCGAGTTCTAATCGTGCGAATAGCACGATGAGTGTATACCCTATACCCATGTACAGACCTACAAGGCACGCAAAACCCAAAATATTCAATTTCATATTTTTTGTGAAGGAGGGAGGGGTAGATGGGTCGGACCTGACACATCTTTATTACCTTGTCAAGACATCCAACGGCTACCATTTGATACTAATTTGAAGTTTTTCGTGACATTCTATCAAAAGATATGGGTGAATATAACTTTGTAGGGGAAGTAGGGGTAGGGGTAGTCGGACCTACTCCACTTTCCATCAACTCAAAGTATATGTCAGAATGAGACATTGATCAAAATTTCAAGTCGATAGCGATATTCTACCGAAAGTTATGGCCGAATTAAAATATCAAGGAGGGGTAGTTTGTATGGGAGGTAGGGGAACCCGTGGTCCGATTTGGCCCATTTTCAATACCGTCCAAGATTTTAGCAAAACAAACATTTGACCAAAATTTCAAACCGCTAACTTCATTATTTCGGGAGTTATCGTGCTAACAGACAGACACACGGACAGACAGACATGGCTTATTCGATTCAGGGACCGACCCTGATCATTTATATATATACTTTGCCATACCTCCGGTGGCTCCTTTGAGGTGTTACATAATATCGGCGTAACAAAAACAATATACCCTATACATACCATCTTATGGGTATAGGGTATAATTAATTGAGAGTTTTAGCAAGTCGTAAAACGGTTGCTGTACACCACTTGTCACTACATATTACCGTTATCGAGATATTCCAAAATACTGTTTTTGAAGACCCTTAATTCTCTGTAGCACCGCTAGCGGCTCTCGTACAGACGGGGACTTTTGGGGTCTTGTGTAGGACATCGAAAGGAATGATTATGCAAAAATCCAGTTTTCCGCTAATTTTTCCAAGCTTTTTGTCCAAATTTCCTGGGGTATTATGTCATTCAACCAAAAGGTCAAAGGCGTTGATAAAAAGCAAGTAATTCATAAGGAGATTGACATAACTACACTTACGGGCTTGCCAAACCGCGCCCAAAAGATCGGCACACAAGATCAAAGTTGTAAACAACCCAAGCCTGGGAGGGACAGCGGCGATGAGGGAATTTAATATGGTTGTCGGTTCGGTATTGGTTGGTCAACTGCTAGCAGTGTGGTTGAGGGAATGCAACGTACCGATCTTTTTCAGGGGGTTTGGCAAACTCCGCACCTATGTGCCGGAATATTTAGACCAATTTAGACCATACAAGCGTTGTACTAATCCGTGTAAATTATTGTTATTAAGCGCTGTTTTCACGATGGATTTGTCGTCCAACTTTTGAGCATTCAAACAAGTTTGACACCAAATCCATCGTATAAACAGAAGTTGGACAACAAGTTTGAAGTGGAACGAGCATTCAAACAAATCCACCGTGAAAACAGAAGTTGGACAACTTGTTTGAGATGCATTGATTATAGTCCAATCGAAATATAAATATACTTTCTAATAATAAAGAATTAATGCGCCTGATTACCAATATCTGTGCGCTATCATCCAATTCTGGCGTTCCGTTGACTTTTGGAGCACGCTGTATACTCATTCGGACATGTTTCCTTCAATGTTTAAATTATTCACGAAAAAGCAAATATATTTTTCCTGAACTAATACGTATTGCAAAAACTGATAACGTTTTACGACCGCTCCAACTTTCAACTACTGTTTACACGGCCAACAAGTTGGATAGGATTTGTTTGAGAGAATATCGTACGTGTAAACAGCCTTCCAACTTGGATAAGTTTAAGGGAAAAGTTGGATGCAAACAAGTTTGAAGCCATCTAAACGCGCCTTTAGACATCAAAACATGCATTTTCGTTCTGTTATCCGTTCTAATAAGGAGAACTTTAGTATTTGTTAAATGATGGATGGTAAGGTAAGTTACGCTAGTGTCGATAAAAAGAAGAAGCAATTCTTCTGCCGAAAGCTGATAGTGTAATGTTGCAGAGAAAAACATAAAATTTGATACAAATTAATAAATTAATTTCGTTTATTGATAAATTGAATATGTGATCAATCTAAATCATGTAATTGCTATAAAAAATATTTAAAAAGTGGATCATGGATTAGTTAATATTGTTGGAATAGCATAAACATATAATGATTTATCATTTAGTGGTATACCCAAAAGCTCTCTATACTATCGTAATTGAGATCAATATCTTACACAATAGTCGCAATAATTGGAATAAAAAATTTGCACTTTGTTCGAATATAGTCCCAATTTGCTTTTCGTTCGGTGCTCATAAGACTACACCTCTTCTTATCACATTCTTCAACTGTATAAAATCAAATTTTCCTATAAATTTCAGTATTCTGTTTCAGTCAGTAGCTTGCATTACTGCCTCGTGTCGAGATACTCATACGACGTTCAACACGATTTGAATGTGTAACCGCACATCCAGGTGGAGGATAACGCCATCGACGCGGCCTTGAAAGTAGAGTGCCATCGGTTGAAGCTCGGTTACGAAAAGGATGTTCCAATTCATTTTTAGCGTTAGTGGAGTTGTTATCCATGTTTCCGTCTGGTCCGTTCTGTGAATCTTCTTCGCGCCATGTGTTCCCTGTGAAATATGATGATTGTTTTAAATTTATTTTTAGGTTGTTGAGCTTTATTTTGTACACATCGACCGTTTCTTTCACTTATTGTTGCTTAATAAATAAATAATGCACAAATAAAAATTAACAGGTAAAATAGCAATTTCGTTGCCTCCACCCAAACCACTAACATCAATGCGACGCATGCGATAAGTTTTTCCTACGATAAGTATGTACTAGATTATATGAGGCTGGTGTGCTTGGATGTGGATGGAGCAATAGTAATATGTAATTAGAACATGCCGAAAGTATGTATACTTAATGTAATCGTCATAGCAAATTTTTAAGTGAAAAATAAATTAAAAAACTAGGGGGCTTCGCCCCCTGCTCGCTTCGCTCGCCAACCCCCGGGGGGAAGGCTAATTTCGGGCGCGGCCGAAATTTGGATACCCTTCGCTCACCTTGGGCTAAAAGTTTTTCCGGGCGTATATATGACTTGTATTTAATCCCCCTCATTCTTTTTGTTCCGTCTTGACAAAAGTTTTGTGCTGGGCAAGTTTTGTGGTGGGCAAATAAAAATATTTACTCGGAAAATTTTATTGGGGTTGCGGGAGCATGACCCCAAAGTACGATTCCATTCGTTTTTAACTTTTTTGTTGCTTTGGTAAAGACACATTAATTCAAGGTTTTGTGAAATTGGTGCAAAAAATGTTTCTTAGAAGAACCAAAATGGGGGGTTGGGTTTGTATGGCGGCCCCATGACCCAATGGTCCAATTTGATCTATTCTTACATATGTTTTGTGTCATCGAAAGAAATTCATTTGTGTGAAATTTGGTTGAAATTAATGCACAAATAAAAAGTTTTTCTTAAAAGAACCTAATTTGGGGAGTCCCATTTGTATGGCAGCCCCATGACGCCATGGTCCGATTTGATCCAATCTTACGTATGTTTTGTGTCATCAATAGAATGACATTTGTGTGAAATTTGGTTGAAATTGGTGGACAAATAAAAAAGTTTTTCTTAGAAGAACCTAATTTGGTGAGTTGGGTTTGTATGGCAGCCCCATGACCCCATTGTCCGATTTTACCGATTCAAACATACAAACTGCCTGCAGCAAAAAGAAGCATTTGTGCAAAATTTCAGCTTCATAGCTTTTAAATTGGCCGAGTAAAACGCGTCGCAACAGACAGACAGACGGACAGACGGACAGACGGACATCGCCCAATCGACTCCCCAAGTCATACTGATCATATATATATACTTTTTATATGGTCGGAGATGCTTCCTTCAATGCGTTACAAACTTTATGACAAAGTTAATATACCCTTTCACTCTATGAGCGAAGGGTATAAAAAAAAAATTATGATCAGAGGTCTACTTTTGGTCCGTTTGGCATTAAGCTGTCATCATTAAACTGGTTAAGGAAACCCACTTGTAATAAGGGGGATGGTAAATAATTCAAACAAATAATAAACAATTCTTATTGAAACCTTTTTGTTGCAACCTGATTTAACTACGTACATTCATTTACGTCATATGCCTGCTATTCAAAATACGTATTTCAATTGTGAGCTGATGAATAAGATACTTTTATGGATGCAATTTTTATTAGTGCTTTCCATTGAATGGAGAAAATAGTGTCATAGAAGTAATAGAATATGATAACCACAAGTAAACACTGCATTACAAAGCAGTTCATGAACGTTCGTTATACATAAATTGATTTATAAGTAAATTATATGAAGTATGCATGTGCTATTCAATAATATACATTGGTGTAAATTAAATAGGGCTCACCAGAAATTTTCGCTTTTCGGACAGTTGCCGTTCGCAGAACAGACTCTAGAGACCGTTAGATTCGCCGGAGCCTTGTTGACGCTATCGAGGAGGATCAGAGGTGATGTTCACTTTAAGGTGATTCAACGTTTTCTTCTAGTAACAGAAGCCATAAAATGGATAGTTGCCACTTTCCATTATTACGATTTTAGCTTAGTTTTGACGCACGCCTCTTGCTTTTTTAACTCAGAAGTGTAACTATATCACTTAATTGTATTGTAATATCTTAGGTTAGGTTGGGTTAGGTACAGGGGCCGCCAGGTCTACAAACAGCGCACTTAGACCAGAATTTGGTCCGTGTCATACCACCAAGAGGCAAGAGAATCATGTCTCTACTAACCGCGTTTGCTAGGAAACCAGCCCGTGCTAACAATATATGTATCTATTAAGCAGTATTGGGCTCACATCTCGAAGGTCACCGGTATCGTAAAAGTACCATGAGCCCAGAATACGCCTCCGTTCCACGGACAGAACGGGAATATCATAGGAACTTTGTATTATTTTGACACATTTTGTTGTAAACTGGTAAAATTATTGCTATACGAATAAGCAAAAATTCTGGGTCTTATCGCGGTAAGTGATTTCCTTCTACCGAATTCTACCGACGATTCTCGTGAAAATTTTCTAGGGGGTTTCCGTTCAAATGATGCATAATTCTTGTGCGAATTTTAATGCACAATTGTTAAGGCATGTGAGGCTTGCTTCAGATGTTATACGAAAATTATAAAAATATTACGAAATAAATTGTATTAAACATGCTTTCTATGTAAAAAAAAAAGAAAAAAATAACTATAAAATAAAACTTTATTCCAATATAAAATAAAACAATTGAACAGTTACTCAAAAAACATTCATACTCATACTGACGGAGATGCTGTCTTACCGATTATTAAAAATGATCGTCTAGTCTCACTCTCTGCATTCGATTCGTAATATGAGCACGACGAATCGGGACTAAGTGCCAGCTCACTGCCATTTTGAACATCACTCGTTGAACGTTTCAATTTTGGAAATTTATTAAAAACACGCCAAAATCTACAAACATCTCGGAAAACACTCCACACCTGAAAGATTCAGGTGAAATAAGTAGATGTTTTCCAACAGAATCTAAAAATCTTTAATTTATTTGAAAGTTATGCTTGATTTCCCTACCTGTTCAGCACTCTCTCGCACGGAAATTTCATGGAAACATGCACACGATATTTCTCTAAATCGTCGTTGGCCTTCTTCTGTAGTCACCATTCTGTCGCCCCACTGATCCGTTTTGTTACCTACTAAAATGACAGGAACATCAGACATACCGTCCTGCAAAAAAAAAAAAAAAAACAAAGCTAGAATAATGTTTTTGAGGGAATTAATTTCGGATGAATAAGTACTACACAGGAGGAATACGTATATTAAGCGCAGCTTATAGGACTTCTAGGAAAAATTTTGAGAATTGTGGAAAGTTTTTGTGATACAATTATTGTATGTCTTGTATGTAAGTTTCCATTTCGAAAGAAAATCATAATGACAGAATTTTTAGGAATTTAGGTACATAATAGCGAAGGTCACTGAAATGTTAACTTTTCTGGTGTTTGTGTTATTCGATTAAAATTTCAACACAACGAAATAGATACATTTGCACAGAACACTGATTTTTCGTTCTGATACTTTTCTTTTATTATTCATAATACTACAGGAATGCTGCGTAATTGGGGGAGAAGGACGCGAGACTGCATTACTTTTGTTTCTAATTTCATAGAAAGGGAAAGTACAGAACAACAATTTCTTTATACTCTATACCAGGGATGTCACAATCCGATCCGCTAAACAAGGGTAAGAAAATCAGCCACAAGCGTCAAATTAGGAGTTGTACAAATGGTAAATTGTTACTTTATCCGTAGTTTTGTGATCTGAGAATGTACGCAGTATTTCCGATTCAATATTTGAATTCAATAGTCAGGCTACTTTCAGTACTTGAGTTATACGAAGTTCAGGCATCTATCGCTGCCATACAAACCCAACTCCCCAAATTAGGTTCTTCTAAGAAAAATCAAGACAATTATATGTCTAGCTCTAACTGCAGCCTTTTTATACCCGTCACTATGTGAAAGGGTATATTAACTTTGTCATGAAGTTTGCAACGCACAGAAGGAAGCACTTCCGACTATATAAAGTATATATTATATTATTATTATATATATTATTGATCAGTGTTCCGAGAAAAATCGATTGAGCGATGTCTCTCTGTCTGTCTGTCTGTCCGTCTGTTTTAATGCAAACTAGTCCCTCAATTTTGAAGCTATCGGGCTGAAATTTTGTATGCAAGTTTCTTTTTAGTGTACGCTGTATATATGTCGGAACGAATGGAATCGGATCATGGCGTCATGGGGCTGTCATACAAACCAACTCCTGAAAATAAGGTTCTTCTAAGAAAATTTTTTTTCTTTATGAACCAATCAGAACCAAACTTCACCCAAGTGTGTTCCTAGTAAAGCCTCGAAATATGTCTAGGAACGGATGAAATTGGAACACTACGTCATGGGGCTGTCATAGAAACCAACCATTGAAAAGAAGGTTCTTCTAAGAAAAACTTTTTTCTTTATGAACTAATCTTAACCAAACTTCACCCGAGAGTATTTCTAATAAAGCCTCAAAATATTTCTAGGAACGGGTGAAATTGGAACACGGCATCATGGGGCTGTCATACACACCAACCCTTGAAAAGAAGGTTCTTCTAAGAAAAACTTTTTTCTTATTAAACCAGTCTTAACTTCACCCAAGTGTGTGTAGATAATATGGTTGGGAGTATCCACAGCCTGAATACTTCCATCTACTGTCACTGTCCGCGACAAATATCCGAAGAGAAACTCTGCTGCTTGTCCAAGAAAATACACGACAACTTATTTTCCGCTTGTAACAATTTATTTGATCTACACAGATTGCAAGTTCGAACAGGAATCTAAATAACAGTAATTTACAGTGACTAACAAAAATATGAATTTTGACAATTGATTTTTTTCTACAACAAATGCTGCGCAGCAGGTGGCAAGAAGATGAACTAAATAGTGCTGCCATACTAATCCGTGTTGCCACATTACTCCCCTCGGAATAGGAAAGCTGTGATGATATCGTTGACAGGTGATGATCACTGCTTACCAGTTGGAAGTGTAGCGATGTGTTTACTGCTGCGGCCATAAACTCTGAAGTTAGGAGGTCGAGGGTAGATTGGTCTCCAAATGTTGGGTGGTGAGCTGGGTGGATACGGTTGAGATGTCAATCGAACTGTTGATTGTTGAGACGTCGATCGCATTGTTGATTGTTGAGATGTCGGTCGAATTGTTGATTGTTGATAATTCGGTCGGGCTGTCTGTTGAGCTCTCGGTTGAATAAGTTGTTGCGAATTCGGTTGAACGGGTCTGCGTGACGATGATGCAAATTGACGTTCAACTGGTTGACTGATGGAATGGTCAGCTGATGAAATTGGAGCAAATGAAACTCGCTTGAGTGCCTTCGGTGAAGAAGCGATGGGCTCCGATGAAGCTGACGTCGAAGATGTTGTAACCGTAACGTCGTCAGGCTCAGAAAACATGAAGGCCGGCTTAAGACGATCGACTGATACATTGACTAGCCTGCCATCAACGTTGATTCGGAAAACAGTCGGTGATATGCGCTCTATCACCTCATGCGGACCGGCCGGTGTATGGCTGTGAGAGCGACCTTTTAACGGCATCGACGCGCAGAAATACGTGGGAGCAGGCGCTTAGCTCCTTGTGAACAAAGGACGTTCTGCTGCCATGATGAACAGTTGGTTTTGGGCGTAACTGTCGCATATCCTGACGGATACGCTGCAGAAAAATGCGAGGATCTGTAGACGAGTTGTCGTCGACGAACCATTCTCCGGGAATCCTCAAGGTGGTGCCAAAAACTAATTCTGCCGGTGAGCTGCCGAGATCTTCCTTGAAGCAATTTCGCAGCCCCAGAAGTACAGTGGGCAAAATTTCGGTCCAGTTGTCGCTATCTTGATGACACATAATAGCGGCTTTTAGTGTACGATGCCACCGTTCGATTGCACCGTTGCTGGCAGGATGGTATGGCGTAGTGCGAGTTCGTTTGCACCCACACATTTTGAGGAGTGCGGCGAAGAGCGCTGACTCGAATTGCGCTCCCTGGTCGGTGGTAATTGTCTTAGGAGCGCCGAAACGGGATATCCACGATGAATAAAACGCCTCCGCGACGCTTTCTGCAGATTGATCAGCCAGAGGAATAGCCTCGGGCCAACGGGAGAATCGATCTAGCATGGTCAAGCAATAGCGATAACCTCGAGACTTAGGAAGCGGTCCCACGATATCGAGATGAACGTGATCGAATCGACGGTCAGGAACTGGAAACTCCTGTAAAGGACTCTTGGTATGTCGGGTCACTTTCGATAGCTGACATGGTTGACAGGAACGGGCCCACAATTGTATGTCTTTGTGCATTCCAGGCCAGACATACTTTTTGCTGATTGTACGGTGTTTCACACGACTGCTAGGATGCGATCCATTGTGGAACAATTCAAAAATTGGTTTTCGCAACGCCACGGGAACATACGGTCGAATGCTGGACGATGACGTGTCACACACAAGCTGTTTGCCATTTGCAATTAGCAAATGTTGCAAAACAAGCGATGTCGAGTTGCTCGTGAGCAAGGATTTCAGCTGGTCGTCGTGCTCCTGAGCTGCTGCAAGCTCTTCCGTATTGAATTGAGTGGGAAAGGTGATAGCTTCGATTCGCGATAAGGAGTCAGCGACTAAATTCTGTTGTCCAGGAATGTACACAATGTCAGTCGTGAATTGCGACACGAATGACAAATGTCGAGACTGGCGTGCACTAGCCTTCTCCGATTTCTGTGAAAAAGCGTGGACCAAAGGCTTGTGATCGGTTTTAATCTGGAACTGAGCTCCCTCGAGAACGTGGCGAAAATGCTGGACGCTAAGATAAATCGCCAGAAGCTCTCTGTCGTAAACGCTATATTTTCGTTCTGTGGGTGACAGCTTTTTCTGGAAATATGCCAGCGGCAACCACTTGTTGTTTTGGTACTGTTCCAGAACGGCACCAACGGCTGTATCTGACGCGTCGGTAACTAAAGCGAGTGGCGAGTCTGGCTGATAGTGCACGAGTAAGGTGCATTGTGCGGCATTAGGGATGAACCGCCGGTAGTAGTTGATGGTTCCCAGAAAACGACGAAGCTCCTTGCAGGTTGAGGGCCGTTTGTAGTTTCGTATCGCTTCAACACGCGAACTGGGCGGAGAAATACCATTTGCTGATATGTTGTAGCCGAGGTATTCGACCTCAGATACGCCGAACGAACACTTGGCTACATTAATCACAACGCCAAACTTACTAAGTCTCTCGAAGACTAGTCGAAGATGCTCCATATGTTCCGTAGGTGACTCGGAAGCAATTAAGATATCGTCGATGTAACACGTGCAAAAATCTAACCCGCGTAGGACTTGATCCATGAATCGCTGAAATGACTGCGCCGCATTTCTCAAGCCGAAGGTCATACCACAAATTCAAACAAACCGAAGGGTGTGGTTACGGCTGTTTTTGGAATATCGGCTTCAGCGATTGGAATTTGGTGAAATGCACGGTGTAAATCGAGTTTGGAAAATATGGTCTTCTTGGCCAGACCACTGACGACATCTTGAATGTGCGGCATTGGATACCGGTCTGGTTTCGTTGCAGCATTTAATCTGCGATAATCTCCGCACGGGCGAAAACTTCCGTCCTTTTTGGGCACAAGATGCAACGGCGACGCCCAGGGACTGCTCGACGGTCGGCAATAGCCCATTTTCAACATGTAGTTGAATTCCTTCTTTGCTGCCATGAGTTTATCCGGCTTCAGGCGGCGAGGCTTCGCAGCGACCGGTGGGCCATCGGTCACAATATGATGTCGCACCTCATGCGGACTGCTACTCTGCACAGACGGATTTGTGAGAGTCGGAAACTGCCTAAGCAACTGGTGATAGACGGAGTCCCCAACGACGGTGAAAACGGAGCGGTGCTCTACGCTGCTGAGATAACCGCAAGACGAAAGTTTTGTATTTGGGTCAATAACACGTTTGTTTCGGATGTCGATTATCAAACCAAAATGTCGGATAAAATCGGCACCCAGAATTGGTCGGGTCACGTCGGCGACGATGAAATTCCAGGGAAATTCCCTGCGCAAACCCAAATTGACAGTAAGAATGCGCTGACCGTACGTGGTAATGGCTGAGCCATTGGCGGCAAACAATTTGTTGCCAGCTGGTTTCGAAATTTTGCTATTGTTGCGCTGTGGTGGTAAAACTGACACGTCCGCGCCTGTGTCAATTAAAAATTTGTATCCGGACATGTCGTCGAAAATGTGGAGTCGGCTTTGTTTTGTGACGCTATCGGCTGCCGGTTCCGAGAGCGCCTCTACTCGTTTAAAGGTGCGTTCTGAGATACCCACGAGCACGGCTGTTTACATGAGCGCGCATTTTCCCGAAATTTCCAATGGTAGTAGCATAATGAGCCGGTTTTGCTACTGGGGCGACTATTTCGCGAAAACGAGCGGCGACTATTTCGCGAAGAAGAGAATGACCGCTCGGTGCTCATACGATCAAGACGACTTCGTAGCTCGCTGATTTCATTACGCATGTCACTATTTGTTGACGAAGCGACAGCAGCTACATAACTTGGCTCACGTACCTCAAGAATTCTGTCGGCCATTTCTGCCAAACGCGACAGGTCTGTGGCCTCAGAAATCGATAAAATCGCTTGTACGTTGGCTGGGAGCCTTTGCAGCCACAAAGATTTAAGGACGGAGTCGGTGAATTTTGTTCCCGCCTTCAGCCTCATATCGCGAAGTAAACGCGAGGGCTTCTCGTCTCCAAGCTGAAGACTGGTGAGAAGTTCGCGGAGCTCGACTTCCTCTGAAACAGCGTACGTTGAAATTATACGCGTTTTAATAGTATTATATTTGTTCGAATCCGGGGGTGACTCGATGATGTTAGCCACTTGACTCAAAAATTCCGGGTCAATCTCGCTTACCACCTTATCGAACATCGCGTCGTCTTTAGTTATACGATTAGCACGGAACTGCGCCTCCACGCGACCGAACCACATTGCGGGGCGCGCTTTCCAAAATGGAGGCAATCGAAAATTTGCCAGGGAGCCAACTTCCAGCTCGACGGGGTCGCTGCGCGCATCGTCGAATTTTTCATCGGTCATAATTTTGGCCGAAAAATGATGAAGCCTATCGCCAATACACTAGAGATGTAACGGATATCCGCATCCGCAATCGCGGATTATCCGCATATAAATTAAACTCCGCATCCGCATTCTCATCCTCATCTTATAAATATTTACATCCGCATCCTCATCCGCAATCCTCATTTTTGTATGCAGACAATTAGCGGACATATGCGACCCACGTGCTACTTTGTAACTATAAAGAAATGCATTGAGACAAATTGTATTCTGTATCGTATACACAACTGAGCTTCAGTTCGTCGGTCAGCACAGCAGGAGCGTGTTCCATTTATATGATCTGAGTAATCAGCGATGACTACAGCTACGACTACGAGTGAATTAAGGAACGCACTCCGGTTCGCATTTTTGTGACTAGTGTTTGAGTGGTTTTGTTTTAAATGAATTGAACTGAGGCGGGTGAAGTGCGTTTCTTAAGGTGAAGCGAAGTAAGGAAGTATGCAACTTTTTAATTTTTAACCACACTAATCAGAGGAATTTAAAATTTTTTTTATCTTCATGAAAAGTGTGAAACCTAAATATTTTTGTCTACATATTCGATCATATCCTCATCCACACCCTCATCCGCATCCGCAACCGCATCCTCAATGTTATACTATTTTGCATCCGCATCCTCATCCGCTAAACAAGATCCGTTACATCTCTACAATACACACAACGCGCATCCCGAGCCCAGAAAGAAAGATACAACGAACTTTGGTGAGTATCTAATAGGTTAATTAGACGTAAGAAACGCAAACAGCAGTTATAGCAAATAAACCAAAGATTAGCCAGTAAGAACATTAGACAGGCGTACAAACTTATAAATAATATCAAGAACGGATATAAACCCAGGACAAGCCTATGTAAGTACAAGGATGGTAACATCATCAGCGACATCGAAAGCGTCAACAAACGATGGGCCTCTCATTTTGAAGAGCGCCTCAATGCACCATCAACATCCCCCGCGGAGCAGTTAGCCGAACCAGGCCCTCCCGTTCTACCCCCAACAGTAGAGGAGGTGAGTCTTGCCATACAGTCGCTTCAAATTAATAAAGCGCCAGGCGCTGACGAGATCCCAGCATAACTTTTGAAGCATGGTGGAACGTGCCTGACCAACGCTGTACATGTGCTACTGATTAAAATATGGAACGACGAGGTAATCCCGGAAGATTGGCGCAAAAGCATAATCTGACCAATCCACAAAAAGGACGACAAGCTGAAGTGTGAGAATTACTGAGGCATATCATTAGTTTGTACGTCCTATACGATTTTATCAAAAATTCTTGAAAAGAGAATCAATCCGTACGCAGAACGAATCAAGGCGGCTTCAGACCTGATCGTTCAACGACCGATCAGCTTTTCACAGTAAAGCTACTACTCCAAAAGTGCTGGAAATACAACATCGATGTATACCAAATCTTTGTCGACTTCAAGCAGGCATACGACAGTATCGACCGAAGTGTACTGTACAACATTATGCTGAATTCTGGTATACCGGCAAAGTTAGTGCGACTCACAAGAATGACGATGACTAATACCGTCTCGCAGGTCAGAGTGCAGAACCGACTCACTGACCTATTTGAAACTCGTACTGGACTCAAGCAGGGCGACGGGCTGGCGCCGACGCTCTTCAACCTTGCTTTGGAGTATGTAATTCGAGCTATGAATATGGACAGCAGCGGAACGCTACTCATCAAGTCGACTCAATTAGTAGCGTACGAAGATTGGGTGATGCAGAAAGCCTTCTGTATAATTCTGTACAATACAATTCCATTCCAACCGTCAACCAGTGCACACGCTTTCAAGTTTTACTCCACATAATTTGTGTATACTGTGCCCCTTGTGTCTTCATTCCTCATCAACCTAAGCACTTTTTCGCGATAATATAGTGACCCGATTATCCATTGCTTTATAATCTCTTTCCAATAGTGGCCCCTTTTATAACATAATAACTTACTTACTACCTACTCGTGTTGACTGTGCTTTAATATCTGTGTCACTAGTGAAAATCTAATCTAAAAAATCGCGATAATATAGTGACCAGATTATCCATTGCTTTATAATCTCTTTCCAATAGTGGCCCCATTTATAACATAATAACTTACTTACTACCTACTCGTGTTGACTGTGCTTTAATATCTGTGTCACCAGTGAAAATCTAAATATGAGTCACAAATGCAGTCTTGCAAATTGCACTGCCTTCGATAAAAAATTAAAATACGTAATTTGCAAAGGTTTTTGCCAACGTAAGCTTCATGGATCGTGTTTGGATGCCCCACGTGACTGGCATTCGCCCTACTTGGCCGAGCATTTTATTTGCTCAGATTGCGAGGATGTTCAGGCGATCCTCCGAGATATGTTTGGGAGAGTTATGGAGCACATCGATAACCTTAATTCGGAAAAGGATGACCTGGTAGCCAAACATCTTGCTCAATTAAAAGCTAGCCGCGATAGTTTCAACGAAATGGCCAGGAGCTTTGACGGATTAGTCAACACCATTTCAACATCTAGTTATCGGCATATTGAGAAACTGTTATCTGATATCGACAAAAAAATCAAACCAATCGAACGTGATATTGTGGAATCTGGAAATCCAACCGCCCACAATATTGACCCAACAGAACCCGTCAACCAGATATTGGAGAAAATCGGTAATCTTGAAAAATGCTTCCACAGCATGTTGGACCAACTCATCAGATTAGTTATCCCTACATCTACAAGTGACTTGGACTTATCTGTCCCTCCACTTGAAAGGAATTCATCCACTGGTACCAACGTTATCATCAGCACTTCACCTGTAAACAATCCCCAGCCTCCACCGCCTGCTGCCACCCAAAAGTCGCCTGAGAAATTAATTAAATATTTTGGTACCTCATGGTCTAGAGAAGAATGGGAACAACGCATTTCCAAGTTCAAAATACCATCTGATATCGTCCAAAAAAGTGAGGCAACCGCACCAAACAACCACAACCCTCGTAATGCAACTTTCCTAGTCGAAGGTGCTCCTAGCTATATCGATGGAGCCTGGCTATGCAAGATCATGAGGGATGATTTTTACATTGAAGACTGTAAATGCGAAACATTACCAACTCGTCGTCGCAGTTTGAAATTGTCGATACCAGCGCGATACAATTGGCTGTTCTGTAAGTATGGAAAGAATGGCGGAAGAGCATTCTCGTGGAAGGGTATGACGTTCATCCCATGGAGAAACAAAAGAAACACACCATCTAAAACAGCAACAGTTAAAAATTTACTTATAAGAAAAAATAACCGCATGTATTCAGGTAATTCCATAAACCCTGTATCCGAAAAGCAAACATCCTCTAATAGGAAATTTTCAAACCCAATATTAAAACCTAATCCAACTTCCCGCGGACCCACACTTAATATCGCGCCTCCCAATATAGTGACTGCGCCACATAAGACCCTAAATTATCCTTCTTCTGCCAAACCTAAGCCACAGGTAAACATTCCAGTTCAAAACGAAAAAAAAACTCAACTTTCGACCTATAACCCTCCGAGTAATTTTCAGGTTGCCCCCTTGCAAAATAGTGAAACAACCCCTAAATATACAAATTTCATTCAGGGTACCTCTTTGGTGCCATCTAAATCAGGATCGATACATATCCCGAGCACATCTCCTACACAACCATCGTCGCCGAAATTCCTTGATCCACTAATACCACCCGTTGTAAAGCTTACCATGAACTCGGTTGATGATCTCGACTCTAGATATCTACTATCCAGATTTAGAGAACACAAGATTTACGAGAGCGTACGTCTATTTCTTGCATACATGCATAATGCCCCCGATAGTACGTGTGTCGACGGTAAAACAAAGACCAATTTAAAAGTGCTGATACAACAAGAGGGTCTACCTACCGACATTAACTCCTTGCGTAGCTTTTATAACCGTTATCATGAAGAGCTGGGCATGTCTCAGGAGCAAGTGAAATCCGATCTAGAAACTTACCGCTCATTTGTAAGTTCTAAATATATTTCACGTCTGCAAAAATCACGCGAAGAACATCGTAAGTACTATTCCTAATGAAAAGTCGAACCCCATCATTCCCAGATTCCTCTACTATAACTGCAGTGGTATGAGAGGCAAAATTAATAACCTATACCTTGACGCTAAATCATCCCATTTCAACATTTCTGCCTTCACAGAGACCTGGCTAAATAACTCTTTTAAAAATGAAGAGATTCTCGACTGCAATTGGTCTATATACAGATCTGACCGTAACTATGATCTCACCGGTGTTTCCAGAGGTGGAGGAGTTCTCGTCGCCATTCACAACTCGCTCCCAAGTCAAGTAGTGGCTACCAGCTTCAACAAAGCATTTGAACTTGTCTTTGCCAAAATCCCTATTAACAACTATTACCTCTTTATTGGTGTTGTTTACATACCCCCTCGCTCGGATGAAGAAACATATAATAAGCTCTGTGATGTAATTTCTTCCGTAATAGCCTCCCTGAACGATGAAGACAAAATTATTGTATTTGGTGATTTTAATCGTCCCAACATCAGATTTATAGTTGACGATAATGATAACCAGCTTCTTCCAATTAATCTGCTTGATAATTCTGACTTCAACCTCGTTAGCACCTTCTACAGCAATGATTTGCAGCAGATTGTCTCATTACCCAACCAAAGCGGCAATTGGTTGGATCTTATTTTCACTAACTGTTATGACGAAGCTAACGTTACTCATACTATCGACGCCGAGAATCTCTTTTCCAACACCCTCCATCATTCTGCCCTTACAGTTGAGTTTTCCGCTACAGATTCATCTTTCACTCAATCATACAATAGCGAAATTGTATATGATTTTTTGAACGCCGACTATGATAGCATTAAAAACTATCTTGATGCTATTGATTGGGTCACATACCTCTCCTCCCCTACTATTGATAATATCGTATCCTCCTTTTACAAGACAATATTCCATGCTATTGAATATCACGTACCCAAAATAAAGAAACGAAACAGCCTTTCGGAGCCCTGGCTTGACAGAGATCTGAGACGTTTAAGAAATCGTAGAAATAAGCTTTACAAGTCCATTAAAAATTATCCCAACATTAGTGATAACCTTAAAAAAAGCTACAATGAGCTAGCCGAAGAATTTCGCGTTAAATCCCATGAAGCCTATAGGCTCTACGTTAATTTAATGGGAGAAAAAATTATACATGAACCAAAAAAATTCTTCGATTTTGTCAATATAAAACGGAAGACCACAGGATTCCCCTCTGCCATGACCAAAGGAGCCGCGACCTCTTCTTCTCCCCAAGAAATCTGCAATTTATTTGCTGACCATTTCCAGAACTGTTTTTGTTCGGCTTTTAACACTGCCTCCCAAACTAGTTCTTTCGATAGCAGCCCAACCTCTCTCATTGACGGAATGATTCTTACACAGGACGAAATTGTAAGTGCTATTCAAGAATTAAATGACACGAAAGGACCCGGCCCCGATCTCATATCTCCTATTTTCGTTAAGCAGTGTGCTTACCAGCTGCTAACTCCACTTCACTTAATTTTCAACAAATCCCTCCAATTAGGTGAGTTTCCGTCTTCATGGAAATCCTCTCATATTACGCCCATCCACAAGAGTGGCGATAAAAAATCAGTGGAAAATTATAGGGGTATCGCTATTTTGTCTGTAATCCCCAAGCTATTTGAGAAAATGATCTGTGATAAACTTTCTCCATTAATTGATCCTTTGCTCAATGAACAACAACACGGATTTCGAAAAGGCAGATCTACCACTACCAACCTCACAATTCTTGTGTCCGATGTTCTCTGCCGAATGGAAAAGGGTTATCAAGTCGATGTTGTTTACACTGATTTTAGCAAAGCTTTTGACAGGGTCGATCATAAGGTGCTGTTAGATAAACTATGCAACTTTGGTGTAACTGGACAGCTTCTCAACTGGATTCGGTCCTACCTCCAAAACCGATCTCAATTTGTAAAATTTCAGGGTCACATTTCGAAGTCCATATATGCCACCTCCGGAGTTCCTCAAGGGAGCCACCTTGGTCCTGTCTTATTCAATATCTTCATCTCTGACCTCTCATCCATATTGTCTGATATACCCCACCTTTTCTACGCCGACGACTTAAAATTATACTGCTCCATCAAAACCCTTGATGGTGCTGAGTTTCTTCAATCCAAGCTTCTTTCCCTTGACCAGTGGTGCAACGACAACAATCTCCACCTTAACGTTAATAAGTGTCAGGTAATAAGCTTTTCCCGTAAAAATCAAAATCAAATTATGCCCACTTCCTACCATCTTAACAATGCGGTATTAAAAAGAGTTGACCATATCAATGACCTCGGTGTATTATTAGACAACAAAATGCGTTTTACCTTGCATTACGATAGAACTTTATCTATGGCTAATAAACAGCTTGGTTTTATCAAGAGACGTGCTCATGAGTTTAGTAACATCTGGGTTACTAAGTCCTTATATATCACACTTGTCTGGAACCCTGTCTTCGAAATTCACAGCAATAGATTCGAGTCTATTCAAAAACAGTTCATTCTTTTTGCCTTAAGAAACCTCTACGACCCTCGCGATTTTCAAAATCTTCCGTCTTATACATACAGGCTTCACCTCTTAAATTTAATGTCTCTTTCTTGTATAAGAACACTACTTTGCGCCTGTTTCACCTTCGACATCATTACTGGTGTCATCAACGTTAATTTTCTCTCGGATCGAATTACCCCTAATAATCAACCTAGACGTACTAGACACACAACCTTACTTAAGGAATATCAGCACACCACCCTATATGGTTATAATGAACCCGTAAATAAATGTTGCCGCACCTTCAATGCACATAGTACCCATTATTCTCCTGGTATAACTAAATCATCCTACAAACAAAAATTAACCCAGGCCCTCTTATTAAACCAACCCTAGATATTTATATATTACATATTTTAATTATTTATACATATATTATATAAGCAATTTAATGTAATGTAATATTTTTTTTTTGTCCTTAATTTTGTATTATGTAAACTGTGTATGTTAATGCCTTGGTTGGTAAATAAATAAATAAATAAATAAATAACCTCAATAACGCCGCAAAGGAAGTTGGACTACATGTCAATGAAAGCAAAACAAAGGCCATGATGCAATCGAAAACAAGGACGCCAGCAAATTCAAGCATCACAGTGGGGACTTCAATATCGAGTATGTCGACAGCTTCAACTATCTGGGTTGTAACTTATCAAAGGACGCCAAAGAAACCGACGAAATTAAGTGACGGATACAACTAGCCAATAAGATATATTTCTCGGTCCTCTCTATAATTAATTCGAAACTTGCGCACAGGAACATGAAGCTCCGCGTGTACAAAACGATCATCCGACCCGTGCTATGTTATGGCTGCGAAACAGGGACCCTCACCCAAGCCTCCGAAATTTTGCTAGACCGATTCGAACGAAAGGTCCTTCGGCGAATTTTCGGGGCCGTTCGCGATCGAGATCAATGGCGTATCCGATACATCCATGAGTTGTATCAATTGTACGTTGAGCTGGAAGTAACGAAAATCGTGAAGCTTCAACGTTTGCAATGGGCGGGGCATGTACAACGGATGGACGATAATCGCATGCCAATGAAAGTGATAAACGCACAACCAACTGACGGAGCGAGGTTGCGTGGACGACCGAGAGCTCGCTGGGAGGAGGGCTAACTGCTCCGTAGGTGAAGACGCCCACCAGCTGCTGGACTTCCCAAACTGGAGGACAAGGTCACGTAACCGCGACAGTTGAAGGTCAACGATTCAGGCGGCCAAAGCCCGACGTCGGGCTATCGTGCCATCGTGATGATGATGATAAAAGCTTTTATTTTAATTCGGAATTGAAAATTTACAAATCGGTTAATACACTGCGGGTTAAAACGTAATAAGTGATAACTAAAGGCACAAGTCTATGCATTTATTAGAATTTAATACAAATTTGGTGTGGTCATATATGTAACCCCAATTATATTAGATTTTAATCCAAAATTTTTAACCGTGCATACGTGCATACGAACATACGTTTGAACACAAACCAGGTCGGTCGATGAGACACGCCGACGCTCTAAACCGTATCCCAGTATCGGACTAGTTGACAATACGGGACCAATGCGCAAGCAATGAGACACATCCAGCTGATTCAGGAGATTCGGAAGACGATTAATCGAAAGCGCCACCCAGCAAGCGCTTACAATATTGGACATATCGTTGCTATCCGGAGGACGCAATTTGGAGGAGGCTTGAAGGTGCACAAAAAGTTCCTAGGCCCTGTCGGGTCACAACTGTTAAACCAAATGATCGCTATGTTGTCGAAAGGATCGGATACGGTGAAGGGCCAGGCGAAACAACATAACAGCAATTACATGAAAAGGTATCTATATCCAAGTCATCAAGATTCGGGTCAGAAGACGAGCTGCATTGTGAAAGCGATATAGGCGATACCGAGGGTAGCGCCGAGGACGGCGCATAGAACAGGATGGCCGAGTCGTTGGGGGAATTCGCAACTTTTTGAATTCGCTTCACATGTCAGAGATAACTCGTGTTTGCGTTAAAACTCATAAATTACCTACCTAAAGTGGGATTCGATCCCAGGAACCTGCCCTACCTTCTACACCACACAGACTATAAATGATGAAGGCTGTAATTTATACCATACATTGTGACATCGCTCTACCACTTGCTGCCGACCGAGTGCGAGTGTATACAAAAAAAAGACAATCGGCATTTCGTCGGAAATACAGAAAATGGAATTACCACATTTGGAGCGAATTTAACGCCATTTTGTTTAAATTTAGAAACACCATATAAACAAACACTGATATAATTACGAATAAAATGTATTATTTAGCTAAATGGATTTTATTTTGAGTGTTTTATCCTAACGGATAAAATAACTAGGAAGCTTCGCCCCCTGCTCGCTTCGCTCGCCAACCCCCGGGGGCGAAGGCTAATTTCGGGCGCTGCCGAAATTTGGATACCCTTCGCTCACCTCGGGCTAAAAGTTTTTTCGGGCGTATATATGACTTGTATTCAATCCCCCTCATTCTTTTTCTTCCGTCTTGACAAAAGTTTTGTGCTTGGTTGAATTAAGTGGGCAAATAAAAATATTTACTCGGAAAATTTTATTGGGGTTGCGGGAGCATGACCCCAAAGTACGATTCCATTCGTTTTTAACTTTTTTGTTGCTTTGGTAAAGACACATTAATTCAACGTTGGCTGAAATTGGTGCAAAAAATGTTTCTTAGAAGAACCAAAATGGGCGTTGGGTTTGTATGGCCAACCCATGATCCCATGGTCAGATTTGATCAATTCTTAGATATGTATTGTGTCATCAAGAGAAACACGTTTGTGTGTAATTTGGTTGAAATTGGTACACAAATAAAAAAGTTTTTCTTAGAAGAACCTAATTTGGGGGGTTAGGTTTGTATGGCAGCCCCATGACCCCACTATCCGATTTGATCCATTCTTAGATATGTTTTGTGTCATCGAAAGAAATTCATTTGTGTGAAATTTGGTTGAAATTAATGCACAAATAAAATAGTTTTTCTTAGAAGAACCTAATTTTGGGGGTTAGGTTTGTATGACAGCCCCATGACCCCAAAGTCCGATTTGACATAGAAACATAGAAATACATTCGTGTCGAATTTGTTTGAAATTGATGCATAAATAAAAAAGTTTTTCTTATAAGAACCTAATTTGGGGAGTTACATTTGTATGGCAGGCCCATGACCCTATGGTCCGATTTGATCCAATCTTACGTATGTTTTGTGTCATCAATAGAAACACATTTGTGTGAAATTTGGTTGGAATTGGTACACAAATAAAAAAGTTTTTCTTAGAAGAACCTAATTTGGTGAGTTGGGTTTGTATGGCAGCCCCATGACCCCATTGTCCGATTTTACTGATCCAAACATACAAACTGCCTGCAGCAAAAAGAAGCATTTGTGCAAAATTTCAGCTTCATAGCTTTTAAATTGGCCGAGTAAAACGCGTCGCAACAGACACCCAACAAACCATTCCGAGGGAATTCTTTCGGAATACTGGAACTATTTTCCATATTCCGAGTCGGAATCCAAGACTTAAACTCTCGGAATACTGACGGTTCGTCATATGAAAAGTGTCTCAGCATTTCCGAGTGCACTAATACATTCAAATGATGCATTTGGAAAATGCAGAGACATTTCCGACACTTTTCTGCACAGTTATCGTTACAGCCCCAACAAACCATTCCGAGAGAATTCTTTCGGAATATGGGATCTTTTTCGTAGTTGGAATCCAAGCCTTAACATCTCGGAATACTGAGAGTTCGTAATATGAATAGTGTGTCGGAAAACGCAGACATTTCCGAAAGTTTTCAGTATAGTTATCCTTACAGGTTTCCGTTTCTTCATCTCGCAGTTTTATACCAATTTCGATTAAAATTCAGGTCGGAATCGAGTATCGCTTTTGGAATATGGAGGGTTATAATTTCAGTTGGAGGGTTTTGTATTGTTATTACTTTCATTTTCAATTCAAAGAGGGACACAACCGGACGCAAAGCAACCAAAACGCGAAGAAACTGGAATCCAAAACAACTTGCAGTCTCCCATCCATTGTCGACCAATACCTAAATACCTGAGAGGAAAAAGGATCTGCACGAATTTTTTGGTCGTAAATGCATTCTGCACAAGTCTTAGAGCAAAAAAATCAAAGAATATTTTTATTATTATTATTAAATAACTCATCTTTATTTTCAGTTGTGTAATATAATCCTTTTCTTGAAAAAAATACTTAAACTTCTGCTCTGCAGCTTTTGAGATAATCCTGTTAAATTTTCGAGACATTTCTTTCTGATCTACGAGTATAATAGGTAAGAATTCGACACAACTCACAAACAAATAAAGTATTAATATACAAAATACGAACCAAAATGCTATTCGGCTAACAATATTTTCGCAAAATTTAATATTAATATTAGAGAGTTTTTGATTACCGCGCGAAATATCAACGACAATGTCAAATTTTCAATTAGAAATTGACTCGCGCATCGTACCCGTAAAACTAAACTACTTATTCGGCTGTGACTAAACTATATATTTTGACATTTGAAATACGCGTAGTATAGTTACGGCCACGAAAAAGTTGACTGTTTAACGTACATCATTGCCTAGGCCAACTTAAAAACATCTCTACCTGGAAACGGCCTCAGATTTTGTTTGGAAATTTGCATACTTTTCCGAAACATTTCAGAGACGGCTTCGACGTTTTACACAAAGTGCAAACTCGTAAAAAAAATCGACATCGGTTTGCGTGTGTTAGTGCGGTCTAGGAATTAGTCTTGGAAAAGTGGTGGAAATCCGAAAAGAATTCCGTCACTCGGAAATATGGTTTGTTGGGCAGACAGACGGACAGACGGACAGACGGACATCGCCCAATCGACTTCCCAAGTCATGCTGATCATATACACTCCCAATCAATAGGATAGTTCCACTTGAAAAATGGCTGTATCTCGGTAAGTGATAACGGTATTTTCTTCAAACTTGGTGACAATATTTACAGCAGGCTGCCTGTTCTTTAAATAACAGAATGTCTCAAATACGAAGTCCCGTTAAGATTTTCTTACGAGAATTCTTAAAAACAGTACAAATGGTGAAGTCAATAGGATAGTTCCAGTGGAAATAAAACATCAAATAACGGTAAGAAAGGGTAATTTTATTTTGAAAAATTTAGCTGGTAGTAAGTAGAACTTTATTTAAATAATTAGAGCTCAAAAAGTTAATCTGGGATAGAATTGTATAGGTTTTAACGGTAGATTAAGTTGATTTCGTCCCGAGCTCCTCTAAACGTACGCCAAAGAGCTTCAGTGTTCTTAAACTACCGTTTAACGATATAGATCTTTCTCGTCATTCATTCCCACACTTTTTTGATGATATTTAGATCTAGGAGGTAGGAAGGTCTTTCCATAACCTTGATTAGTTGGTCCTGAAATCAATCTTTTATCAGCCTTGCTTCATAGTTGGGGTCATTATTTTGTTAAAATCTTTTAGGAATGGTATGGAAAATGTCAGAAGTTTTAGGCAATACATTAGGAAGAATATCTTTAAAAGCCTGGGTACTCTGAGTACCCCTAATTTAAGAAAGCTGAGTAGTTCCACACCAAGATATTCAACCCCAATGGAAAAACTGTATGGATTGGACAAACGCGTTATTTTTACTGACGGAAAAGATTAAATCTCGTCGGTTCAGATGGATTTAGGTATTATTTCCACGATTTGAGCTAGAAGGAATTAATTTTGTAGACGCATCACTCAGAGTAAGAAATGTCGAAGTATGCGGTTGAATGTCTCTGTGTGGAATTATTGAGCTTGTGGAAATTAGCGGTATTCACAACGTCCAGGCTTCCAAAAATATTCTGGGTAATATAGTTCTTAAAATTACCGACATTTTCCATTCAACTTTTTTGAGATTTTATCAAGATAATGGCGTCAATCATGGAGCAAGACTGATAAAAGATTGGTTTCAAGACCAACTAATCAAGGTTTGAGAAAGACCTCCATACTTCCTAGATTTAAATACCATCAAAAATGTGTGGGGATGAATGACAACGAAGATCTACACCGTTAGACAGTAGTTTAAGAACACTGAAGCTCTTCTGCGAACGTTTAGAGAAGTTTGGGGGGAAATTAATTTAATTGACCGTTAAAACCTATACAATTCTATCCCAGATTAACTTTTTGAGCTCTAATTACTTAAATAAAGTTCTACTTATTACCAGCTAAATTTTTCAAAATGAAATTATCCTTTCTTACCGTTATTTGATGTTTTATTTCCACTGGAACTATCCTATTGACTTCACCATTTGTACTGTTTTTAAGAATTCCCGTAAAAAAATCCTAACGGGACTCCGGATTTAAGACCTTCTGCTATGCAAAGAACAAGCAAGCTACTGAAAATATTGTCACCAAGTTTAAAGAAAATACCGTTATCACTTACCGAAATACAGCCATTTTGCAAGTGGAACTATCCTATTGATTGGGAGTGTATGTATACTTTTTATATGGTCGGAGATGCTTCCTTCAATGCGTTACAAACTTCATGACAAAGTTAATATACCCTTTCACTCTATGAGCGAAGGGTATAAAAATATTATACTTGTGAACAGAGTTAAATAAATTGTAGTTAACCCCATATGTATGTATAAAAAAATAAGCTCATTCGGATAAATTTTGATTCGCACCGCCTGATCAGAGTGGCGAACGAACGAATTCCCCACAATACTAATAGAAGAATTTTAAAACCCTTACAGAGGATGTATGGTATTCAGGGCGACATGTCCTTCTCCACCTGGGAAGTGGTAAATAGTCAAAATGGGTATCTAAAGGCAAGATTTGTTTAGAGGAGCTCCCCACACTGATATTTTGATTTCATGCGGAGTATTTTTATATCTAAAAGGATATCATTTGGTAGAGGATGCTAAAGAATTACATTAGTTTTATTTATTTACTTATTTATCGAATAATTTATCGCCATCCGGAGGTAGCGAAATAATGGGATCCCTAATTAAAGTGAGTGGACGCCATCTGCGACTTTTATTTGATACCCATATAGGGTAGGAAAGTAGTTTACAGGTACTTGTCAGTTATATTAGCAAGATCTAAATGGTATTTTATTCCTTAAGCTGACAATTATGTGGGTTGGGTACGATATCCCGCCCATCATATTCCCGTTTTTTTAAAATCCCGACATTCAATATCCCGCCATTTCAAAATCCCGCTCAATTATAATCCCGTCTAATCAAAATCCCGCCATTTCAATAGCCCGCTTATTCGGGAGGGGTACTTAAAGTCGACTTTTAAAATGTCGACAGCACAAGTCGAGATTTTTTCCTTTCCAAAAAATATTCCAAAATCTCGATTTTTTTAAATCTCGACTTTACAATATTTCGACAGTTGACAATATCGACAAACTATAACCTCGAAAAATCTCGACAATTTCGACTGAAAATAAATTTATATTTGAATTTTCTTAGTATTTATTAAATTTAAAGAATGTCCTTTCGCCATTAGCTTTATTTTTATTTACGTCAATTCCAGTCAATGAAAAATTACATTAAAAACGAATACAAGTGCAACAAAATTGTTGATAAAAAATTACCATACGAAGAACCAATGTAATTCTAATATCCAGCGCCTGATTTATGTCCTTTTGATGGTATGAATGTAATACCTAACACCGTTATACAGAATGGCACACGGGAGCCCACCATTTTTTTCTGCCATTAAAATACTCAAGACATTTGCGGAATTTAGATGGCAAAGCTTAGTAAAGAAAGCGCCTGAATTCCTCAACTGTCCTTAGTGTTTAAGGAGCAAAAAGAATTGTGAAGCATGATTTTTTTATTTTTTATCACGTTTTTGAAATCGCTAAGCTCCCGTGTGCCACTTTGTGTATTTGTCGTTTCAATATTTAACCGTTAATAAAAAGCCGCTTTATAACCGGTAATAAAAAACCTGGCCATGGTTAAAAAAAACAATACCTCTCTACTAATTTCCAACAAATTACCATTTTTCAACAAATTATATTTTAAAAGTCGGCTGCCGACTTTGAAAATATAATTTGTTGAAAAAATGTCGAGATTTTAAAAATCGGGATTTAATAGAGGCGATATTTTCACAAATCGAGATTATTACAAAGTCGATATGTTTTAAGTCGAGAATTTGTTAGTCGTGATTTTAAAAAACGAGGTATAGTACCCAACCCGCTTATTCAAAATCCCGCTTTTCAATATCCCGTCACAAAAGATAAGTATACTTTCATAAATTGCGCGCGCGACAGAAAAGAATACTTACCTTCTTACTACATCACATTTTTCGTTAAAATATTGATATTGCTATACCGATTGGAAAGTGAAAGCTAGTTAGTATTCTCTTATCAGTGAGGCGGTAATATTCAATTTCAATATTAGTGAAAATACCTATAGTTCAGTAATATCGTGTCGATTTAGTACCATTCCGTGAAAAAAATACAGAAGTTTTTTTCTCACTGTTTCTTTATGTATTATGGGGCGCTGATTCCGAATATGAACTTTGCACCCTAAAAAAAGTGCCGCAACCTTTAAAAAAGGGGGGAAAGGGAGGCATTTTTTCGGTTTTTTGCGATTATTTCAAAAACGGTAAGAGATACAGAAAAATGGTCTGAGGACGAAAAAAACTACATAAAATTATCTTTGCAATGATATATAACACATTAGAGTTTAATCGAATATTTCGGCGTTAGAATAGAACATAAATTAGAATATTTTCATTTTAGACCTTTTTTAAAAGCTCCATAACTTTTGAAAGAATGTTAGTTCAGCCGTTAAATTTTGTATAAGTACTCATAATAAGTTCAAGATCATTTTAAGGTAAACATTGAGTCGCTCCGGTCAAGGACCCCCATTATCCCCCCATTTAAATTTTTCAAAACGGCATGTCCATAACTCCCCCCAAAATTGGAGCAGAGTGGTAAAGTTTGGTTTGCTGCGATTGGAGGTGCGATTCCTTATGGGTCACTTTGTATGGGAGGTACCCTTAGTTTTTATCCGAATGAGCTGATTTTTGGTGGGTGGGGTCACTATGAGCTCCAATTTCAACAAACCAAAATTTAGCACTCTGCTCCAATTTTGGGGGGAGTTATGGATATGCCGTTTTGAAAACTTTAAATGGGGGGATACTGGGGGTCCTTGACCGGAGCGACTCAATGTTTACGTTAAAATTATCTTAAATTTGTTGTGAATACTTATACAAAACTTTACGGCTGAACTAACATTCTTTGAAAAGTTATGGAGCTTTTAAAAAAAGGTCTAAAATGAAAATATTCTAATTTATGTGCTATTCTAACGCCGAAATATCCAATTAAACTCTAATGTGTTATATATCATTGCAAAGATAATTTTATGTAGTTCTTTCCGTTCTCAGACCATTTTTCTGTATCTTTTACCGTTTTGGAAATAATCGCAAAAAAACGAAAAAATGCCCCCCTTTCCCCCCTTTTTTAAAGGTTGCGGCACGTTTTTTAGGATGCAAAGTTGATATTCGGAATCAGCGCCCCAAAATACATATAAAAAAATTGAGAAATAAACTTCTGTATTTTTTTCCTGACGAAAATACGATATTATTGGACTACTATGTATTTTTCCGAATTGACATGAAGTTTGGAGGATGCATATGCCAAAAGAATAGCAGATTGGTTTGGAATCAATTAGATCCATGGGGAAAAATACCAAGTCGGGAAAGCCAGGAAAACCAAGGTTCCCGCCTAAGTTCCGGAGTATTGCTAACACAGTTGCAGCAAATTTTCCAAGAACTCAAAATAATGTTGAGGCTTCGCACAGACGATTAAACTTTATCACAAGGAAAAGCCATATCGGGCTGTACCGGTTGGTGGAATTACTAGGTAAACAATTGCTCCTAGCTAAAAACCGAGGGGAGCAGTCCCGATCCGAAGGTCGCATCCAAAAGTAAACTAAGGTCTTTAGACGTAGCCAGCAGTTACTTTCAACTAAAGAGGACTATGAAAAAACGTATTTTTTGAGAAACTTGGCGCATAAACTAATGTAATTGATAAGTCGAACACATATCTATATCTACTTGTCAACAATAAAAAAAATTGGCGGTATTTTGACGGGAATTTTTTATTATTTAATGGCAGGATATTAAAATGGCGGGATTTTGGAATGGCGGGATTTTGAGGTGGCGGGATTTTGAGGTGGCGGGATTTTGGAATGGCGGGATTTTGTAATGTCGGAATAACGTAAAGCGGGATTTTTTGGAAAAAGCGGGATTATGAACGGGCGGGATTTTGTTTTTCAGGATTATGTAGGTATCCCCAATTATGTATGTTATCAAAACACAAAATTGGCTAAAAATAGTTATCCGAGGGGTAAATGGTCGAAATAATGGAATCAAAAGTCATTTAGGACAATACATTAATTTTTGCATCAAGTCATATTATGAAACGGGCTTGAAGTGCCGATCCATAGAGACACTTTTGGAATTATTGTATTACTCCAAGGTCATGGGTATAGGCTATGGGGTATAGCTTCATCGGTTGCATCATGCAATTCGCACGATTAGAATCGATCTCGTTTATATTTCATATTTCACAAATCATTGAAATAATTGCTAGTTCAGGCAGGAATAGAACATCTATCTTGAAAATATTTCAAAGCGTACATGCGGCTGCATGTTAACATGTAATTTCCAACATACAGGATAAAGTCGTAACTCAAGTGTCATCATGCTGCTGCTTGTATTTTGTTTACATTGATTTGCACATAACATAGGGCCTTTCCACATTATAAGACAAAACCGTACGGCAGAAAAATCGTACGGTGAGAGCGTTTATGGTGGCCGGCAGACAAGCATTGTGCATTTCAAATTGGGCCTTCCCACACTATAAGACAAAACGGTCCGGCAAAAAGAGCTTTTATGGTGGCGGGCATTTCACATTGTGAAAACGCGTCGTACGACCAAAAAACAATCGTATGTATTCTTTTGTCCACTTTTTGCTTTTGTAAAGTTTACTGGTTGGGTCGTTTTTTTAGTCTGCAATGACCCATTGTGAGAGCGCGTCGCGTCGTACGCCCGAAAATCAATCGTACGTACAATTATTATCCATGCTGTTTGTTGTTGAAAAATTTGCTCATACGGTTGTCTGGAATGGTCCATACTGTGCAAAAATGGTGTGTCTAGTATGGTATCATCATTTGAATCGGATCCACACGAACATAATTGACGAGAAGTAGTGAAAAAGTAAGTCACGACTTTCGCTCCAGCTGTGCAATGCTGTCACAACGATTTGTCGCAAAACGTAAATAATGTTCCTATTACACACATGAAGGATGAATTCGTAATGAGGCGGCCTAAGAAAATATACAAAATCCGGAGGGTAGCTTGCCAAGGCGTAATTCCATGTTCACATAATGTACATACTTTTATTCCATTTTTATACCCTTCGCTCATAGAGTGAAAGGGTATATTAACTTTGTCAAGAAGTTTGTAACGCATTAAAGGAAGCATCTCCGACCATATAAAAAGCATACATATATGATCAGCATGACTTGGGGAGTCGATTGGAGCATGTCCGTCTGTCTGTCTGTCTATCTGTTGCGACGCGTTTTACTCGGCGGGTATTGAAGCTAGCAAGCTGAAATTTTGCACACGTGCTTCTTATTGTTGCAGGCTGTTTGTATATTTTATTCACCCAAATTGCATCACTGGGTCATGGGGCTACCATACAAACCTAGCTCCCCAATTTGAGTTCTTCTAAGAAAAACTTTTTTATTTGTGTAGCAATTTCAACCAAAATTCACGCATATGTGTTTCTATAGATAACACAAAATATATGCAAGAATGGATCAAATCGGACCATGGGGTCATGGGGCTGCCATACAAACTTAGCCCCCCAAATTAGGTTCGTCTAAGAAAAACTTTTTGATTTGTGCACCAATTTCAACCAAATATCACACAAATGTATTTCTATTGTTGACACAAGACATATGTAAGAATGAATAAAATCGGACCATGGGGTTCACACAAATATATTTCTATTGATGACACAAAACATATGTAAGATTGAATCAAATCGGAGCACGGGGTCATGGGGCTGCCATACAAACCAAACCCCATATTGGTTCTTCTAAGAAAAAAAACTTTACACTAATTTCACAAAACCTTGAATTAATCTGTCTTTATCAAAGCAACTAAAAAGTTCAAAACGAATGGAATCGTACTCTGGAGTCATGCTCCGGCAACCCCAATAAAATTTTCCGAGTAAATATTTTTATTTGCCCACTTATTTCAACCACGCCCAAAACTTTTGTCAAGACGGAAGAAAAAGAATGAGAACGGGGATTAAATACAAGTCATAGGTACGCCCGAAAAAAAACTTTTAGCCCAAGCGAAGGGTATCCAAATTTCGGCCGCGCCCGAAATTAGCCCCGGCCCCGGGGGTTGGCGAGCGAACCCCCCTAGTTGATAGTTTGCATATAACCTAATGTACCTTATGTATGGACATACGCCATTTTACACAATACCCACATAACAAATTTGAAGAAAATTACTGTCGCGTTTATTAAATGAAATTACTGTAAGCAGTCATCTTCCTTTAAACCACAAGTACTCCTACAATCTATTTAAATTCTTCAAACACTTCAATTATTGTTAAGAACGTATTCGAGGCATATGTAATAGGAAAAAATTTAGATACCTGGAAGGAATGTGGTAGTTTTACTCATATTCTGGTTATAAAGCCTCTTAAATCCACCTACGCGTAAAAAGATTACTTGCTTTTGAAATGAGAAGATAACCCGTAAGAATTATTCATTCAATACAATTATAACGAAATGTTCTTGAACAGTCATTGTACATAACTCGTCGTCGTAATAATATGAATGTTCCGAAGGATACATCAATACCATAATATTTATAATGGGAAATGTGTTTATACGGCATTAAATGTAAAATCTGAGCATTTGATTTTAATTTCCCTTTTTAGAAAAAGCACCAATCCCTTCCTTCATACGTTTACCTACCACCACCCCAATACAAACTGCGTATATGTATACGATCAGGAGACCTTCCTTGGAAGAAACTTAATCCTAAGGAGATTGTTCAATTGATTTTCATAATTTGTATACTAACTCACCTTGCTATTCGATCCCAATTTACGACGTCTTTTATTGTAGTTAATTAGAAACTTCAAACGGTTACACTCATCAAAGCTACATTTATCCGTTACGGAATACATCAGTACGAAAGCATCAGCCCAACGAATATTTGCTTCAAGTCCAATGTTTTCGCTTTCCTATAATATTTTATAACGAGAATAAACACAACATCAAGGAATAATTTTATGAGGAGTCGAGCAGCAGTTTGATGAATTGGATATTTTTTATTTAGGGCACACAACTAAGGAAACGACACGAAGGATACTTACGTTCGGTTGCCCAGCAGCATCAAGAATTTCGAAAGATACAAGCTCGTTATCGATGACCGTACTAAAGGTATAGACTTTTTCCAAGTTTGGGTCATATTCACCAATAAACCTTCGTGTAATAAATCGGACGACCATAGCTGGAATGATTTTATATGTGAAAAGTTTATTAGATTTATCGAAATTTGACCTAAATCTTAAAGTAAAGGTATTTCAACATTTTTAAATTGAATCTACAAATCGATGAAGAAGGAAGAATAATGGATCAGTGAATAAAATTTAAATGTCTTTTTTTTAGTACCTACCCTACATACATTTCATAAATTGCATAAATTTCACGGTGACAATTTTGTGCTTCAGTGAGTTAATGCGTACCGAAAAAAAAACAACATAACATGATGACGATTTATGAAAAAGTCCTCGTTAACATATTCCACATATGTAACAAAATTATCCCAATACTTCTGGACCACTGACCAATCTTCTGCATGATTTATAAAAATGCGAGGAAATCATGTGACGAATTTCCTCATTTGTGTAATTAATATTATGTAATTTTTCTCCCTCATGTACATTGCACTAAAAATGTGTGGTCGGACAGATAGAATAAATGACCATGTTGGTATGTTTTTCAATGTTTCAAAGAAAGCAATTTGAGTCGATTTTGGAAAACATATTCAAGCATACGAGCAAACAGAATAATTTATAAGGATATTCTTATCTTACGTATTTTGCCGCAAATATGAAGAAGCATCATATTATATGGAAAAACTTTAACGGAGTAAAGTACAGCATCTTCTCTTCGAATAAAATACTGTCAATTCATTGAAGCTAATTCGAATTATCTTGAGGAAATTTATTTTAAAGTATGTATGCATGTATAATTTAATTTGGCTGTGAATTTCACAAAACATTTTCACAAAATTTCAACCATTACGCATTTTTTCTTCTGGTTCTTGTACCAATAATGGAAATGCGATTGGCGTTCATTAAGTGTATGCGGAGTGAGGCGAGCGGCCTCTAGAAGCGATTGGATTGTCTGATCTGGTTGGTTTTATGTATTCCTCAGTAGTTTTATTTCCTTCACTTCCTTAAAACGTTTTACGTGTTACGCTTGCTCCAAGGACAAGCCAGGATCCAGTATGACTGTTTAATTGTGTGGTCTCCGCGGTCTCCGTTCCAGGGACGTATTTTGAATTTAAAGGGAGGCCACCCCTTTTTGAATTTTTCTGGGCCATGGGGGCCTCACGGACGGGATCTTACTTTAGTGATTTTATGGGTGCAGACCAGGGTCCAACGCTATCGGGGCCCTGGGGCACAAAAATAGAATGGCATTTGAACTGGCCGACGCCGTTTAAATTTCCCCATTTTTGTTTCTCCTTGTGTTTGTGTTCGTCCTACCTTAGGCATGTGATTGCTTTATAAAATGTAATGGACTTGAAGCTGCGAGCGGCACAAACCCCGCCCATTTGACCGAGCCTGAGCTACAGCAAGCCCATGCCGCTGCTTAGCTCGTTATCTTTTTTTTTTCGTTATAATTTTCCTGTCCTTCACGGTCGTCAGAGATTCGTCCTCATTGGCACTTGGTGCCTGTTTAATTCTTTACAGACGATTTGCTACAACCACTTCCGAAAAATGTTGTTGATCTCATTCTTCAACCACCTGTGTCAAACGGCCAATATCCTCACGCAGCAAGTCTCGCTTTCTTCCAAGATGCATTTAACAGGCTGGTTCTTGTTGTTGTCTCAAACCGGTGATTTTAATGCAAATCGTTTGACCATGCAACCTGATTGTCGGTACTGCACCGCAATACACAAGGCACCGCAGTTCCAATAGCTACATTTCGGGTCTTAGTTCGAATGCGATTTCGCCGTTGGTTTGAGAAAAAAATCAGGAGTTGCATCAGTTGATTGGTATTATACGAAGCACTCCCTCTCGTGCCGCGACGCGATTGTTAGGCGGAAAAGTTCCGTCATCTAGCAGATCGAACGACTGTTGATACTAAGTTGCCCCAACAACCTAAGGCGTGATCCGCTCCCTAGTAGCTTTTGGAATAGTGTTACTGCGCAACCCGCTGCACAGGCATACATGCTCATATTGCGGAAAACGCAGCGACCAGCTTTTGGTGCAGCAAAGAAAGATAAGGTATTATTGTCCCCTGCGTTAACTCGTAGTAGCCGGACGATGAATATGTTCATTTCGTAATTCCGTTTTATCCGTGTCCTACTCGGACTCACAGCCAAATTCGGACTTTTTCAGTTGTGGCAAAACTGCGGACCCTTAGCTATGCAGGAGGGGTTGAACGGCTCAAACTAATTCCTATGTCCTCTACGGGGCGTTACTTTCCCGCATTATCCGAGTAAAACCCCTGTGGTGTGGGGGCAGAATAAACCTCAGTGTTCCTGGCTTGTCGTATAAGGCGACTTAAAAGATAGGATGTGTATGCCAGCAACTTGCGCATCTGAAAATTAATTATGCTAACGAAACGTCTTGACGCGCTATGCCCGACAAGGGGTTAAGGCAACTTAGTGGTAGTAGTACTCGGACTTGCAACCAACCATGGTCATCTGGATACAAGACTAAACACCAACCACAGTCAAGGTAATGCCTCTGGTCGGCGTGGAACCCAAACATCTTCATCGGACCAATGTCTGGCGGAAATGACTCTGTGCTGTGTCATAGTCGAGGTGGACCCCGTCACAAAATCCGCCTCCACCCGGTTATCCGGCCGTTTGTGAGCGTGACTCTGATTCATTGTTTTATTATGATTATTCCCGCTGAAATAAGTTGCTACCTTTCTAACCTTAACACCCCGGCAGTTGCCCAACAAGGGAAATCCAGCGCTATGCCGTCAAGTTTGCATTCGTCCAATATTCATAAGTGCCGATAGATAGCATTATTAAAACTTAACTTAAAAAAAAAACACAAAAATGTATGTAATTTTAATACTTACGTACCAGTTTTTCCAACGCCACTTTGTCCCAATACCATTACCTTGAGCGGTTTCTGCTTCGAATGAAGACCCAATTTGGCTAGTGAAGATTTAGGCGATGTTGTATTCATTGTTCCTCGGCGCGGGAAAAATCCCGAAACAAAATCAGTCGATAGTGTGGGAAGTGATAGTGCCGGAGTTAAAGCCAGCGGACTAGTTACTAGTTTCATGTGTGCTTTAAATCGATTCGATAACGACGTTTCAAAGTGCCGAAAAATTTATGTTCGACCGTTTTAAGCAAGCACCACGCCCTTACTCAGTTCGTAACTTCATTCTACGACGCCTTTTCAGTTATTATACATTAATTATGTTTTTATAGTGTGCAGATTGAATATAATTTATGTGCACTCCTCCACAGGCGAATTGTGTTTCTGACACGATTTGTAGTTCGGGATAATTGTGTCAACTGAAACAAAAAAGAAAATTTGATATTTTGATATTTGTTTCCAAGAAAACTAATTTCTGGTTTGTGCCTTTGAGAAATTAGGCAACACCATCGAATAGAAAACGGCAGACTTAACAAATCTGGTAGTTTTTACGATGCACGTTATATTATTTCACATGAAGCATAACAAATTAAACAAGCAAATGACTTAATTATCGCATTTTTATGGTAGTAATAGATAGTATAGCAAGTAGCAGGCAAGGGTGTCTGAAAGACATGGTAATTTTGCGTACATATAGAAAGAAATAAGTACATAGTACACATGTTAGTGCATGTAATTTTTCGTTTGCTTATTCTTCGAAAGAAATTAAATATGCATTCATCAAACAGTATCCTTCCATCTTTGGCAGAAGTTAAAGTATCTAAAACTTGCACAATCTCCATAATTTAGTGGAAGGTGCAATAACCCAATACATATTTACCAACACTCTAAAATAAATTTAAATAAAAGCGTCCATTAAACAAGAATATCGGGTTTATAGTTCAGTAATATCGTATCGATTTAGTACCTATCCGTGAAAAAAATACAGAAGTTTTTTTCTCACTCTTTCTTTATGTATTATGGGGCGCTGATTCCGATTATTAACTTTGCACCCTAAAAAAAGTGCCGCAACCTTTAAAAAAGGGGGGAAAGGGGGGATTTTTTTCGTTTTTTTGCGATTATTTCAAAAACGATAAGAGATACAGAAAAATGATCCGAGGACGAAAAAAACTACATAAAATTATCTTTGCAATGATATATAACACATTAGAGTTTAATTTAATATTTCGGCGTTAGAATAGAACATAAATTAGAATATTTTCATTTTAGACCTTTTTTTAAAAGCTCCATAACTTTTGAAAGAACGCCAGTTCATCCGTATAATTTTATATAAGTACTCACAACAAGTTTAAGTTAATATTAACGTAAACATTGAGACGTTCCGGTCAAGGACCTCCATTATCCCCCCATTTAAATTTTCAAAACTGCATATCCGTAACTCCCCCCAAAATTGGAGCAGAGTGCTAAATTTTGGTTTGTTGCGATTGGAGGTCATAGTCACCCCACCCACCAAAAATCAGCTCATTCGGATAAAAACTAAGGGTACCTCGCATACAAAAGTGACCCATCAAGAGTTTGTTCTACGTACAACGTACTACTCATTTTATAAACTGTAGAACAAAGTTGTCATGGGTCACTTTTGTATGCGAGGTACCCTTAGTTTTTATCCAAATGAGCTGATTTTTGGTGGGTGGGGTGACTATGACCTCCAATCGCAACAAACCAAAATTTAGCACTCTGCTCCAATTTTGGGGGGAGTTATGTACATGCCGTTTTGACAAATTTAAATGGGGGATAATGGGGGTCCTTGACCGGAGCGACTCACCGTTTACGTTAAAATTATCTTAAACTTGCTGTTAATACTTGTACAAAATTTTACGACTGAACTAACATTCTTTGAAAAGTTATGGAGCTTTTAAAAAAGGTCTAAAATGAAAATATTCTAATTTATGTTCTATTCTAACGCCGAAATATGCAATGAAACTCTAATGTGTTATATATCATTGCACAGATAATTTTATGTTTTTTTTTTCGTCCTCAGACCATTTTTCTGTATCTCTTACCGTTTTTGAAATAATCGCTAAAAAACCGAAAAAATGCCCCCCTTTCCCCCCTTTTTTAAAGGTTGCGGCACGTTTTTTTAGGGTGCAAAGTTGATATTCGGAATCAGCGCCCCAAAATACATATAACAAAATTGAGAAATAAACTTCTGTATTTTTTTCCTGACGAAAATACGATATTATTGGACTATTAGTTCATCAACGACATTAGCAAATTCTCTTCATTATTCAAGTCCCTGTATAAATAGGTCCAATAACTTATGCCTACAGAGAGTGTGTTTACTCGCTTACCATATTGATAAGATACTCGAACTACAATATCAAGAAGATGGTAACATCATGGACACCGATTTGTTTCGGCTTGATGACAAAGGAGATGTCAGTTACAGTGTACTACCTGATTGACATTGTCTGTTTCTCATATTAATTCAAGAGGACGAAACGTGTGATTTATTACATATTTTGTGCGACACAATTTCAAAGTACATACGCGTAGTACAACATGTATGTAGTATGTAGATAAAAGCAAAAAGAGTGTGTGTATGTATTGTGTACTCAAATTACGTTGACATGTTGATGTAGATAAGGAATGTACATATTTTCATCTACATAGTCTTTATAACTTTTCGCGTATTTTGATGTATGACCCAACGTGCCTGACCTGAAACCTGGTAAACTGCTGGGATGAAATATGAAGGAGCATTTGTGTAAGGAGCTTCGGCGATTGTATTAAAAGAATCAGAATATGTCAGCAATTGGCCCCCCTTTTAAAGCGTTTATTCAATAAATTTTTGAATATATTTTATTTATGCCCTTTAGATACTTAGTAAAGCGTAAGGAAAAATAGGGCATAATTATAGCGGGGAACGGGGACGTATCTTAAAGTTGACTTTACTTATACCCAATTTGTTTTTATATTATTAATATTTATTAATATCTATATTATTAATATTTTTTGAGGTTTTCTGCTTTTGAACTTGAATAACTTTCAACCAGGAGTGTCGTACATTTTAATTTAACTGAACATGCCATGATTTTTGTTGACTCCATACAAAAGTGGACGATTCCCATCACAAAATCCAACTTCAACTTCAAACAAACTTTATTTGATAATAATATATATGTATATATATTATATAATAATAATTTCTTTAACAAATTCATACATTTAGATACCGGCCTTAATAGCCTTAATTCTAAGGTGTTGTGTTTTGAATGCTTCGAAAATGAGATGAGTTTAGAACTCTGTAAAACATGATTAAGGAAAAAAATATATCTAAAACCTTACGTATACAGGGTTATTGGTTAAGTCGACCTATTCCCTGCAACCCGTTATAATAGGGTCAAAATGTAACAAAATGAGGCCATAAATGTTAGGCCGATTTTCAATGGTCACTGAGATATATGAATTTTTAGTTTTTTTTAAATAACCTAGAATTTTGTAATTTAAAGTAAGAATTAAAAAAAACTACTAAGGTAATGGACTTAAACTTATTTTTGGATTTTAGTCAACACTATAACAGACATTTCTTAATCATTTAAAATTTTTAAAACCCATCACAATTCGAACTTTTAAATTTTGAATAAAAAAAATTACCTTTTTTGGAGTAATGTTCGTAGATTGTTGCTTAGAATTTGCTGCATCTATCTCCGATAGATTGGTAGGCAAATTTGCCAGTAATTGAAATTGATTATGGGGGGAAGCCATGGCTGGGTTGGTGGGACTTCTGAGAAGTCTCAGCTTGGTCCGGAATGATCTTGCAGGGGAAGAATCTTCCCTCTGTCGTTTTTTCCCACGATCACTTTCGCTCAATGTGGCCACCACAGGTTAGGAAAACACTCGTTTCAATGCGGTTGCGATCTAATCACTGCGACTGACAGATGAAGAGTCCATACAATCCATAAAAAATATGTAGTTCAAAACTAACTAACCATACAAAGTGAATCAAAATAACTTGTATGTATCTCTATACTGCTATTTGAACAAATTGTTCTACACAAATCATGTTGGTTTGAAAAACGATGACGGGTCAGAAGGTTGTTTAATTCTGATAACTGGTGCAAAGTTTAATGGATTGACATTGATTGCTTGATTGTGAGGTGTGAGTTTATAATGACATACAGAAAAACTGTTGTAAACACCAAAATCCTAAATTAACGTGCAAAAAACGCAGCAAATATGAACCATTTTTATACCCTTTACTCATAGAGTGAAGTCGTAGGTACGCCCGAAAAAAACTTTAAGCCCGAGGAGAGCGAAGGGTATCCAAATCCGGCCGCGCCCGAAATTAGCCTCGGTCTCGTTTTTAGTTGAAATAGAAAGTAATAAATAAGTCAACCAATGGTACATTTACTTTTGGAACACTTTTTATATTTTATAATAGATCTCCATACGTTAGCCCTCCATTTATTCTATTCTTAGCCAACTCTGTATATTGATCATGGTGTCCAGCGTTCACCTTTTTGTTAATTCTCACTAGGATTTACCATTTACTTACGAAGGCCGTAGATCATTCAACATGATATCAAACTCATTGTGTGTCCTTTTTGGATATAAGGATCCCTCAACGAGAATTCGAAATACCTCCATTATCATATTGCTTGGAACTTAATTTAAGAAATCCTGTATATTGACTATGATCCACTTTCAGGATAAAAAAAAGACATTTCGTCTTGAATAACATACACGAAAAAAAACAACGCTTGTCGTAACCTTCTAAAAACTGTTATGCTAAACTTCTCTTTCGGGTAAATTTTAGTGGCACGTTTTTAATATATTCAATATATTAAAATTTGGCACGTTTTTAATATATTCAATATATTAAAATTTGATATTTTTTTCGTTGGGTCATATATCCAATCACAAAGAGTTTTGAATTTAGGCCAAAACTTTTTACTATGAGTTGGGCTTTGAATGTTTGAGACGTCCGATCGATATTTTTTTTTTTGTTGGGTCATATATCCAATCTTAAAGAGTTTTGAATTTAGGCCAAAACTTTTCACTATGAGTTGGGCTCCGAATGTTTGAGACGTCCGAGCGAGTAGCCAACTGCGGCTCGGATCACTATTTGATAAAGACGACGTACAGGTGCAGAACTTCTTCGAGAATCAATCCTGCCAAGATTTTTTAAGTTGACGCCATGCTGTCATGATGAATAACATCAGCAATTTAGGCGCTCAAAGGAGTTGCGGAGGAGATCGCGGGTTACCAAGCGCGGTTCCAGCACGATTATTGATATATCGGAGATATAAAATATGTATTTCATTCATCAGTATATAATCCTACCAACTAGTTTTACCGAATTTAGAGGATATGATCCTTCCAGATAAAAGGATAAAAAAGTACATACATGTAAGGAATAAAAAGGGTTAGAGAGTATTCGATTTCGTGTATTGATCTTGACTGTCAATATGGATTTAAGTGTCTTTCACGAAAAGCAGCCAAAGTTTAGAAAAGGGCGAATGAATAAAGTCCGCGATTATTTTTGGACACATCCTGAGATCCAAAAAATATTCCTTTAGTAGTTCGAAGATTTTTAAAATCGTGGCTATGGCAGGTCCCAAAGCCAAAGAACGCGTCTTGGCGTAACCCAGCAGTTTAGAATATTCTGCATTCTCAGAATCGCTGATTGATTTCAACCTTTCAAACGCGAACTATGTTTATGTAAAAATGCGGACAAATTTTCACGACTACGCATTCCAAGTCCATTGGCAGTCACAGGCCGACTTCAGTGCGTTGTGAACTATGTGTGCAGCGCAGCCAACACCAACAATTTGTGGCTTCCATCGAAATATGAAAAACATTGTTGCTTCCACCACGGTCACATGAGCCGAAATTTATCGGACAGCATGTCGCTACAGAAACCAACAAATTTTTTCGGTGCTTCCGTTTTACTCGGGAGTACGTTTTATCAATTCGGAAATGATCTGTGCGGTCTCTCCTTTTTCTGAACAAAGCTCCAACATCTTCAAACGTACTCCGAATGTGTGACTTAATATTTCCATGATTGCATGCATCCGTTGTAATGCAAAAAAAAAATCCTTTTCGACAATTCGGTTTTTAGAACAGTCATTGCATAAGGAGCTAGAACATTCGCGACAATTGCTAGAGTGCGTTTGATGCAGGTCGGTGTTTCGATTAAAATTAGAATCTCAATTCAATAGTAATGCACTTTTTTTTGCTTTGTAAAAAAAGGTCGGATAAAGTATCAAAAAAAGGACAGAATTCTGAAAGGATCATAATAGGAAAAAAGGAGTCTCCTTTTAAAAACAGAATAGTTGGTAGCATTAAATGACGAAGGGCTACATGTCCGTATGTTGCGACACCGTTCATGCTGCCACTTTTAAATCTATCGAGCTGAAATTTTCCATACATTATTGTTTTTCTTAAAAAATCCCTATCTATACAAAAACAAGGCAAGATCACTATATAATACGGTCGTGATACAATAATTCTATCAATAAGTTCGACCGACAATCGCATTTATATGATGATATAAATTTGATAATATTCTTGATGAAGATGTCAACATTTAATTGAAATGAGTACTGCAAATTGCTTTTCTAACGACTTCATAAAATAAAAACAAAAGGTGACGATGCCAATCCATCTCTATTTAGCTAATTGCTTTCTGTGTCCGCTCCCCGAAAAGAATATATGTATCCTGTCGCATGTCTCTACTAATGTCAATATTTATGCAGTGAGTGAAAATGGTCGACTCTTTCAAGGGATCACATTATGTATCCTAATATTGTCCTAAATATCTCACGTACCTAATGTATATAATGAAGGTGAAATGGAAGCCGAAGGACAATCAATTAAAATTTATATCTTAATTCACCTAAGACGCACACAGTTTATCGGGTGTGGGTAATTCGTTAGGATAAAAATTGTAGGTCCTCGGTATCTGATTCTATGCAAATCTTGTAAAGTGCCTACATACCAAAATCAACAGATTAGTTCAGAGTGTTTATTCCAGCAGATCGGAAACATGTGACCCCTGACTCCGAAAGCGTATCTATACAAAATCCCGAGGATACACATATGCATAATTACTGAGGAAAGATATTGTCAGACTTTGGCGAAACCAATTTCAAATATAAATATTGCGCGTTTTCCATTGATAATAACTCGTAAATGCGTTATCTACCAGTCCGAATCATTATGTCCTTTTATCTGGAGCTCTTCAATGGCAAAGAATATTGTCCTGCCATAATTACTTTTTAGCCGAACAGTATTCGCATGCATATTTTACACCAGCAATAAATTCGTCTCATTGAGGAAAATGTATACAAAACAAACGATTTGCCGCGACTTTGTTAATAAATAACGATTTTGTCCAAGGTTAGCTATTATGCTCCTATCACGTTACATCACTTTAAATGATTTTTCAAGCCTCATAAAAACTCCGCAGCCAGAGGAAACCGAAGGCAATGACTTAATACTTCATGATTTATGTACTTGCTTTGGACATTGTTTATTATAATGCAATATTTAATGAAAAAGTATTTGATTTTATTAGTAAAACTAACAGAATTTGAATCATCTGTAGCATGCAGTGAGTTCCAGTCAAAGTGAGCCACCCTGCAGCATGAGCTTTTCTTTTAAAACAGGGGTCGGTCTATAGGCTGTGTGAAGTTAGCCAGTCATTTTTTAAATTACGCGCTTTTGCTCGGTGACCCGTTTGTTCGAATGCGGCTACGTTTGTTCTTCATTGTTCGCCATTTAATATCGATTGTTCTTCTCTAATTGTTTAATTATAGCAACTTTAAAATTGTGAGTGTGAACTTAGCCAGTCATTTCTAAATATGGGTCGGAAAGGTATAGGTTTGGTTTGTTCGTTTTGTAGGGCGTTTGTTCATCCTGGAAACCGAAGGATACAGGAGTTATTAAGGAAAAAGAGATTAGTTGTTACGTCATCTTCACTCAACTATAGAAAACGAGACATAAATGTCAAATCATTTCGCCCACATCTTGAATTATCATTGCGGCGTATTCGAATATGGCAACGTCGAGTTCTGCCTGAATAGTTTGGACATTTTTGAGTAGAATCCAAGTAGAATCCAAAATTGTTGAGAAAAATACACTTACACAGCAAAAAATCCGGTGTGAATTTAACTCCGAAAATTGTCGAATAGGGTCCCTCCGTTTGGATAAAATAATGTTTTATCCAAATGGATGAACACAAAAGTGTACTTCCAATTACACCAAAAGGAGTAATACTCGATATTTTTGGGATAAAAATAAAACACAAGTTTCACAGAACATTTAACTCATAAATGAGTTTTGTATAACTAGCATTTACCTCTCTATAGGTGTTGGCGACATTTCATTTACCTCTTTACGCTCTAAAAATGCATAATAAATTACCTGCCTACAGTGGGATTCGATCCAGCGATCCTATGATTTGAAGGCTAACGCCCTACCTACTACACCACACAGACTATACGGGATGACGTTCGTAATTTGCACCATATATTACTTGCGGAATTAACTCCATTTTAAGTAAATTTTAACACCATATAAACAAAAACTGATATAATTTCGAATAAAAGTTATTATTTATCCAAATGAATTTTATTTTGAGTGTTTTATCCTAATGGATAAAAGGAAAATGTTATACTCGGGACGGAGTGAAATAAATGTATTTAACTCCATGGATATAAAAAAATTAAACCTTTTTGGATAAATTTTGGTTCACACCGTGTTAGAGTTTAATATTTAAACTATATAGTATTCATTGAAGTCATATGTAAAATAAATTATATAAAAATATTATCCTGTTAGTTGAATATATATCCTGTTGATAATAAAACATATTATAAAGATATTCCCCTGACTTTATAACTTTAACAGGTTATGGGCCCAGGAGCAACTCGTAATCAATAAATATAATTAATAAATCACTAAATAAATAATAATAGTGATAAATTAAATATTGAAAATTGTGCATGAAATAAGCACGAAGAATCATGAGCGTTCATATGGAGGTCCTTTGTAAGGACAATTACGATACGTGGAAGATGCAGATGGAAGCCTTATTAATCAAAAACGATGCTTGGGGATACGTTAACGGATCAATAAGGAAGCCTGCAGCTGAAAGCGGAAACGAAATCTCGATTACTGCCGAAAAATCATGGATTGAAAAAGATCAAAAGGCAAAGTCCGATATCGTATTATCAATCAACCCTTCCGAATTAAAACAAATTAAAGGATGTGAAAGTTCAAGAGATGTTTGGTTGAAACTTGAAACCATATATCAATCCAAAGGACCAGCTCGTAAAGCGACGTTACTTAAGCAACTTACTCTTCAAAAAATGGAGGAAAATGATGAAATGTGTAGTCACATCAAGAAATTCTTTGATGCAGTCGACAAACTTGATGAAATGGATGTTGATATAAATCCAGATTTATTAACAATTATGTTATTGTACAGTTTACCATCAAGTTATGAAAATTTTCGATGTGCCATAGAATCACGTGACGAATTGCCTTCACCTGATGTATTGAAAATAAAAATTATGGAAGAAGCCGAAGCGAGGAAACATAATTCAATATCCAACGCCTTATATGTCAAGAAACACAAAAATCAGAAATTTCGAAAGGAAAATAAGAGTGAAATGAACTATTACGATCAAGATAAATTTGCATCGAAATGTACTATATGCAACAAAATTGGTCACAAAGCGACTGAGTGCTGGTATAAGATGAAAAAAAATAAATCAAACTTGAAGAAACATTTTGCAAAAAATGCTGACGACGTATCATTATATATTTCTGCATTGAAAGCTGAAAATGTTAATGAAGCATGGTGTTTGGACAGTGGATGTTCCACACATCTTTGTAAAGATAAAGACAAATTTGAAAACTTAACAGATGTTTCAAATGCAAAATTGAATCTTGCAAGTAATACATCTACGACGATTAGTGCCAAAGGAACTGTAAAAATAAAAGTTTCATTAGAAGATCAGCAAAAGAATGTGAGTCTCAAAAATGTTCTATATGTTCCTGATTTACGCACGAATTTACTATCAGTCGGAAAAATAACTGATAAAGGATATGTCGTAACATTTACAAGAAATACTGCTAATATCATAGATAAAAATGGAAAGTCAATCTTACAAGCCAAAAGAATTGGAGAATTGTATTATATTCAAGAAAACGAAGAATTTGAATGTAAAATAGTAAATGAAAATTTTTCAAATTCATCTGAAGTTTGGCATCGACGAATGGGTCACTTAAATATGAGAAGTTTAGAAGAATCCCTTCGTAATAAAGCAGTTCGTGGATTAAGTTTCGAAAAAGTAAACGAAAAATTGGACTGTGAAGTATGTTTATCAGAAAAAATGACGAGAAATCCATTCCCGAAGAAATCTAACCGTGAATCACAATTATTAGAAATAATTCATAGTGATGTATGTGGTCCTATGCGTATTGAATCAAACGGGAAAGCAAGATATGCAGTAACATTCATTGATGATTATTCAAGATGGTGCGAAGTCAAATTCATTAGAACAAAGGATGAAGTTTTTGAAACTTTCAAAGCCTTTAAAGCAAGTGCCGAGAATCAAACTGGGAGAAAAATTAAATATTTACAAACAGATAACGGCAAAGAATATGTCAATGATAAATTCGATAAGTATTTACGTGAAAGTGGAATCGAAAGAAGATTAACAGTTCCTCATAATCCAGAGCAAAACGGAGTAGCTGAAAGAAAGAATCGTACTCTTACTGAAGTAACGAGATGTCTACTAGCAGATTCACAGCTACCGAAGTCTTTTTGGGCTGAAGCAATGTCAACAGCAAATTATATACGCAATCGATGTCCTTCAAGCAAGCTGGATGGAAGAACACCTTATGAAAAATGGACTGGCCAAATTCCTAATGTCAGTTACTTTCAAACATTTGGATCAATTGGATATGCGTATAATAACGACCGAACAAGAGGAAAATTCGATTCAAGGTCACGAAAATGCATATTTCTGGGATACTCGAGTGAATCGAAAGGATATCGGGTATGGATTCCTGACAAAAAGAAAATTGAAATAACCAGAAATGTCAAATTTCTAAAATGTCAAAAACCAGTTCACGAAAATGATACAAGAATAGAAAATGAAAATGACACAAGAAATGGAATTGAAAATGAAACAAGAAGAAAAATTGAAATAGAACTGAGTTCAAACAATGAAGAAATATTTCCAAATGAAAATAATAATCAATCAACAACTGAAAATATGGAAGAAGAAAATATTCAGCCAGGGGAAGAGGCACAGCCATCGTCAAGCGAAGAGTCACAGCCATATTCAAGCGAAGAGTCACAGCTATCTTCAAGCGAAGAGTCACAGTCATCCGAAAATCAACCAGGTGAAATACGCAGAGGTAGAGGGAGGCCCAAGAGAATTATGACTGGTAGAAAAGGGCGCCCGAGAAAAGATTACCACGAATATGTGACAAATAACGCAGAATTTGGATACACTGCTGAAACATCAGTTAGAGAGGCTGTTTCCGGAAAAGATGCCATGGAATGGTATCAAGCAATTGGATCAGAAATGAGATCAATAATAAAAAATGACACTTGGGAAATGGTTGATCGACCTCAAGAAAAGCAAATCGTCGGAAGTAGAGTTGTACTTCAAAATAAATATAATCCTGATGGAACTATTAAAAGAAGAAAAGCACGGATAGTAGCGAAAGGTTACACTCAACGACCTGGTGTAGACTTTAACGAAACTTTCGCTCCAGTAGCTCGAATGAGTTCTATTCGGCTTGTTATGGCTCTCGCAGCGCGATACGGAATGAACATCCATCAGATTGATATAACGACAGCTTATCTGAATGGAACAGTTGATGAAGAAATTTACATGGAAACCCCGGATTTGATCGAAGAAGGGTTAGAAACCATTATTAAAGAAGAACGAAAATCTAGTGACATTTATCGGAAGGCGAAGATAATGCTTGAAAATGTAAGATCCGGAAATAAGGTATGTCTATTAAAAAAGGCACTATATGGTCTTCGTCAAGCGGGGAGACAGTGGAATATAAAACTTAACGAAGTATTATCGAAAATGAATCTCCAACAAATGAATTCCGACCCCTGCGTTTATTTCAATCACGAAGAAAATGAATTGTCATTAGTAACTGTATATGTCGATGATATAATTATCGCATCTAAAAACGAAACAAAAATAGCAAAACTTAAGGACAAATTATCAAGTGAATTCGAAGTAAAGGACCTTGGAAGAATCCATCATTGTCTGGGAGTCGAATTTAATCAAAGCAAGAATGAAATAACAATGCATCAAAAAGGATATATACGAGATCTGCTTGATCGGTACGGAATGACAGATTCAAACCCAGTTAGTACTCCTATCACAAATGGTTCAAAATTAGAAAAACAAATAGATTCAACCTCAGAAGAGAACAATTTACCGTATCGACAACTTGTAGGAGCATTATCATATTTGGCAGTTTCGACAAGACCGGATATTACCCATGCTGTAAGCATGCTAGGACAATATAACAATTGTTATGGAATATCCCACTGGATTGCAGCTAAGCGCGTACTTCGTTATCTGAAAGGTACAATGAACCTTGGATTATCGTTCAAACCAAACACCAAATCAATATGTGGTTTTGTTGACGCGGACTGGGGAAGCTGCACTGTGGATAGACGTTCTTATACCGGATATGTTTTTACGTTAAGTGGAGGCCCTATATCATGGGAATCAAAGAAGCAACCAACTGTAGCGTTATCTTCGACAGAAGCTGAATATATGGCTCTCACAGAAGCTACAAAGGAAGGCATATATTTGAAGAAATTTGTTACAGAACTGGGACTTAACGATTTGACCGACGTGGAAGTGTTCAACGACAATATGGGAGCACAAAAGCTCGCTCAAAATCCCATATATCACTCTCGAACAAAACATATTGACATACGCCATCATTTTGTAAGAAATGCACTGGAAGACGGTATAATTCGAATTAGTCATGTCAGTACAGAAAATATGACTGCGGATATTTTAACCAAAGGACTTCCTTCACCGAAACATAATCAATGTCTATATTTACTTCAAATGAAAAACGTGGATTAGAAGAAATAACTAGACATTGAGGGGAAGTGTTAGAGTTTAATATTTAAACTATATAGTATTCATTGAAGTCATATGTAAAATAAATTATATAAAAATATTATCCTGTTAGTTGAATATATATCCTGTTGATAATAAAACATATTATAAAGATATTCCCCTGACTTTATAACTTTAACACACCGCCTGATTTTTTGCTGTGTACAATTATCCGATTGAATTCATTTTACCGCTATTCGATAGAACAACTCTTCGGTCATAACAGGACTAAACATCAGTTCAATTGTGCAATCAAGGGCCCGGCTAGGTAATTATTTGTGTCGCATTCTGATTTCGTATTTGAAATGGAGCAGATCAAGTACCGCGCGGTCATTGAATTCCTTTTTTTGAAAGGATACACGGCGTCCCAGATTCGAGATGAACTCATATCCGTGTACGGCAACTCTTCACGATCCCAGGCGACTATTTACCGGTGGATTTTGGAATTCATTTGGAATGAACCCCGCACCGGACGCCCAATAACTGAGACCACCGAAGAAAACGTCCAACTAGTCAAAGAAGTTGTATTGAGTGATCGGCGGCTAAAGTTATCAGAGATTGCAGAAAGGACAAGTCTATGCCGAGATCTTCCTCATCCCCAAATGGTCGGTAATAATTCTTTCGACAGTGAAAACCACTGTCGAAAGAATTATTACCGAACCAGGATGAGGAAGATCTCGGCAAGATGGATCCATGGGCGTAGCCAGGATTTCGGTCAGGGAGGGGGGGGCTGGCAAGCCCAAAATTTTTTCAACATCATTATTTTCTTAGGAGTTGAAATTTCCGGTCGCAGAAATATTGTTAGCAAATTTTAGCGTAGCCTGGATTGTGGTTGGATTTGTGCAGAGGGTCATGGATTCCAGACTCACCGTGAACGAATTCATTTTATGGTGTTTTTCGAACTCACGACCTACGTGGCGGACTATGATGTAGCTCATATTGTAAACAAGTATCCATTTATGGGGATAAATAACATTGCTGGGCGTGCTGTTGATCTCAACACCTCAACAAAACAGCAGTTTAGATCTTGGAAATTGGATGTCACTCACACATCTGCGGCCCTAGTTTATTGGTGGACTGCCACGCATGTTATTTCTTTTTTTTTCTAATTTTAGAGTAAAATTTTTAAAATGGAGATGAAAATGATTTTCTTCTGCATTCTGATTACATTCAACTGGCCTCCAATATCTGCCTTTTAGAGCGTAGTTTGTCTATTTTCAGTGCATTTTTTGTATCTCGGACTGCATATTCCACTTGCGAAACCAGTTTGTTTCGTCTGTCGCTTTCATCTTAGCAAAGTAGCATCGTAAGAATATTTATAAATCCTTTATTGATTGAAATATGGTTACCGGTTTTAATAAGATTTCTTCTAAATTTATCGAAGTATTAACAATGGCTTTGAAAGACCCGCTCTATGGCTGAGTTGAGTTGAGTCGCACTCTACGATGCTAGTAATCTAGAGGTCCGGAGATCGAATCTCGGCGTGGTCCCAAATTTCCGTACATGTGAATGGAAATATATAGTGCTTACAACATTATATTTATACACTCCGAAATGATATGCAATGTAACGTTGACTCAAAATTGACTATAAACGGTTGAGTTAACGCACCCCACAATGGGCTATACGGTACTGAGAAGAAAAAGAAGAACTTTGTTTTCGACCAAAGGGAAACTGAAAATGATTGTAATGAAACGCCCGTTTATAGTTGGAAAAAGTATAAAAACCAACTTTTATTCTAGCCTTTAACTCGCACGCTTGCACTACGACTTGCTCTTGCTGCAGTCTAAAACAGACTGACTGGTGCGCATAACCGGCTAGGCAAGCGCAGTATTGCCAGCCGGTATGCACCCAGTCACACAGAATGTTTGCATTCTGAACACTGCCGGCGGAAACCACCGGTTTCTAAATACATTTCAAATTTCATATTATTTCATTTTGCTCGCTGGTTTGCTATATTCTCGTCATCGGATACTTGTTCATTTTATCCTCGCTTGCTGGCTTCTTTGCTGTTCTTGCTCATTCTTGCATTTTCATCTTAGCCGATACTCGTTGGCTGTTGTCACTTGCTATCGTGCTGTTGCTACTTGTCGTCTTGCTGGAACTTGTCATGCTTGCGTTGCTGGCACTTGACTATTCAGGCCTCACTTGCTGATCGGTATCTACTGGAAGTATACAAATTTTATTTACTGGTCGGAATAACTTACTTGTGGCTGTGCGAATGCCGACACTTCGCACTAGCCCATCCTTGCTCTCGACTAGATCTTCGATTCGACCCAACGCCCACTCGGCCGGTGGAAAGTTCTCGCTGCGAATTACAATAAGCTGCCCGATCTTGTAATGATCTCTCTCCTTGCGCCACTTCTTCCTTTCTTGCAGAGTCCCGAATATTCGTCTCGCCATCTTGCCCACACTTGCCTGTCAATTAAATAATCTTGCTTATCTTGCACAAATGGAATCGGTACGATTAGTGGTTCCGAAACCAAAAAATGACCAGGTGTCAATGCTTGCATGTCGTTAGGATCGTCGCTCAAACTTTAACTTGCTCCGGATTCTTATTTGACATCTTGACTTCAAACGGTCCTGCAAAATCGTCCCCGGAATGAAGAAACGGCTTGCCAACTTGCACTCGATCACTCGGCAACTCTGCCATTAGCTGATCTTCTCTCTTGCGGTTGTATCTTGCACACGTTATGCATCTATGCACATGCTTTCTCAACTCATCCCGCAGACGCGTAATCCAATAATCTCTGCGGATGTATTGCATCATAACCTGGACATGGCCGTGGTCAGTCATTTGATGAGCATCGTCTATGACCAAGTGCGCCAATCTCGATTTCCTAGGAATAATTGCAGGATGGCGCCTTTCGTAGCTGACATCGGCCCTGTCCAACCTTCCCCCCACGCGCAAAACGCCTGTCTTCTGCTCCAGAATTGATTTTAATAGTGCTGTCTCGCTCTTATGAGGCAATACATCTTTTTGTTAATTGGTGCAATCACTTTCCCAAAATCTTGCTCTTGCGCTTCTTTTAATAAATGCTTCATTGCCATTGCTTGCTCTTCTGCTGACAGCTGTGTTTCGATATGTTGCCCTCGTTGTAGTCGAGAACACCTTGCTCTTCGCGCTTGCCTCTGTAGACTACGTCTCTTCCAGTCTTCGCTATACTTTCCGACGAAACATACAATTCTTACGACTTTCCGTAACTTGCTCAAGTAATCGCATACATGTACACACTTCCTTAGTGATGGAACATAAATTGCTTGCTCTACTTGCCACTAAGTAAACTTGAAATAGTTCGTCTTGTAGAATGATATCTTGCGTTTCTTGCTCAACCGGTGGTAATTGTCCTACTGGCAATGCCAACCATGCCATACCGTGTAACCCCAACTGCTGAATGATAATCTTGCCTCGCACAATAATTGGTGAGATGTAGCCATTAGGGTCGTACAATTGTGCTACACATCTCAATATCTTGCGTTTTTATTTTTAACTTGCTCTACATCGATTGTATCGCTTGCTCGTTTAAACATATTCTTGCTCTTAACCAATTTATCTCGCTCTTGCACTAAGTTTTGCTTCTCCTTGACCAATGCGATGCGCTGGTCGATACTTGCTAGCTGTGTGTCATATTTATTTTGCCCCGTCTCATACTTGCCGATCTCTGCCGTTTTAAACTTGCCGATTCTGGTCATAGCTCGCTTCCACGCTTCTGTGATCGTTTACGTTCGATTGTTTGCCCTACGTTCGCCGATAACGGCTTGCCTCCTTACGCAGGACATATCATGCTGTTGTGCTTCGGTGCCCCTGCACAACGTGGACATACCTTGCCATAGCAATTCATGCTGATGCTCTTGCTTGAAACCGTTAATACATAGCCGATTCTTGCTCAAAAACACTCGCATTGCCGCCAAACTTATTACCTGGAACTTAGGGCACCTGTACAGCGGATTATCCTCTTGGCATACTGGTCACGGAAATCTCCGAGAATCCTCTTCTGCTTGCACGAGATTTGAACGACCCGCAGTCCGTAGAACGTTCGCTGGACTTGCGTCTGTTGGCAACATACTGAGGTGCTTGCCTTGCTTTTGTTTTTTACTTGCCTTGATTCTCGCTTGCCGCCACAGTATCATAAATGCGATTAAAAACTTGCCCATGACTTGCTCTAAGCGCTCCATGCGGGACATCGCTTATGCCTTGCTCAATGCGCCTTGCGCTTCTTGCCCTTTAAAGAAACTTGCATGTAATTCGACTTGCTTTGTCTTCACGCGCAACAATAATAATTTTTAATAATATTATATTCTTCCTGTAAACAAAGGTTATGTAAAATATATAATAACAGTCCTAAAATCAAAAATTGTGTGCCATTCAGTCCGATCTACTTGCTCATACAATAAATTTTCCAATAACTCTCATCAAATTATGCTTGTTCTATAAATTCATTCCTTGCCTAACTATAAATTCAAATACTCTAATGTACCAACAACAGATTTGTTTTCGTGCCCAAACATGAACTTGCTACAAAGTGACTCGCATATAGATGCACTCTTCACCACACTGGCAGACATCATAAACAAACTCGCTTGGCTTGCTCTTGCTGTACCGTTAACGATTTATGCTTGCGCCTTGCTTATCGAATATTTGTTTATCTTGCTTCGGTATGCTACGCATTTACCGACTTGCTAATTAGAACTCGCACAGACATGAAAAGTTAATAAAATGATGGCTTGCAAACAAATCTACATTCCTTTGTTCGGGATGCTACGCATTCACCGACTTGCCAGTTTATCTTGCCCAAATCTCAAAATTTAACACCAACTTGCCGCCCTAACTTGCACAAAATCAAAATGTAACTTGCTTTTTCGGGATGCATCGCATTCCCCGACTTGCCTCTCTAACTTGCACAAAATCAAAAACCCTTTTCTCGGGATGCAACGCATACACCGACTTGCCGCTATAACTTGCACAGAATCAACATGTAACTTGCTTTTTCGGGATTCATCGCATTCCCCGACTTGCCTCTCGAACTTGCTCAAACACGAAAGATACTTTCTCGACCACTGAATGGCCACATTGAAAAAAGGTAAAATACAAAATCAAAAACCCACAATTTTTCACTTTATAATCAACCAACAACAAACCTTCTATGTATATGTACATACATACGCTTTCGACTTGCATAGACTTGTCACCATTCGCACAAACTTGCTACGTTGTGTCGGCCCGCGACGCCTTGTATGGACTTGCATGAACTTGCAGCCATTTGCACGGACTTGCTTCGACTCATATTGACCTGTACCGTCTTGCACCACTCAGCTTGCAACTCTTGCTCCTTGCTTTTTGCACTTTAAAATTCACCAACAACGAACATTTTATGTACACCTGCATACGTACGGTGCCGGCTTGCCTGAACTTGCCATCGTTTGCACAGACTTGCTACGCTGTGTTGATGGACTCGCGCTGACTTGCACCTTTCAACTTGCTGTCGTGTTGATGCTTGCGCTTTGTTGACTTGCCCTTTTCTTTCTTGCACTCGCGAAAAATATATTTTTTTTTTTAATTAAAGGGGTGATTTTGCTCTTTCTTTTTTTTTTTAAACACTAGCACATTAAAGCGAAACGATTTTTACTTGCTCGCGACGATTACTTTCCGACTTGCACTTAGTTAACTTGCGCGATACGACACGACTTGCCCGACAACCACTTTCTTTCTCCCCCGTACGAAAACTCGCCAGATCAATTTTAGATCCGGCTCGACGGACCAATGTTTTCGACCAAAGGGAAACTGAAAATGGTTGTAAATGAAACGCCCGTTTATAGTTGGAAAAAATATAAAAACCAACTTTTATTCTAGCCTTTAACTCGCACGCTTGCACTACGACTTGCCTTGCAGCAGTCTAAAAACAGACTGACTGGTGCGCATAACCGGCTAGGCAAGCGCAGTATTGCCAGCCGGTATGCACCCAGTCACACAGAATGTTTGCATTCTGAACAAACTTGAAAGACACTGAAATATGAGACCCGTTCTTTACAAGGTCCTTAACACTGGAAGGTCATGCTTATTTTTAGTACGGACAGATCATGCTTCGTCGATTCGACGACGCTCTACTTTGACGCCTCATACAAATCACCCTTTCTCAAAATATTTATAAAATTTGACAGATTTTCAATCGCTAGTTTATTTAGAATGGAAAAACATCTATTTTGAGTAATTTTGTAAGGGAATTGATTTACAAATCAATTTTTTTCAATTCAATGTTATTTGGCCTGAAATATAAAACACTAAATTTAAAACTGAGATAAATAAAAACTTAACATTGATATAATTAAAAAAATGTGCTCGAATCATAAAACACATATTCTAAACGTACTAGGAAATTGGGTTGAATGAGAAGCTCATGTATATACAAGAGGCACAGCGATCCACTTTGGGGTCCCAGCACGTGTTTTTTTCACTTCACCTATTGCGGATTTTACAGTGGATTGTAGAATTATTTACCGTAAATTTTGGAATATCTTCTCCCTGAGTTTCCTTGATTAATTCTAATTCTATATGCAATGTGTAATTTTGACATTGAGTACCTTGGAGCCGATTTTTATGAGTTCGACGCAATTTTCCTAAAATTAGAATTTTAAGCCATTTTCCTGATTTGTCCTAGTTTTGTCCTAGTAAATATTTTTTCCATACCACGCTCTGGTACAAACTTTTGAATATACATTCAGAAGACTACAATTAACTGTCATAATGACATTCTAAAAGGTAAATTTTATTTTTCCATTTTAGATATAATTTACAAGTGAAAAAATGTGAAATTTGTTAGAATTTTGTTTCAATTTGTATGGGGGGTACCCGTAGTTTTGATCGGATCGTAATATTATAATTTTTGCTGGGGAGCATAATGGGGCTTAGACTAGGCACCCCACCAATTTTCATCTGCCTGGCTAAATTTGGAAAGAAGCTACAGGCATGCCTTTTTGAAAAATGTTAGGAGGAGTGAGGAGGTATCAATGGTCGGAGCACTTCAATTTCTGGTACTAATCAAATAAATTTTGCTAGCAATATATGAAGATTTGTCCTAGTTTTGTCCTAGTAAATATTTTTTCCATAATTTTTTAAAAAATAGGTCCCACATTTCAAAAATAAACATATTTGTTACGAGCTAGTTGTATGGACACAGTCTTATCGTCGAATCGACGACCAGCCATAAGAAATACTGGAGTTTAAAAGTTACACAAAAATCATCCTTCTTCGTTTCGACGACGCCAATTTCCAAAAATCTAACTTACCCTGCTTACTTCGTCTAGCCGCAATGTACCTGGCAAGTACATAGGCACGGTAAGTGCTGTACGAAAACTCCGCTCCAAATAATGAGAATTGTCACGAAATATGGGATAAATTTGATGATGCGTTCGATGAAGCATGACCTTCCAGGGCTGTATACCATTTGTCACCCTTTCAGATGAAAATAAGTTGAATTCCACTAACTTCCCTTTCTAACAGGAAATATGGAGTCCATGCAGTCACAGTAGCACACTCACAAGTGAAATGTGTGTGCTGGTACGCAGCCTCCGTCAGTTACGAGAGGCCACTCGCTGTCATCTATTTTTATGCGCCTCCTGACTGCAAACTGTCCCGATCATGGCTTCTCTGGCAGCACTTGGAGCGGTAGAAAAAGCAACTGCCAGCAGCAGAAAATTTTTGAAAATGTTGTATAGTGAAGCGATTTTTTGTACTACATCGATAAGGATTTTTTTACCATCTTCATCGACCAGGGGGGGGGGCACCGCCCCTCCCTGCCCCCCCTGGCTACGCCCATGGATGGATCCCGAAACTCCTCTCAGCAGATCAAATGAAGCAGCGGATGAAATTTTCGAAAGACTTTTTGGAGCTGTGTCGCGCCGACTCGGATGCAATTATCAACAGAATTGTGACAGAAGACGAAATCATGGTTCTTTACTATGATCCCACGACCAAAAGGGAGTCCATGGAATGGAGGAGGCCTTATGAGGAGCGCCCCAAGAAGGCGAAGGTGCAGCAGAGCCGGAAAAAGATTATGGGCACCATCTTCTGGGATTCCAAGGGAATTATAATGATTGACTTCAAGGAAGAGGGAACATCAGTAGTAGGGAAATATTATGCAAATCTTTTGACCCAATTGAGGGCCAACAACGTGGAGAAACGGTATGCAAAACTGGCGAAAGGGGTGCTGCTTCTTCACGACAATGCACCAGTTCACACCGCCGCGGTGGCCTGGGCTGCTGTGGTCAAACTCGGCTTTGAAGAAATTGAACACCCCGCGTACAGCCCAGACCTGGCCCCAAGTGACTACTTCCTGTTCCCAAAATTAAAAAAGGACCTCCGAGGACGAAAATTTGAGATTGAGAAGGAACTGAAAGATGCTGTTTTGGACCATTTTCAAGACAAACCCGCGGACTACTTTTTGAAAGGGATGCAGGATCTTATTAAACGATCTTATCGTTGTATTGGAGTAAAGGGGAGTTACATTGAAAAATAAAACTTAAATGAGTTCAATCGGATTCTACTACGTACATATCTAGTAACCTTATTAGTATAGTACAATTGTCAAAAAACGTCCAAACCCAAACATTCAAAAGAAGAAGAAATTTTTGATGCCAAATTATTGGATACACTGCCCAGTAAACGCAGTAAAAAGTTACACTAATTTGCGCCATGGGTTAAGGAGGGACGGGGTGGCAAATGGGTGAAAATTCAGGTTTTTGCAATTACAGTAGACACTCCCTTATATTAACTATATCGTGCAGGGGGGTTGTTAATATGAGTAGAACGTTAATATAAGCGAACATAGACTTTTTTGTTATTAGTTTTTTATTGAAATTTTATAAGGATGAAGGGAATAATTTAAGTATTTTTTGGTTGAAAAATATTATTCGAAGTAGTTGGTTTTTTTTTTGGTAACACTCAAGAACTGATGATTCTTCCTTAGTTTACAAATAAACTTGTACATGGAAGCCACACAGGAACCTGACAATTATTTTCAAAACGATGTACAAATACTAAATATGTACACTGAAATACTCAGGTCAGTTGTGGAATTCAAATAAAAAATGTGTTTTTTTTTTAATTCCATGCCAAGGTATGGTGACCATTTTCATCACTCAACTATTGGAGTTGTTTCCAGTAAATTTACATCAATTTCGATTCGGTAACGAAGAAGTTCATCCAGGAAGAATAGCAGCGCAGTTAGCATTCCCTACCGAATTGGACGAGTAAACGTTATAGCGTAATAACCTTGTTTACAGTGAGATTTCCGTAGACCCTTAAATATTCTTCGGAATTCATCTGTTCCTTCGCGTAAAACCATATTGCATTAACTGAAAAACAACAAACAAGTTTCAACAAATTGATACCACAGTGTCTCAAAACTCCGCAAGTTTCTTTTCGACAGGGTCGCATACGCTCATCAACGGACGAATCAAAGTTGATCTACTGCTTACAGTGCAAGAAAATTACCGAAAACGATTCTTAAATTTTCACTCGCGTTCTGATTGATTGTCGACGACATCTTTTCACTGTGAAATAAAGTGCAACTGCATTATATTCGCTGGCGAAATGTCAAAAACCGGTGTGGAATAAGTGAGTGTCTACTGTATCTCGAAACTATGAGTCTGACCACAAAATGTCTTTAGGACGAAACAAACTATGTACATAAAATTACCTTTGAAGTGATATATAATACTCCAATTATACCCTAGACCTAAAAGTATTATAGTGAATTTTCATTTTTTGAGTTTTACATTTCGCACTGTAAATCTTGATAGAATAAATCTAGCGAGTCATAAACTCTTGTCAATATATTGCTAACAAAATTTATTTGATTTGTATTAACAGTTGAAGTGCTCCGACACCCCCCTCAGTCCTCCTAACATTTTTCGAAAAAGCATGGCTGTGGCTTCTTTTTAAATTGAGCCAGACAGATCAAATTTGGTGCAGTGCCTAGTCTAGGCCCAATTATGCTACCTACCAAAAATTATTACCGATCAAAACGAATGGTACCCCCCATACAAAATGAACTAACATTTTAGCTAACTTCACATTTTTTCACTTCTAAATTCTATCTAAAATGAAAAAAATTAAATTTATCTGTTAGAACGTCATTATAAAAGTTAATTGTAGTCTTTTGAATGTATGTTAAAAAGTTTGCACCAAAGCGTCCGCTACAAGTATCAATAAATTGTGTTTGAAGGTCATTGGTATGGTACCAGTTCTAAGGCTATTTCCGAACATATCGAGTAACGTATACTAGCAACATTCAAACCCGATTTTTCGTACTTGTAAGACACGCTCTGGTACAAACTTTTGAATATACATTCAGAAGACTACAATTAACTGTCATAATGACATTCTAAAAGGTAAATTTTATTTTTCCATTTTAGATATAATTTACAAGTGAAAAAATGTGAAATTTGTTAGAATTTTGTTTCAATTTGTATGGGGGGTACCCGTAGTTTTGATCGGATCGTAATATTATAATTTTTGCTGGGGAGCATAATGGGGCTTAGACTAGGCACCCCACCAATTTTGATCTGCCTGGCTAAATTTGGAAAGAAGCTACAGGCATGCTTTTTTGAAAAATGTTAGGAGGAGTGAGGGGGTGTCAATGGTCGGAGCACTTCAATTTCTGGTAAAAATCAAATAAATTTTGTTAGCAATATATGAAGAAAATCTTATGACTCCAGGTCTATTCTATCAAGAGTTACAGTGCGAAATGTAAAACTCAAAAAATGTAAATTCCCTATAATACTTTCGGGTCTAGGGTATAATTTTCTGAGAAAATGTCTAGAGTGTTATATATCATTACAAAGGCAGTTTGTGTAGTTTGTTTCGTTCTCAAGACATTTTGCGATGAGACTCATCGTTTTCCAGAATTTTCACCCTGTTGCCACCCTCTCCCCCCTTAACCCATGACGCAAATTCGTGTAACTTTTTACTGCGTATACTGGGCAGTGTACTCAACAATTTGACAGCAAAAATTTCATTTTTCTTTGGATGTTTGGGTTTTTGAGCTAACTGTACTATACTATATATGAGTTCATATATGTGTTGACATTACCTTGTTCAAACACTGCAATTTTTTAAAAATTTCGAATTTTTAACTACTTGATATGGATTAATCGAGACTACTTTATTCTATTTTCAACATCCTTAAATTCAAATATTTAAAAATTATTTATGTTACTTTAATTGATGATGCAATCCTGCAACTATACTCTTAGTCCAGTCAAAATATCCTAATTCAGGCCTCCAAATAGAAAAAAAAATAGAGTAAGGCTAATTTTTGTGTGCTAAAAAAAATTTTGATCGGAAAGGACAAAAAAGAATACTCTTTAATCCTTCGCCGGAGGTCGGCATGCGGAGTATCAAATCAAAGGGGACGTCGAGTAAATTACATATCCGGTGTTTGCTTCCTGTTTCACGGACACTTAACGGAATGAATCGAGCTTAAATGGAAAATTATCGTGTTTCCAGTGTATCTTTCCAAACTCATATCTACGAGAATAATTCAAGCTGTCACTTTTTTTCTCACTTGCTGAAGATTCTACTATTAAATTTGCTAAGATAAAAAATGGTCGGAAAGCTCTGAAAAAGGGCACTAATTACAAACCTTGGTCGAAAGTGGGCATGCGGGGTGTCATATCAAAGAATACGCCGAGTGCATTGTATATCTGCTGTTTGTTTCCTGTTTCAAGGACACCAAATGGAATAATTCGGGCTTAAATGGAAAATTACGGCTTTGGAAAGATACAGATACGGGAAACAAGAAAAAATTTCATTTGAGCCCAATTTTCAGCTTTGAGGATCCTTGAAAAAAGTAACAAACGCCGGATATGGAATGTACCTACTCGACGTTCTCTTTGATATGACACACATTCGACCAAGGTGTGTAATTAGTGTCCTTTTGTGTCCTTTTTCAGAGCTTTCCGATCAATTTTTTTTTCTTAGCAAATTTAATGGTAGAATCTTCAGCTATTATAGATTCTGAAAAGTGAGAAAAGTAGAGACAGCTTGAATTATTCTCGAAGTTATGGCTTTGGAAAGACACGGAAAACACGATAATTTTCCATTGAAGCTCGATTTATTCCGTTGAGGGTCCTTGAAACAGGAAACAAACACCGGATGTAATGTATTCGGCGTCCCTTTTGATATGATACCCCCATTATTAAAGAGTATCCTTTCTTGTCATTTTTGGGACCTTTCCGATAAACATTTTTTTTTTAGCAAAATAAGTTTTAGATTCCTGGGAGCCAATAACTGATTCAATAACCACAAAAATTAGCCTTACTCCATTTTTTTCTATTTGACTGGGGTATCTGTCGTTTGACTTAATGGCACGTTAAATACTCGTATTATTCACATATATAAAAGATTAAAGCGTATGTACACAGAACCCATACTTCAAATTGAAAGCCTATGTAGACACATAGAAAATAAAGCACTTTAGTTTCGACCTTTTTTGACGCTAATCCAAATTGAATACTTTCGTGAAGGAGATGGACTCGTATCTCGTGTACGCGAAAGTACATATTTCGGGAAATTCACCGCAAGTATGTACGTACTCGTACATGTATGTCATACCCGAATCATTTCCCACTATACTTGGTGACTTGATTCCTATCTGCGGTAGTGATTTTATGTCAAGGTCTAGAAATATGATATTAGGTTCTATCCGTTTATTGGATTTAACGAGCACATGCGTTTTTCTCATAGAGAACATCCTTCACACGACAACCATCCATTTCGGAGTTGCAATTATATTAATTTTAGACATTGTTATCGGTTCCAACACCATTCTTTATCTGGAGAGACATAAATAGATAAGAAGAATGTGCTACTGTGACTTTGCATATTGTGATCAGAATTGATATAAAAAGTCAAGGCTGGAATTGTCAAGGTACGCAAATGGCAATGAAAGACGTTGGGTGTTAGATCAAAATCGTAGGGATTCAGCTTTCACACGGGTTTCCTACCGAGATAGATATATCATTAAAAACTTGAAGATTTCTGTAAACGTTCAATAAATATGTATGAGTGAAATTTGTATAGTATACGCAATACGCATCATGATGATAATATGCAATGAGATATGAGAGGTCAAAAGAGGCGTTTATTTTTTTTAATTACAAAGTGGGGAAATTCTCGAAAGGATACTGTATCCTACTTCATAATATTACGTCCAACTTTAATTTATCAAATGACATTTTTTCTGTTTTTGGTTCCGCAAGTTCCAGTCCAGTTCCAAATTTGTATACATAGTTGTAATCGCATCATTAGTATGAACTTCGACGCACTCCGGATTCTTTACTGCTACCACAACCACGAGTCCTTCCACCGTCACCTCTTTGGCATAGGGAGTCCCAGGATGCTATCATATTTAATGACCCTTTCAGGATCACCCGCGGTAACAATATATTCTGTCTAAAACAATTTGTCTTGCTTTTCGTAATCGTGAGCCTCAGTTATTTTTTTTTCGGTTTTTTGCGATTATTTAAAAAATGGCAAAAGATACAGACAAATTGTCTGAGAACGAAAAAAGCTACAGAAAATTTCCTTTGCAATGATACGTATATAACACAAGTGACCCTAGACAACTTTGTTCTACAGTTTATAAAATGAGTAGTGCGTAGAACAAACTCCTGATGGTTCACTTTGTATAGGAGGTACCGATTGAGCTGATTTTTGGTGGGTGGGTTGATTATGACCTTCAATCGCAAAAAAAACTAAAATTTAGCTTTCTGCTCCAATTTCGGCGGGAGTTCTGGAGAAGTAATTTTGCCAAATTCAAATAGGGGGATAATGGGAGTCCTTGATTGGAGCGACTCAATATTTCCCGGAAAATGATCTTGAACTCGTTGTAGATACTTACGCAAAATTGCTAAATTACCTGTTTTTCGAGAGTTATGGAACTTTTAAAAAAGGTCTACAATGGAAAATAGTCTAAATTATTTTTAGTCTAGCACCGAATTTCCAAATCAAACTATAATGTGTTATATTTCATTGCAAAGGAAATTTTATGTAGTTTCTTTTCGTCCTCAGACCATTTTTCTGTATCTTTTGCCATTTTTTGAATAATCACAAAAAACCGAAAAATAATTTTCTTAGACTATGATATGCTCTGCTCTGCTGTAAAGCTCACTGATGAGCTACTACAAAAATAGCACCAACGAGCTGCTGACAAATGTTAGATCAATAATAATGTATCCCGCATTTCCGTTCCTAAAGGTGTTACTGTGTTTTTTTGGGGGGTTGCATTTGTATGGCTGCCCCATGGCCCCATGGTCCGTTTTCATTCATTATACCCGTCACTATGTGAATTTGTCCTGAAGTTTGAACGCACAGAAGGAAGCACCTCCGACTATATAAAATATATATATTATTGATCAGTGTGACGAGAGAAGTCGATTAAGCCATGTTCGTTTGCCTGTCTGTCTGTCCGTCTGTTGCAACGGAAACTAGTCCTTCAGTTTTGAATCGGGCTGAAATGTTGTATACATGTTTCTAGTGAACGCTGTATATATGTGGGAGCGCTTGAAATCGGAACCTGGAATCATGGGGTTGCCCCTGAAAATTAGGTTCTTCTAGGATTTTTTTTTTCTTTATGTACCAATCTTAACCAAACTTCATCCAAGTGTGTTCCTAGTAAAGCCTCAAAACATATCTTGGGACGGATGAAATTGGAACATTACGTCATACGGCATACAAATCAATCCCTGAAAATTAAGTTCTTCAAATACAAACTTTTATCCAAATGTGTTTCTAGTAAACCCTCAAAAAATATCTAGGAACAGATGGAATCGGAACACGTCATAGGGCTGCGGTAGAATTTGTTAACGCAAAAGAAGATTAAGTTTCATTCAAATGTGACGGGTATTCAAATATCGGCCGCGCCCGATATCAGCCTCGGTACCGTTTTTGCATATGTTTTCTGACATCAATAGAAATACATTTTCATGACCTGATTTGGAGAGTTGGGTTTGTATGGCAGCCCCATGACCCCATCGTTCGATTCCATCCATTTTTACATACCTACCTTTTGTGACATCAATAGAGATCCATTTACATATATGAAGTTTCGTTAAGATTGGTTCAGAAACAAGAAAATCTTTCTAAAAAGTACTGAATTTGGGGGGCTAGGTTTGTATGGCAGCACCATGACCCAGTGATCCAATTTCAGTGATTCAAACATACCAGCAATAATAATAAGAACGTGTGCAAAATTTCAGCTTGCTAGCTTGAATACCCGCCGAGTAAAACGCGTCGCATCGTCGGAGATGCTTCCTTCAATGCGTTACAAACTTCATGACAATGTTAATACATACGTATATCCTTTCACTCTACGAGCGAAGGGTATAAATATTTTAGTTGTTCGATTTTTGTATGAATACAAATTAAAAAAAATATATTCTTAATTATGTTCGCGTGTTAAGTTCAAAATTAATTTACAAAGAAAATCAACAGTATTTCTCATGGTTTCGCTTTTTTTCATACGCATATACATATAGAGTGATTTACAATTCAATCTATTCTTAAATTTTCTCAAAATATACATATATATGTAGATCTTCTTTGTTCTTTGAATAATTCTCATTGCAAATTTCAGTTTTCGAATATGTAGCCCCCCAATGGTCAACTGACAAGTGAGAAATAATTTTTTCTGACGCTCATATTGAATGGAAAGCTACAGCAACAATAAATAGGGGATGTATAATATAGAAGACTGTATATATGATAATGATGAAAAATTTTGTCACAGAAAAACAACCATAAATTATTATAATCTTCGAAGATACGTTTTTTAAATAACATTTAGAAAAGAACCATCTTGAAAATGAAGTTCCAGATATTTCATTCATGGATTATATGTTTATATGTATTTATTTATGTTTGGTTGTTTTTACGCCCGATCCAAAGTAATACAGATTTCTTTATTATACCCTTCGCTTTCTAAATGAAAAAGTATATTAACTTCGTCATGAAGTGTGTAAAGCAATGAAGGAAGCATCTCCGATCATATAAAATATGTATACCTATGTAATGTATGATCTAATCAGTATAACGAGGGGAGTCGATTGGGCGATGTCCGTCTGTTACGACGCGTTTTACTCGGCAAATTTAACAGCTACGGAGCTGAAATTTTGCACACATGCTTATTTCTATTGCAGTTTGTTTGTATGTTTGAAACCAGAAAATATATTGTGCTTGCAACATTATATACACGCCGAAACTCTATATGCAATGTAACGTTGACTCGAAGTAGCCTAAACGGCTGAGTGAACGCATCATGCCCCACAAGGGGTTACGGTACAGAGAAGAAGAAGAATGCCAATTTTAACTTATGTAATTAGTCACACACGCACTCTACATGCTACTCATCTACAGGTCTAGAGATCGAATCTCGGTGAGGTCTAAAATTGTCCGTACATGTGCGGATAGGAAATATATAGTGCTTGCAACATACACTCCGAAATTATATGCAATGCAGCGTTGACTCCAAATAGTCTATAAACGGCTGAGTGAACGCACCCATGCCCCACAAGGGGTTACTTGGTACAGAGAAGAAGAATTAGTAATGATAGGGGCAAACAATAAAGCCTTATTGTAATTCTAAAAGAAAAATGTATCCTTCTAATTTTATCTCTCAACTTCCTGTATTTATCTGTACCATAGATATGAACATTATAAGATACACATTATATATTAGTACCTAACCTACTACGAAATCGTATTTTGAATTATTAATATGTTCTGTTTAGATAAGAGATTTGTATGTACATAGATATCATAATCCAATTTAAATTAATAGAAAAGCCGCCTAACTTAGATGGTTTTTATCGTGTGCAACGGACATAGTCTATCAGAGAATTACCTTGGATATAAAACAGATCGTACTTTTTGTGGCTATTTTCAAAGTACATATCTACATACATATTCTTTTGCTTGTGCCTGTGATGAAAACTTAAATTCCATTTCATCATCATCATCATCGACTTATTTTCTATAAAAATGTAAATGTGCTTGACAGAAAACAAAGCGATGATTGGAAAATTATAGTGCTAAAAATTCAGGGTTAAAATTATAAGAGTTGTAATAGAATAAAATAGAATGCATGAAAATGTCGTGCTCTGTGGCTGTGATCGTTCGGTCGCCACTATGTGATACAGAGATTCAGAAAAGAAACGAGTTTCCTCGGCACGACCCGCGGCAATTATTCACAAGATGATAAGAAATATGCTTATCGTAATTAACTAACAATGCGGCTAGGAAGTGGTATGGCTGACAACCGTATAGCTAGACCCCGGATATTAGTGCAGTAAAAAATTGAAAAACGTGCAGTAAATATACCAATTCCTAAATGTGCATTTTGCGTGTAATATCAAAAAAACTATGTTTTATAGGCTTTTAAACGCACAGACTTGAAGCAGTCGACGAAGGAAAATATACTTTAAGAGGACTAGCTCTAAAAAATAAATAATTTTTACTTAAATACGGAACACTTTCAATATTTTAACCGAATGTAAGCTTCTCCCCATAAAATGCGCTCTATATTAGCTCATTTCAATAAGGTTTATTAGCTTTAGGATTCATCGCACAGCCTTTGACTTTACTTAATTCGTGAATGAATCGTTTTTTAAGGGGCAGATGTTCCTATTTGTATTTAATTTTAGTTAACCACCAGTTAATCAGCATGCACTCCACAAACAACAGCTGCAAAATTGTTTGAAAATCAACGGGCGTTTGACGAAATTCCCACATGGCCATCGATTTTGTTTAGTTTTATTGTTATTCAAGTTGTTGTTTCTTTCTCATTAATTTTATTCTCTTCTCTGTCTATCGTAAAATGCCATGAAATAGGCTCAAAAAATGAAAATATGCGTTTTCATTCAAAAACCCTAAAACGTGCAATTTTGTGCAATATACCATGAAAAATGCAATTTCGCAAACAGGACACTAATTAATCCTTGATCAGAGGTTGGCATGCGGGGTGTCATATCAAAGGGGACGCCGAGTACAATACATATCCGGTGTTTGTTTACTGTTTCAAGGACCATCAATTGAATAAATCGGGCTTAAATGAAATGAAAAATTCTCGCGTTTCCCGTAACTTATCATCTTTATCTTTCCAAAGCCATAACCACGCAATTTGTTTTTCGTTATACTAACGACCGATGTTTCGTAAAATAGATGAACTCTGTATTCTTTTAAGGAAGAGGTTTATTTACTATGAACTAATTCATCATGGTAATGAAAAAACTCTATGCTCCTAGTTCATTAATATTATGATGATTTTTTTTCAGTGTAGCGTCAAATTTCCTAAGAAAATTTTGTATCAGAAAGCTCTGATAAGGGACATAAAAGGGCACTAATTAATCCTTGTTCGAACGTGTTTGAATGAAAAATGTTGGGGTGTCATATCAAGGGGGAAGTCGAGTGCATTATCCGGTTTTTGTATCCTGTTTGAAGGACCCTAATCGGAATAATTCGGGCTTAAATGAAAAATCTGTAAGATTAGTAATTCGTATGCCGTCATGGCAGACTGCAACAAGAAAAAATACCGGAATATAATAATAGTGGTCACGACGTTCTTTTTAATATGACACCCCTCACGATTACGTTCGATCAGGGATAAATTTTCTTTAGCAAAATGAATGGCAGAATTTTCATTTGTTATAGATTCTAAGAAGTTAAGGAAGTAGTGCGGCAACTTAAAATATTTGCATAGTTGGCTTTGGAAGATTCAGATGATAAACACGAAAACTTCATTAAAACGCAATTTACTCTGTTGAAACTGGATGAAAATACCGAATATGTAATGTACTCGACGTCCTCTTTGACCTAACACCCAAGCATGATTAATTAGTCTTCTTATAGGTCCTTTTTCAGAGCTTTCCGATCAAATATTTTCTTAGCAAATCTAAATGGTAGAATCTTCATACTTCATAATATAGATTCTAAATTGGTTGGAAACTTGAAATATTTGCGTAGTTATGGCTTTGGAAAGATACAGGTGATAAGTTACGGGAAACACGAAAATTGTTCATTTGAGCGCGATTTCCTCCTTTGCGCGTCCTTAAAACAAGTAACAAACTCAGGATATGGAACATACTCGACGTCTCCTTTGATATGACACCCCCATGCCTACGTTCGATCAAGGATTAATTTGTGTCCTTTTATGTCCTTTTTCGGAGCTTTCCAAACATTATTTTTTCCTAGCAAATTTAATGGTAGAATCTTCAGCTATTATAGATTCTAAAAAAGGTAGTGATAAATTGAATTATTCGCGTAGTTATGGCTTTGGAAAGATACAGATGATAAGTTACGAGAATCACGAAAATTTATTATTCAAACGCGATTTATTCCGTTGAGCGTGCACTCGACTTTCCCTTTGATATGATACCCCGCATTCCGACCTCCGGTCAAGGATTAAATAGTGTCCTTTTTTGTCGTTTTCCGATCAATTTTTTTTAGCAAAATGATTTTTAGAGTCCTGGGACCCCACAGATTTAAAAACACCAAAAATTAGCCTTACTCATTTTTTTCGTTTTAGATGTTTTAGTCATCAACCCACCATGCTCCACTAGGAGTTGGGGTAAAACAGGAAGTATAGAATGAAAAACATCCCGTAATTTGCGGCCAGGCTGTCGAGATTCTGGGAAAATAGAGTGATTTGTCTCTGTTATTAATTATTATTATAAGTTGAAAGTTAGCGAGCTTACGAAAGGGGCTGAATTATGAAGCCTTCCCCCCTTGAGACGTAGGTCATAGGGAATGTTAGCCAATTTCTTCTTTCAGATAAATGGGTTCTTATCGAAGAAACAAAATAGATGTAAAAACTTTTGAATTGTACCATGGGATCATGCCGCTATAGTAGTAACCCCCATTTCCAAAAATTGGTTCGCGTAAGGCCGCAACCACACTGACCGGGGTTTGCCACGCAGAAGGACAAGGATGAGGGGGGAATTAAATTTTGCCATTTTTTCGGTATTCGGTAGCAGCTATAGCAGTGTGTTGGGGGAATCGAGAGCCCCGATCTTTTGCGTTGGCTTCGGCAAATTCCGCACAGTGTGGGGCCAGCATAGGAATAACTTTTTTCTTTGTGGAACAATCGTATAAAAACGTATAAAAATAAATGTGTATACCTATAAGTTACAAAACATATGTAGAAACAGACTAAACGGGGAAAGGTAGCACGGAGCTATCATAGAAACCTCACTCTAAAAAGTAAACTACTCTAAAAGAAACATTATTCTTTATGAACTTAACATATATCGAAGTCACAAAATGTATGTAGGTATATGTATGTGGTACATGCTTTTAAGTTATAAAATATTAGAAATAAAGCTTATCGGACCCCTTCCTGCGGTATAAAACTTTAAATTTTTTTCAAGTTTCGCGTTCCTTACAGGTATGCCTGTTATGTGTAGTTAGTGTGTGCTTATAAAACAATTACTTCACTATTCGTATGATAAAAGAGTAAATTACACTGAAAGAAAAGGGTGCCCTGAAGCAACGAAATTGTTAATTAAAGTAATGAATATTTACACCGATATCCCACCGAAGACGGCTTTCATCAGTCTAATGAATCTGATTTTATCAAAACAACGAGCAAAAATTTCATTAAACATATGAACTAATTCATAAAATTAACAACTTGTTCATTGATATAATTACTGAGTTCATCAATAAAAAAAACTGGCGCAGGCCGGCATCCAGCATCATGTGTTGACATCTATTTTACCTCTGCCCTGAAAAGTCATCAAAAATTAGCTATACCTACCTACAGTGGGAATCGATTCCGGGACCCTATGATTTGAAAACATACGCCTACCTACACCAACCAGACTATATGTTACGAAGGTTTATAAAATACGCTTAAAGCGATAGTGACATCAATATGTACTACTATGAACGATGTGTAATTAATGAACAATAACACCAAATTTTGTTCTATTTACTTACTATCGCGGCTAATGTATGGGTTCATAGCCGGAATGTACAATGCATAAGATTCTACTGGAAGTTCATTGTGTTCATGATCGCTTTACATTAAGTTGAAATTTTGTTTTCGTTATACTAACGACCGGTGTTTCGTAAAATAGATGAACTTTGTATTATTTTAAGGAAGAGAAGGTTTATTTACTATGAATTAATTCACCATGGTAATGAAAAAAAAATACCGGCGTACAGAGGGCTGCGCCCGCAATACGAGGGTTTTTTAGAATTTTAATGCATAGTGAATATTTTTTGTACATATTTTATATGCAATAAATAAGAATTGTGCACAACATTCAAGAAATGCTTCCTGTAAATCTATTTTTGGATTGGTCTAAATAAACGCGTTCCAGAATGAAAGGCTAGCGCCTTTCATTCTGTTCCACCTTTAATTAGACCAACCCAAAAATAGATTTACTATTTACCCAGTTTGTATGAAAGTACTCCAAGGCAAATCTACAGGTATTTTTCGATTTAAGATTTCTGATGGCTTTTGAGCAAAAAGGAACTCAGGCAAACGTAAGGATGACTTGGCTTTATATATGAACTGAATTATTAGCTGTAAATCTACTGTTACGGTTTTTTAAATCAAGGAAAAGCAACTTATGTATATGAAATGATTCCATGTCAGGGAACACAACCTAAGCTTTCCTATAAGCATTGAACAAGTATACTTTTGCAGCTATTCAGGGACACCCTGTTAATTTGGTTCTACAAACTTCAAAAATATTTGTGGCAAACACTATTACCATTCTATGTATTACCACCAAATTGCATGTTCATTGTTCAATCAAGTTAAAAGATATATGTACATTGAAGAAATGCTTAAGAGGCTTCTCTTGCATTGTGAAAGGCTCTTAGTAAATACTTGGCTATATTTCCGGTTTGGATACAGTTATTCGAATGAAAATTCATAGACATATTCCCTATGTAATTTTCTAAATTCTCTTAGAAGAATTTTCATATTTGGAAACCTAAGAGGGGCTACACACGAACAAATTGAAATTTTACAAATTTACTGTTATTTACTTTTCCTTAGCAAAAGTCAACAGTCTTAATATTTAACGTACATAAGGCCATACTGACCAATCTTTTAACAAAGTTTTATAGCGATCCCTATAACGGTTTAGAAAAACCGAGGTCGAAAAGGAAGTTTAACTTTAAACGCCAATAACTTTTTTACCGTTACTCGAAACTGGAAAGTTTTAACTGATATGAGATGTACTCGTTTAGATCTTTGATTTAAATAGCCATACGTCAATCTCCGATAAAAACTAAAAAAGTCGACTTTTTTCAAACGTTCGGGACACCCTGTTATCTTCTTCCTACCAACTTCTAAGATATTTGTGCCAAAGACTGTAACCATTCTACACATTCCTACCAAATTTCATGACAATCAGTTGAGCCGTTCACGAGTTATTTAGTGAACAGACGGACAGACGGACAGACGGACGGACGGACAAAATCGATTTCATAAGGGTTTTTTGAAAAAGTATTTTCTAAAAAACCCTAAAAAGTCTATACTCCTAGCTCATTAATACATATTATGATGATTTTTTTTCAGTGTAATAACTACCGAATTTTGGTTCCACAAATTCCCCTTTCCGAAACTTTAAGATGAATAAGAATGCTTTGCATATCATAATCATCTCAATTATCTACGTCTGCATCGCACTCTAATCTTCTCTCACTTAGAGCGCCGGCACACTACAAACTTTTAATCGGCCGATAGTTTGATCGTTCTTCTAATTAGCACGAGATCAAGTGAGATCAAGTGTGCGCACTTCCATATGGTCTCGTGCTGATTAGAAGAACGATCAAACCAACGGCCGATTAAAAGTTTGTAGTGTGCAGGCGCTCTTAGACACTGTTTACACAAAAAAAGGTACTTGATACTCGTCTACGCATCTCGCTTCACGGAATTCTTTTCATATTATGTATGGATTATCCTGTTTATTACTCTAAAGCTTTTCTGTATATCAAAAAACAAGTAAATTTTCCTATTTGAACGTCAGAATTTTGTTTATCTTCATCATAGTAATACCTACCCAATTTTCGAGTATGAGAGATTCTTTATTGATTACGTATCATCGTTATGGAAAAAAATCTGAACATTGAATGGACTTACCGAATTTATATCTTGACGAGTCAGACGATGACTTTTATGAAAGAAATGGAAAGTCGCGTTTCTATGACGGATTTTATTCGTTCTGATCCGCTTTTAATAAATTTATTATTTGTTGCTGCATCAAATACATACAGATACAGCTAATTTATTATATGTATGTTGAGTGTTTATGGCAACCGCTATAAGGCGATGAAATTGTCACCAAGTTACGAATATTCACGCCCCAGAGTTGTTACTATGCACACATGCATAGTAACAACTCTATCTGCAAATTGTGCAGCACTTGGTGCGAGAAACTTTTACATTGCAAGGGTTTAATTATTCCCACCCGCCACGCCAGATATGGTTCCTTACTTTTTTTCTGTAGATAGGGTAAGCCATACATACTTCAGTATTAAATGCAGATTGTCCAATAATTGTTAATTATAGCAGGTGAAAAACGAATCATCGTCTGGCGGTTCCGTCACTTCTTGGTGATCTGGAGAACTGAGATCAATCTATCAATCAACCTGTACCCAGCGAACATTCTGAATTCATACTGAAGCAATAGTCAACTCATTTCATGAAGTGAATTCACTTGAGCTTCATTTAGGCTTCAGTTTGATATCACATCGGATTCACCTACGTATAAAAATTTTTACGCCGAAATGAAATCATTAGGTGAATTCATCAGAATGAATTCATTAGATGAATACCAAATGAAACCATAAGGTGGCTTCAAAACGACTTCAGAATATTAGTCCCAAATGACCAGCATTCTAAGGATTGCTATTGTAGGATTCAGTTGCCTTTCATTTAATGAAGCCTAAGTGAAATCATTTCCTGAAAGAAAACTGAATACATTCAATATTATTCAGCTGCTGAAGATTAAATGAAATGCATTCACCTAGTTTTCATTTCCTGAAAGAAAAGTGAACACGTTTATTAATTGTTCACTAAGTGAAGTTCAAATGAAGTGTACATTCAGTATGGGATTTCAGATCGGTTTCACCTAGTGAATGTTCACTAAAATGTTGGCTGGGTAGTTATATAGCAGAATAATGCAGTCCAATGTTATGATGTGCAACGTTGATTCGATATAAGTATGTACATACATACATATACACTCCGCGCCACTTGAATAGCACATGCTAGACAATAGACAGATTTGCTTAACCTCAATATACCCCGAATATATACGAATAGCATAAGAATTTAGGGGCTTATTTTTTTATTTAAGTATATTTAATATTTTTTCAAAGACCTGAAACGATGGTATTTTTTACCAAAAATTGCAAAAATCCAAATATTAAAAGACCTCTGGAGGCCTGTAAAGTTCAATTTTGAATGGAAATGGACGGTATTTGACTCATTCTTAACTTTACACGCTTCCAGGGGTCTTTTGACATTTTAAGTGTTGCAATTTTTGGGTAAAAAATGCCATGGTTTCAGGTCTTTGAAAAACTATTCTGACTCTAATCGAGAGTAATCAAGCAAATGTCATAACGTTATGATCTCGCGGTTCCACAAAGAAGGTCACATTTCTCTCAAAACACAACAGTTATTTTCTCGGTTTGGGGTGTAGGTAATAGAGCATTTTCTTGCTGCTGCAGCGCAAAAAAAAATTTAAGAAATATTAAGATTTGCAGTTACAGTGGAGGAAAAATTACAGCAAGGTCTGCGTTGTTTTAGATTTTTCTTTAATTACAAATAATTGTAGAAAAACGCGTCCGTAACGGACACTAAATGCACTATCACCAGTTACCGGGTGTTGGGGTTTGGGACACCCTGTATAAGAACGTGTTGGGCTTAAAACGATATTATTAATTCAATTTCACGAGCATTTCGACATTTTATGAAAAGGAAAACATTAGTAGTAGTATTGGTCGGCCAAAGGTTCATAAATCCTATTTAGGATGCATTCATGAAATTTGCCAAAAATAATCCAAGGAAGTTAGATTGTGGAGGTAAGTTCAGAAATGGTTGAATACTGTTTCCAGATCAATAAATTATTGGGACTAGCCTTCCCCAAACACTTTGGATAATGTTAGTCAGTTCTGGGGAATATGGATTCTAATTTAACAAAGTCAGGTTTCCTCGATTCGGAAAGTAGGGATAGGTACATTTTCATGAAACACAATTCGGTGAACTTTTGTTAAGATTGGTCAATAAAGAAAAAAATTCTGAGAACTTAATTTTGGAAGGTTTATGTGACAGCCCATTATGTACATAGGGTTCTGATTTCATGTGTTTGCGGGTAAGTTTTGAAGCTTTACTTTACTTTCTACGCATTTTAAGTTTGACTAAGATTGGTTCATAAATAATACGTTTTCCTTGGAAGAACCTAATTTCGCATTGCTGGTTTCTATGACAACCGCATGATAAACAAAGCCAGCATTATTTAACAACTACATAAGTAAATTAAAAAATAAGCAACTAGTGCCGACGTTTCTTACAATTTCACAATAAATCGACAGAATTGTTTAATTTGTCAAAAATTGTTCAACGGATCGTTCCTGAATTGATTCCGTATTGAATCTTTTTTTCGTAATCGTTTTTAATGGAAAATTTGAATAAAATTACATTCGGAATTTTTCGAACAAAGGGGAAGACAGAATAATGATTACGCGGATCACTTTTCTAATAATTATACATTGTTATTTTTCTTATTAGTGACTATTGATGGCAGGCATTAGTAAATTTTCATTGCAGAATTACATTAAACACCAAAATACCAGGAAATCAATTTCGCAAAAAAAAAATAATGAAGCTCAATTCGAAATAAAATGTTTACCTAGCCAAAAATATCAGAGCAATGCTGTTTTCGTTTACAGTTACCGGCTGCTGGATGTTCTTTTGTTGTTGGTAAAATAAGAAAAAAACGGGTGAAATTAAGTTATTCACAAACAAAAGATTGTTATGTGTCCTTTTCGGGAAACGCACCAAAACAGAAACAAAGAAATAATTGTAAATTCCTTTGTTTCACTGGTTGGTTTATTGAAAACTTTGCTATTTCATAACTATTCCAGCTACTTATATTTTTATTTATTTCTGATTGATTGTATAGTCACAAAACCTAAAGATGCGCAAGAAATAGAGCGAAAAGTCGTTTGTATACAGAAATAAATAAAAATATAGCTGGAATAGTGATGAAATAGAAAAGTTTTTAAAGAAATAATTGCCATGCTGGTTCCCTAATGGTTTCCTCCTGACGAAGTCTTGGGGGAATTTAAGGAGTTTAAAGAACCAATAATCCCAAAACAAACATTGCGATTTCAAATTTTAGAAGACAAAAAAAAACCGTCACTAACACACAAAAAAGAAATTTGTGATTAGTTAGAGACGAACAATTTTACATATTTAAGATGGAGCCCCAAAATCGCTATACACAAGAGAGCCAGTAACATGCCGGATCAAGCTCTACCAGTGGTTGTCTCAGGTGGTGTTGTCTTGAAAGCCGCTAATATTAGCGATATCAAAATATTACTCCAAAAGCTATTTGACGAAGAATGGCTCGAAAGAGAAAATTTGTCACTCTTTGTCAATATATTTGAGGTGCTCAGCTCATGGAAGCTCTAACCTGAATGTGTACTGATACCGTGATTTTAAAAGAAAATCCTCAAAACGGAAACTTTCTTTTATTACTGAATTTTAATCATTTATTAAAAACGTACAAAGTAATTGAACGTGAAAACTAATAGCATTTGGAAAACTGCCGAATATAGAATATCTCTAGGTTTCAAATTTACGTCCTTGCTAATCCAAGCACAAGCTAAAGAAGCTTCCAAAAGACTCATGTTTTTTTTATTCACGTGATGATGTGTCACTGCTGTTCGTAAGAAAAACTAAACTTCCTATACAGAAGTTTGCTTTGAACACGATTGTCGTTTACCCTAATTTTATCCTTGGATTTTGCTAGGCGGCACAGAGTTTTGGTGGGCCGCTTGCCAAAATAAAAAAGATTATCTGATGTTGTCGTCACGTACACAAATAACGTTAGAGCCGTCAGCTTGGATAAGTTACAATTGAAGGGGTGGCTGGAAAAACGTTGTATGTTGCAAAAAACGTTGTATGTTGCATTTTTTCAGACCATTTTGTGTATCATTCCTTCTAGATATATAATAAATAATCAACCAATAAAGGTCAATGACTATGGAAGATGTGAAAGCATAGTTGAGAAGTGGAAGAATGTTGTATGTGTTACTTCATGTTCTTCCAAAGTGTGTCGGAACAACTTATATTCTTATGACGTTTTCCAAAAATTTATGAAATGCAACATACAACTTTTTTCCAGCCATCCATTCAATTTATGAAATTAGTGTTTGCGAAAATGACCAAAAGATCTTGCAACTTTCGACGATCTAAATGGTTTTTTATAAAAAAAAAAATAATTCTTTTATTTCTTTGAAAAATAGTCCCTGAACCTAGCCAATGGTCGCACTGATAAGTATGTAACTCGTTCTCTCAAACCAGAAGCTGCGTTTTTGTTCTATCGGGTACAGGACAGCACAACTTCTATTTAAATTCCCAGTTGAATTCTGTATAGAATAACTCGTATCTACATTCGCGTCCGGTATGGAAGTTTGTCCCAATCTATCCTGTATTCGATCGAATTAAACGCAACTGGTGACGTAAATACATACTCTAATTCAAGCAAAAGCCATAGTAGTTTTAACACAGTTTAATCTGCGGCAACAGTGTGAAAATCGAGACCGAATCCTTGGTCATAAATTATCACATGTAATGCACACGACATAGGTTATAAGTCCGTTAAAAATATGCTATGTGTAAAGCCGAAAACATAACTTACAGACCAAACATATAAAGAAAATGTTAAAAACACTATTACCTTATACACAAACAAACAATAAAATCCTTTTACTGGAAATTCCGAAATCAAAACACGTAGGTACTATGTCTCCACTTCCACGGCAAACTCTCATTCACCAATTACACTTGTTGCTGTTATCGCAAAACACATAAACTCCTCAAATCATTTTAATCACATTCGTACACATACCGAAAAATAACACTTCTTTTCGAATCACCCTTAAAGCGATCAAAACTTTCTAATCCCTGCTGATGTTTCACAACCAACTGTTGATGGTCGTGTGAAGACACTTTCCACTTAGCTCGTAATTTTATACACAAGAGCTACTTGAACGTAAACATACTCCTTCCGATCCTTCTTGAACAACTACACGTCTTGGGACACTTTACCACCAATTCACACAAATACGCACACACTCACTAAACCGCCGCTAAATTGTCTCAAAAATGTCCTTTCCGTGAACCACACTTTACCATTTATGTACACGGGACGAAATATCCTAGCACAGAAAGCGTGCCTGTAAACAAGGCAGGTATACACGAATTTCGCGACATCAACAAGCAGAAAAGCCTGTCTGTCCGAAACAAAACACAACAGACGCTAGCGAAAATGATTCGTATCTAAACAGAATGATTGTGTATGAATTCCAGATAACCGTCGAGTGCTATTCACTAAAAAAGCTGTTTTGGAGCTTGCTAACAAGCTCTACTGAGACATACAGTTTTTACCATAAAAATAATGCACTTTGTTCTTTATTTTATTAAAGCGTCTATGTTTGCATAAGTATTTACATATTTTAAAATTATACGACGGTATGCTAGAATGTGATGGTTAGAATCGATACTAGAAAGAGGCATCCTTATCAGCTGTTCCCGCTACTTGAAAAGTATGTATGTACATCTGGTTATAGCATACCTCATTCTGAATTTAATTTTTCAAGTTTGACATCATACTTGAAAAAGCATATTTGAGTGTAATACCTAGGTAATTTGGTAGAAATTCCAAATATGTACACACATGGAGTGAAGTTTAGCAATGGCGACACTTTCTATTACATTATGTATATTTTGGGAGCCATCAAATCATCTTAATTATTATTAAAAAAAACTGTGATTTGTAAAACTTTAATACAATACCATACTTACGAAAATATATTTCAGCTGAGCTGAGTTAAGCTTGTTGTAAGCCACACAGCTTTGCCCAAGCCGTTCTACATGAAATCTAAAAATTGAAACGTAAGCTAATATAGCGATTATGTGGTGGTAAACTAAATCCCTATTCAATAATAACACTAGACTTGCATATTATGTACTTTATTAAAACACGTGTTAACAGTGAGACGCCACAACCTCGACTGAATGTTCCAGTCGGAATTAAAATTGATGTTCGATTTAAGCGCCACGATGGAAAGTAGCAGAAGCTCTCAGCTGGACGCTACAGTACTCCCCCCTGAGTGACATTGCGGTGTCGCAATGCGAACGGTGTCGTTGTCGGAGATCATCGTGTAGTCGTGTGTGCCGTATTGCATGGACGGGGATCGATGCGTTCGAAGCATGGTGCTGCAGGTGCAGGACAGTGGAGTCACGCACGGATGTGCGGTTGCACGTTGCGTGTTGCAGTGCTGTGACGGCTGTGTTGCGGAACTGCTAGTTGCAGTGGTTGTGCAGTCCATGGTGTTCTCTGCGATGCGTACGGCGTACCTGCCGACCCGGCAGTCGTAGCACTGGTGGTTACGAATATGCCGGTTTGTCGAGTCGTCTCGTCGGTTCACAGGGATCAGCAAAACTCTGCGCGATGAGCGTGGAGCAGACTGCGGTCGGGAATTCCTGTTGGGCGCTGGCTGGTTGCGTTCCAAATGACAGGTGTTGTGGCCGTGGTTGTTGTGGCGATAACCCGGAATGCGGCGTCGTTCCGGGGAGTCGAGGTCGGTAATAACTAAGATTGTAAAAACACGGTCGCGGAGATCGGACTCGAAACGCGAAATTCACACATTTTGCGCTGTGGCTGTTCTACTACGGGGTCACCAATATAGGGACTATGTGGTGGTAAACTAAATCCCTATTCAATAATAACACTAGACTTGCATATTATGTACTTTATTAAAACACGTGTTAACAGTGAGACGCCACAACCTCGACTGAATGTTCCAGTCGGAATTAAAATTGATGTTCGATTTAAGCGCCACGATGGAAAGTAGCAGAAGCTCTCAGCTGGACGCTACACTAACACCTAACACTGCCATCTAGATGGCAGTGCAGCTAGCCTATATCTGATAGCACGATGGGCCCATGGCTTTTGGTTGAAATACATTTCCCGCATCAGCATCAGCAGAAAAATTTCAATTTAGAACACACGCATTTGCCTTTGATGACCCACATTGACAGCAGCAGCAGCGGCAGAAGCATTTTTTCTGCTTCTGCTGTCAATGTGGGTCATCAATGGCAAATGCGTGTGTTCTAAATTGAAATTTTTCTGCTAATGCCGATGCCGATGCCTCTGCCGATGCTGATGCTGACGCGGGAAATGTATTTCAACCATTGGGCTCTACGACCCCCATGTGGGTTCACGCACCGCCGTCTCTATATTAAGGCCGCAATGTAGAAATCTTTCGCCTACTGTTTGCACTGTTTTGTTGTTACTTTTAATGACGTCATATGCTTGTTGTTGTTGTTTGTTCGTGTAAATCCAAAACTTAGTAAGCAAACTATGACGGCATGGAACGGCTGAGTTACGGCCTTGATGTATCTAGATGGCGTTGGTTCACGTCTCTTCACAATCTATGTCTATCTCGAGGTCAATTTACAACTGTAGTCAGTTGCTTCGCATTGATTGTCAGACAAACTGTAGCGAAACTGAATTATTTAGTTCCTGCGCGTTAAGGAGCTTTCTCAGTGTTTGTTTATATTTTTGAATGGTAAACTGCTCGTAAACTGTGACAAACTTTACCAAGAGAACTGCTAAATTGCGCTCAGTTTCAAAAAGTCATCCACTATTGTTAGTCATCATACAATTTCGTCAAATACCTACTATAGTATATATTGGCCCATTCTCTCGTAGATCTTATAGAATGGTTAGTCTTATCGCCCAGTGAAGACACACACAATATTCAAAAAGCTTCTCCATTATATTGAATTGATTTTTTGTTAATTTTGCATAGTTATGTTATCTTTTGCTTATTTACGCTGTTGGATGAAAATGCGCAATGATTTTCTCAATCTAAGATGATGGCTTAAACAAGCAAAATATGGCGTAGCTATGCAAAATAAACAAAAATTCCATTCAACACAATGGAAAAGCTTTCTAAATATGGAGTGTGTCTTCTCTACGCGATAAGACTAATCAGCCGACAGGTACTGAATAAGAGCTATCAGAAACCCAGTCATAGTCACCAGTGGCGTAACGTTTCTAAAATATCTTGTGTGCGAGATCGAAATAATTAAACAAAATTGTTGAAACCACTATTTTTGCTGATTAGTACACGCTGTTGTAAATTTGGAAAAATATTGAAGTTACAAGTAACTCCAGGACTATATTTAAAGGGACTTACACTTCTTCTTCTTCCTTCATCATCAATGTGGCACGATAGCCCGACGTCGGGCCTTGGCCGCCTGAATCGTTGACCTCCAATTGTCGCGGTTACGTGACCTTGTCCTCCAGTGTCGGAAGCCCAGCAATTGATGGGCGTCTTCACCTACGGAGTTCTCCCAGCGAGCTCTCGGTCGTCCACGCAACCTCGCTCCGTCAATTCGTTGTGCGTTCATCACTTTCTTTGGCATGCGATTATCGTCCATCCGTTGTACATGCCCCGCCCATTGCAAACGTTGAAGCTTCACGATTTTCGTTACTTCCAGCTCATCGTACAATTGATACAACTCATGGTTGTATCGGATACGCCATTGATTTCGCTCGCGAATGGCCCCGTTCCTTCCTTGCCTCGTTTTTTATACCGCTCCATGGCATCGCGTCGCTGGACCTGCTATGGCAGCGCATCCCCTGTTCTGGCGATAACGTCTCAGCATATTTCTACAGGCAGCTCTATCTTGGATCGTGTCATCGCCGAGACCAATGCTTTGTTGTTGGTTTTTCATTTCACACATCCAGGTGTACTTCGGTCTCTGGCCTTGGGTCCATCAAGCGGAACTTCCATTGATATCGCTTTCTTTGTGTGGTTATCCAGGCGGACGCCTTTCAACATAGCAATACCAATCCACTTGTCGGTCTTCGAGCTTTTCGGTGATTGGTTGTTCTATAGACAAGCTACCTCGGATGTAGGTAATTTTGATATGGTCCCTTTTGGTTACACCAACTGACATGGGAGGATTTACACTATCGACAGTATATACTAAAACCTCACGATTCAATCGAGTAGCGGGTCGAAATTATTTGTTTTTTAGTTTAAATCCAGGATTTGTTTGTAGGCGATTATTAGGGTCTGTGTAAAAATGCGATTTACACTTGACAAATTTAGGTTTATTATGAAATCGTCTTAACTTTTAACACAACTTGACAGTAGAGTAGAATCCGTTTAAATGTACATTCCGAATATTTGATGCATGACTAAAACTGTTTTTTTTTCTGTTTTGTGCAACATAGGCGAAATTAACCACATTTTACCACGCTTTCTTATAGATTTAGTCAGGGATTTTGTTTTAATTCGCGTTATGAAACTGTTGAATTTTTTTCTGTTAATTGGATTTTACGTTTAGTATCAGAGCTGTTAATGGGTGAAGTCATTTCTTCTGCTCACTTTATTCAGATGTTTTATTTAAGAGCACTCCTAACTTGTTCATCTGTTTTAAATCTAGCTTCAGTGTGTCTGTGAAAAAGAAATCTAGTATTTTTTTTTTAAATCACAGTCCAAAATTGTCCTCTCCTCTTCATTAAGTTAGGGGGCCCCAGTGGGTTGGGGGCCCGTGTGCGACCGAGCACGTGGAACACCGTACGTTACGCCACTGATAGTCACTATCTACGTATAAATTGTTATGGCTCTGTGGAGAAGCATGTTTGATAAAATTAGACCGAACCTTACCCACGTCAAATGCAAAGTACAAACGAAAGAACCTCAATTTTAGCAACTTTAAGAACCTACGGTCTGAGGCTTCACCTTCTGCTAGTTAACTTGCTTATAATAACGAACAACCTCCAGCCTAACCAGCACCGCAACGGTTAAAAATACATACGTAATGCCGCACTCGATGCGAAAAGAATTAGGAGACCATAAAAAGACGTGAGTTCCCTTTAGGAACGTTGTGATCCTCTCCAATTTTTAGTGTGCTGAATTGTCCAAATTGAAAGATCTATCGATGTAGGATTTTTATCAAGACAAGAAAAGCTTTTAAAAAAATGATATAAAACGGAACCGATTTCAGGCATTTCCAAATCTCTATATCCTATAGTGTCGGACTACTACTATTATTCTTCTTCTACTCAGAACCGTATAGCCCCATGTGGGGCCATGGTGAGTTAACTCAGCCGTTTATAGGCAATTTCGAGTCATCGTTACATTGCATATCATTTCGGCAGTGGCGAAACAACTTCACTCGGGGCCCCCCGCCAACTTCTTGAGTGAGCCGCCATACAGTAAAAAAAAGCAGAGTGAAATCAATCGAAAACACTCTTGAAGGTCTATTCACACTTTTCAGTCATCAGTTACAGTCATTTTCCATACAAGTTGACAGATTGTCATTGAATCGATTGACTGACAATCTGTCAATTTGTATGGGAAATGACTGTGACTGTCACTGATGACTAAAAAGTGTGGATCGACCTTAAACCAACTCTTTATAAACATGATTTTGACGTTAGTGTTTCTACTAAAATTATATTGTACTTAAAATAACTTTGCTAACGGGTTTTTTGACTCTTTGCATTCTTATATTTAAGAAAGGTGTTATTGTGGTAACGTTTACTAAATTAATGATTTCATCATTTGTTTTTCTTTTTTTTTGAAAATAAAAACGCCCTCGCAACGCAGCATTGACCTCTATAGGTATATATATATACTCCTTTTTATTTTTAATTTTCGTTGTGTCAAAATGAAGAAAATGTATGAATTTGACAGAACGAAGAATCCAAAAAATGGATTTGAACGCTTCGTGTGTGGGCGGCCTAAGTTTACTTGCTAGACACTTGAAAATAGCGACACGTTATTAAGGTCCATCTAGATTAGTCGCCAAATGGCGTCACGTGCAGCCAAATGGCTGTTGTCATTGCATCCGAACTAGTCGCCATTTGGCTGTGCGTCCAGTTTTGATATTCAATATGGCAACTCAACCAACCGCTTGTCAAATTCAAAGTGACAATTTTGCAACTTTTGTTCGACTAATCTAGATGGACCTTTAATTCAACTCTGTTTCTTGTTTCAGCTTTAAATTTGAGTGTGCTCTAATTTAAATCCTTCAATTTTAAGAACATTTGTATACCTAATATTAAATTGAATACAGCAATTTTGGTAAGACTCCTTTCAAACAAAATATAGCCTCTGCAATACTGACCGTGTAAATACTGCAAGCAAGATAAAATATTTTAGTCTTCAAAGACATATAGAGGTCGTACTAACTAGTTTGAACTAAGTTTATTAACGCATTGCTCTCAAACTATTTTGTTCAAATTTAACAGTTCCTGACTGGTAGCTAGATTGGAATTTGGTCCGAAAGCTTAGAAAAGGTACTATCACCGAAAATGTTTTAAGATAGCTTATTTGCAGAGGGATTTAAAGAATCATTTGGAAAGGGTGGGGAGGATTACAAATTGCGGCTACAGTTACAGCAAATAGCTCAGCCATGCAAAGCATTTTTTTTTTGTGAAAACCTGCTTGTCTACAAAGAATATCTACGTCGAATTGGCTGTGTGAAGTTAGCCAGTCATTTTTAAATATGGGTCGGAAAGGTATAGGTTTGGTATCAATCGAAAGCCAAACGTTTGTTCATTTTGTAGGGCGTTTGTTCATCCTGGAAACGGAAGGATACAGGAATTATTAAGGAAAAAGAGATTAGTTGTGACGTCATCTTCACTCAACCAACGCCATCTACTCAGCTCAGCTGTACGGGTAACCCGTGTCCCGCGATCAATTTATGCAAGATCCACACCATCATCGTACAGCTGAGCTGAGTAGATGGCGTTGGTTGAGTGAAGATGACGTCACAACTAATCTCTTTTTCCTTAATAATTCCTGTATCCTTCCGTTTCCAGGATGAACAAACGCCCTACAAAATGAACAAACGTCTGGCTTTCGATTTATACCAAACCTATACCTTTCCGACCCATATTTAAAAATGACTGGCTAAGTTCACACTCACAATTTTAAAGTTGTTATAATTAAATAATTAGAGAAGAACAAACGATATTAATTGGCGAAGAATCAAGAACAAACGTAGCCGCAGTCGAACAAACGGTTCACCGAGCAAAAAGGCGCAATTAAAAAAAAATGACTGGCTAACTTCACAGCCCGTCGAATTGTTGTTTTTCGCAGTCGTGCTGTTTTTGTGGTTCAAGAAATTTTTCATGTGAGTTTTGGGGGCTGTGTGAAGTTAGCCAGTCATTTTTTTGAAATTAGGCCCTTTTGCTCGGTGAACCGTTTGTTCTACAGCGGCTACGTTTGTTCTTGATTGTTCGCCAATTAATATCGTTTGTTCTTCTCTGATTATTTAATTATAGCAACTTTAAAATTGTGAGTGTGAACTTAGCCAGTCATTTTTAAATATGGGTCGGAAAGGTATAGGTTTGGTATCAATCGAAAGCCAGACGTTTGTTCATTTTGCAGGGCGTTTGTTCATCCTGGAAACGGAAGGATACAGGAATTATTAAGGAAAAAGAGATTAGTTGTGACGTCATCTTCACTCAACCAACGCCATCTACTCAGCTCAGCTGTACGATGATGGTGTGGATCTTGCATAAATTGTTCGCGGGACACGGGTTGCCCGTACAGCTGAGCTGAGTAGATGGCGTTGGTTGAGTGAAGATGACGTCACAGCTAATCTCTTTTTCTTTGATAATTCCTGTATCCTTCCGTTTCCAGGATGAACAAGCGCCCTACAAAATGAACAAACGTCTGGCTTTCGATTGATACCAAACCTATACCTTTCCGACCCATATTTAAAAATGACTGGCTAAGTTCACACTCACAATTTTAAAGTTGCTATAATTAAATAATTAGAGAAGAACAAACGATATTAATTGGCGAACAATCAAGAACAAACGTAGCCGCTGTAGAACAAACGGTTCACCGAGCAAAAGGACCTAATTTAAATGACTGGCTAACTTCACACAGCCAGTTTTGGGTCCATAAATCTCGTGCACCCCCCCCCCTCCCGCCACGCGGGCTCTGCGGGCCCTTATGCGCCGTCTCTGCATTTTGGAGTGTATACATATGTATAATGTTGCAAGCACTATAGACCAACAGTTTGATTAATGGAATAGCGGTAAATTACATATTGACCTCTGAGCTGAACGAAAAGACATCAGTCAACTTATGTGAATTTAGCCCACACACATTCTCAAATTACGCTCGTAACCGTTTGTTCGCCGGCGGCTACGTTTGTTCGTGAATGTTCGCCAATTATTTTCGTTTGTTCGCTCTAATTGTTTAATAATAGCAACTTTAAAATTCGGTGGGTGAACTTAGCCCGCCATCTATAAATATGGTCGGATAGGTATATAAATTTGGTATGAGTATGAATCGAAAGCCAGACATTTTTTCGTTGTTTTGGGCGTTTGTTCGTCCTGGGAACGCAAGGATTCAGGAGTAATTAAGGAAAAACAGAAGCCGAGACACAAGTCATTTTTTTATATTCCAATTCAACTGGTTTGAATATTCCAATTCAACTGCTTTGAAATTAATGAATAAAGCAATGGTTTGTGTCTCGTCTTCTGTTTTTCCTTAATTACTCCTGAATCCTTGCGTTTCTAGGACGAACAAACGCAGAAAACAACGAACAAACGTCTGGCTTTGGATTGATACCAAATTTATGCGAATCCAACCATATTTATAGATGGTGGGATGCTATTATTAAATAATTAAGGACGAACAAACGAAAATAATTGACGAACATTCACGAACAAACGTAGCCGCCGGCGAACAAACGGTTACGAGCGTAATTTGAGAATGTGTGCGGGCTAACTTCACATAAGTTAGCATAAGCTGACGATACGTACAGCATTTCGCTGTACAGTACAGCATTTAGACCTATTGTACAGCATTGAGAAGCGTACAGCAAAATGTACAGCATTCTTGAATTATAGCACGATGGTAAGCCGGACATCTTTCCTATTAGGATCTTAGTAAAAACTCGCATAAGGACACACTTTTCACGAGGCAACACCACCCCCGACAGATTATGCCTATAAATGTTAATACTCCTTGAGATTGCATCCCGTGCTCAGTGTTGACCAAATTCAAGCGGCATGTGAATTCAATTCGCGCTAAGAGTAGGTACTAACAGGGCCGGATTTAGCCTATATGGCGCCCCTGGGCAGTAACGAATTTGCCGCCCTCCGCCACTTGATAAGCTTAAAGGTAGCAGTTGTCACCTCACAAAGGAAATGCAGGCAAAACGTTAGCGGGCGTAAGTGAAGAATATTGAAAATTTCAATTTTTTTTACTAGTAAGCGTATTTTGTATGCTTGAAAATTTTTTAAGTTGCTTCCTAGGGGTGAATCTAGGTGTTCCGTGCACCTCCCAAAATTGTTTTAGGAATGATTGAAACTCCAATGATAACATAGAAAACTGTACAATTCTTATTACATTCGGCTTTTCACTTTCTTTAGAAATGCGTTAATGTTATCTAATTTTTTTTGGCGATCGTTTCGGAAATAATTTGCGAATTACCCCAACAAATCAAATTTCCTTTATTAGCATCATATTTAACCAGAAAACGTCATATCGAATAAATCCAAAATTAAGAAAGCTTACCGTAAATTTTGAACACACCTTGACCTAATTTGTTTTCGGTGATAAAGATAACGAAAACGAAATGGGAAAGCACTTACTGATGTTATTCAGCAAAAATCATTCTGTGCCTAAAAAGTTCTAGATTTTCCTGATTTCAACTAGTTTAAATTATTTTTTATTTTCAATGGAATTTCCCGTTTTTCTATGAAAAAAAATTCAAATTCAAAAATTTAAGCGTAAAAATTCTTAAAAATTTAGTTAAACCTATTCACCCGATAGAAACTAAAAAAAAATTGATAGCCAATTCCGCAATTTCTAATATCGAGTCTTGGACCTCTCCCGTAACCAAATCCTTGCTTCCCAGCGAATTTGATGTGGGGACAAATTTTAAAAGTAATCGAATACACGAAAATGTGTGGTTAGATGAGTTACTTGCTTGGGGACGTTTTGAACTTTCCAAAGGATCGCTATCAACAAAAATATTTTTCGTTTGTTTTTCTTCAAGTCTGGGACAATTTTAGAGGAGCTAGCAGCCAAGTACTCGCGTATTTATATCATTTAATGTGGCTTCAGGCATAATAATGTTTAAAGTGAAGCCAAAGATGATTTATTATTCTCCTACTTTAATTGAACTACAGGCCGCCATGCCATTCAGAGTGAATGAGTGTATGCTTCAAGCAAAATTTGTATTGAATATGTACATCTAACTAGAATAAATTAAAAAAGCAAATTATTTTCTACAATTATGTTTCAGTTTTCAAAATTCATCTTTCCCATAATTTTACACTAATGAAAAACATTTAAGAATTTGCCGCCCCTCAAATTCTGCCGCCCCGGGCAGTAGCCCAGGTTGCCCATATGGGAAATCCGGCCCTGGGTACTAACGTCGTCAGTTCACGTGAAATCCATGCAAATACTGTCAAAATTTGGATGATCATGAAATCGAATTCGCTTGGTGGTACTCACTTCACATGAAAGTCTCCCCACCAGTTTTTTACATTTCGCCAGCGAAAATAATGCAGTTGCACTTTATTTCACAGTGAAAAGATGTCATCGACAATCAATCAGAACGCGAGTGAACATTATCTTAAATTGCGTGAATAAAAAGCAAGTCACTCAATGTAAGATAAATGTTCACTCGCGTTTTCATTGATTGTCGATGACATCTTTTCACTCTGAAATAATGTGCAACTGCATTATTTTCGCTGGCGAAATGTCAAAAACCGGTGTGGAGACTTTCATGTGAAGTGCGTATCACCAAGCGAATTCGATTTCATAATCATCCAAATTTTGACAGTATTTGCATGGATTTCACGTGAACTGGCGACGTTAGTACCTACTCTTAGCGCGAATTGAATTCACATGCCGCTTGAATTTGGTCAACACTGAGCACCATCATCCAAATTTTGACAGTATTTGCATGGATTTCACGTGAACTGACGATGTTAGTACCTACTTTAACAAGGAAAATATGCAGAATTTCTTTTTTTAGTATACCATAGGAGACTCAAGTCATTACCCCTGCTGCGATTCAGAAACATTGAAGCGAATGAAATTTACTGGAAAAACACTGGAAATGCTACAAGAATTGCCAGCCACCGACCTCTTTCTCCGCTGAAGAGCCCTCATGCGAAATGAGAATCTAATTGGAAGAGAGCTTTTCTGCTACATTTTTCGTTCACTTAATGCAGCCATTGAGTGCAGCCATTGAGTTTGCAAAAAAATCTGACAAATTCGAAAGGTACACAAATATTACTTCTTTCTGTCCTGCTTTTTCACTAGCATTGTCCGGCCAAACGACGATTTTTGGTGGATTTGTCCTGCTTTTTACGTTAAAAAATACACGAGCGTTAGTCATGGATGATGTTGAAATTCTTAATAATGAAGAACGCAAAACCTCTTTTTATTACAATGAATTTCACAATAATCCGAAATTTTCCAAGTCTCTCAACGAATTCTTCGCTTTTAAATCGTACAAAATTATCAAATCATGCCATAAAATGCAAAATTTCGTCGAAAAAAATTCTTTTTTTTTTTCTCGGATTTTTTACAAAGAACTTTATATGTTTTCATTTAAAAACCCATCCCGGAACTATAGCATATCAATTGATAAATTTCAATACATTTTCATGATTAAAGACATCGAAGCGGAGCAAGTTTCAAAGCAAATTCGCTCCGCTCCACACTGCAAAAAAAAAAACGGTCCGCTCGTTTGCTCCGAAATTTAAGGTCGCTCCGCTTTACTCCAAAGCCATAAATTCCAGGCTATCTCAGAAAATTTTTATAAGATATGCATAATAATGTTTAAAAATTAGTGCACGTACCACCAAAGCTGTGAAGGCCCTTAGCCGAAAATGTTATTTCATACAAAACCCTATTCTGTGTACGTTATGAAGCGCTCTATTTGGGAAACCCTTTATTAAGGAACACAGGAAAATGATACTTAATTTACCATAAGAGTGGTACCTCGACATTGTTGCATTGCTTTTATTCCTTGAGGAGCAACAACCAAGCCACGATGTTCTGAATATACTTCAGGACGATATTCATCATTACGAATGGTGTGAGTTTTGGTCTCAAAACTGTGTGTACAGCATTGGTCCCTTCAGGATATGGTCAGCTTAAGTTAGCAAGAATCGTAAACAGTTGCGCAACATGATCGAATACTGTTTATGAACTGCTCCGCAGCAAGGTCAATTGTTTAGTTATTATTTGGCAGTTCCAAAATCATTGAAACTATCAAAACAAGTGCGACACTTTAATAGAATATTTTTGCAAGTACTTTTAGAAAATTTCTGCAAGTACGAGCATTAAGCTATTTGGACAATTACCTATAGCCTAAAGCGGAGCGGAATATACCGCTTATAATAAAACTAGACCGTGAGAAAGATATGACTGAAGTACTAAATGTTAGTCAAACTGTACGAAAAATTGGAAGAAACGACCATGTCATAAGACATTTTTCTTGCAGATGACTCGAATTATAGGAAAAATATAAAAGATCGGACAAAACTTGCGATAAACTTCGGGGAGTCTCGAATGTGCGTGAGCCTGTGTCCAATATTGAGGTAAAAAAGCCTTTCAAGCCAGAATAAAAGCGGTTCAACCGGTTATTTGGAAAACACTACATGTAAGGAGACTCAAAAAAAAATGCGAAGATCACAGCTGACCGGAAAGAAATACGCTTGATCTTTTGTCGCTAGCATATGTGTGACGTGGAAACGTGAACCGAGACTGTTTGTATTTTTAGATGAAAGATTAATTTAACGAGACCGAGGCTAATTTTGGGAGAGGCCGAAATTTGGATTCCCTTCGCTCTCCTCGTGTTAAAAGGTTTTTTTTGGCGTACATACGGCTTATACGCCCATTCTTTTCCTTCCGTATTCATAAAAGTTCCGTTGCGTCGACAAAATAATATTTGTGCGGGGTTTGGTTGGAAAAAGTGGGCAAATAAATAAATTCTCATAAATCATATATGTACATATGTATACTTATTTTTATCCCCACGATCTACAAGACAATTGGATAGTTTCCATATAGTCCACAGTCCAAGCAGGGGGTATTTTGGTATATGGAGCTTTTTAGCTCCATTCTGAACGTCGATGCTCGCAGAGTTCTATATATAAAGCCATACTTTAAAAGGCTAGCTCGAAGCATCTGATAATTAAAAATCCAGTATTTCGATGCAAGAGAATTAACTTAGACTATAATGGAGTGCATTGTTGGCTATTTCGTTCAAATACTAGAAACAACGTAAAGACTCTTTTTCCAAGAGAATTTTTGTAGTAATTTTACTCAAAATTGAGTCAATCCATTATTGAAGCCAGTTGAAGTTCTTATGTTTTTTAAAATGTATTTTTTTTAATACCGCAAAAAGGTTTTTTTTTTAATTTCCTATTCAAGTGTCACATTTTTCCTGATAGATTCTATGAGTTTATTAATAAAAAAAATATTGAAAAACCTATATTTATGATTTTGCAATTTCTTTTCATATACTTTCTTTGTACCCTTTCTCTAATAAATAAAAGAAGAATATGGTTGCAATTTGTGGACGATACAAGGTTCTGAAAAAGTAATTTTTCAATGACGTATTCAAGTGGTCTCATGAAAGAAGTTTGAAGTGCCGATTCTTAGGGGCGCTTTTGGAGTATTATTTATTATTATTCTTATTTGACATTTAATGTATTTCATGAGCTGATGAAGTCACTTTTTTCTTTCAAATTCCGCCCACAATAACTTGGAGCAAATTAGGCAAAATGTTAATTCCTTAGGGTACATTAAATAAAGATTATATTTACTAACACTGTGGGCTAATACCTTTATGAAGGTACAAATTTACTTTACTGATTCAATGAGATAACGATTTTAAACTAGTTCTCTTTCCAGGACAATGTACCGACAGAGAATCATAATCGTCCGATATTAAAGTCCCGAGTTTAGTTGCTTCAAGCACAGTCGGATTTTCTCATGAAATTTGCTATGCAATTTATAAGCAAATTCGTTAAGTTACCAACAACATTACCTCAGAATTTAGCAGTAAACTCGTTAATTTAATCGACACTTAACGCATAAACTTTCAATCGGTTACAACAATTTTGAGGTGGGCATTTTTTTATTGGTTTGGAAAAATATGAAATTCATCTAGAAAATTAGTATTTTGAAGTGGAAATGGTATGAATTAGCTCAATTATAAGTTGAAGTTTTGTGTCATAGTACCTATAGTATAATATTACTACATATTATAGTAATTTAGGTAGTTCATACATACATATATACACTGTAAAAAAAATTACTCCAATAATAGGAGGAAACTTTTTTTCCTTCTATTATAGTAGTAAATTTACACCATGATATGAGCGAGAGTAATTTTACACTTTACGGTGTAAATATTTACTACAAAATTACTTACATAAATAAGTAAACTTACTCTTAGAATTATGTAAATTTAAATCAGAAATAAGCAAATTTGCACTGGAACTGTAAATTTACACCGGCGAAAATGTAAATTTACATCTGGGTTTATGTAATTAATTAATAATATTTACGGCAGCCGGTTCTTCGATTTTAATCGTCTTGGAGCTAATCGTTATTCCAACGGCCAAGAGCTGGCACACCCCCTTCGGTTCAACATCAAAAAACGCTATAACAACAACAATAATATGATGCTCACACGAAAGCACTTCGGACGGAACAGACTATGTGCACACAGAGCAAGCCACTTGACAGATACAGGAAAATGCAATAATTCACAAAAATATTGTAGCACACTCAGTTTTACACAAATGTACGTGTAATTTTCACACCAAAATCGCAATATTACATGAAAATTACACAAAAATAAAGTAATAGCACATCTTCACACCAAATGTGGTGTAAAATTACACCAAAATAGAGAAATATTAAAAAATCTGTGTAATATTACACTATTTTGTGGGTTTACTAGAAATTTTGTTGAAAAATAAACGTTTACTGTAATTTTGCGAGAAAAAAGGTGTAAAATTCAACGAATTTTCGATGTAAAATTCAACCTTGTTTTTACAGTGTACGTATATGTACATATTTCAACGTTTCTATTTGACCAATAGTGCAGTCAAAACATCCCATTTTAGGCCTCCAAATAGAAAAAATAGAGTAATGGGCTGGTTACACAGTACGAGTTGCTGACCTGACAGTGGACAGCTACTGCACATGTGTACTCGCATGAAAGTAGCTCGACTCGCATCGCCCGGTCACACAAGTGCGAGCTGTCGGCAGAGTAGAGAGCTACTGCACGTATGTAGTTGCATCTCAGTAGCATGTAATGTCTCGTATAATAGGTGTGTTTTTTGGTTATCCCGTGCAGGTTTGGGTAACAAAACTCCATATAAAAAATGCCAGCTGATCCACCTGTCATTTTTTTTATATGAAGTTTCGTTACCCAAACCTACACGGGATAACCAAAAAAACACGCCTATTGTTGTGGCTTCTATCGTGATAAGAGCGGTTACAAAAATACTTTGCGCTTTTAGCGTACATCGGGCTGTCGTCAGTACCACTTCCACTTTTTTTAATTTTTAAAACCTCTTGGTTATATGCAGAACGTAAATTTTTGATTTTCTTAGTTACTTCACTTATATTTTTTAATGCCATTTCTACATACACGAATAAATTGCAGAGACGCTTTACGCAAATCTCGGTTTTTATAGCTCGGATCCAAACAATTGTTTGGTCCTTGTATAAATCGACAAATTTCAAATTCTGCTCCGGAGTCCATCTATCCATTGTTGCACAATAAGCTCACACTGTAAACGACAAAATTTACAGACGAATGCACCCGGGGCGGTTAATTTCGAGCAATTGTTATTTCGCAATCGGTGCAATTTCGAAAGTCCGAATCTTATGCCTTGGTTACACAGTGCGAGCTATCGTGCGAGTTGGCCTAGACAGCTACTGCAGAGCAGCTACTTGCACCATGTGACCGCATCATACGAGTTACTGTCATGTGCGATTCGGTCAGTAGCTCGCATCCGAGTTACTACAACATTTTTTGTTTTGACTCGGCCACTCGCCCCCAGTCAACGTCAGCTGGTATCGCATACTACGATTCGGACATTCGAAATTGCACCGATTGCGAAATAATAATTGCTCGAAATTAACCGCCGTGTGCATTCGTCTGGAAATTTTGTCGTTTACAGTGTGAGCTTATTGTGGAACAATGGATAGATGGACTCCGGAGCAGAATTTGAAATTTGTCGATTTATACAAGGACCAAACAAACCTGTGGAATTGTTTTAATCCGAGCTATAAAAACAGAGATTTGCTTAAAGCGTCTCTGGAATTTATTCGTGTAGAAATGGCATTAAAAGACATAAGTGAACTAGCTAAGAAAATCAAAAATTTACGTTCTACATATAACCAAGAGGTTTTAACAATTCAAAAAAGCAAAAAAAAAGTGGTAGTGGTACTGGCGACAGCCCGAAGTACGCTAAAAGCGCAAAGTATTTTTGTAACCGCTCTTATCACGATAGAAGCAGTGTTCACTCGCTCACTTCGCGACAACATTATACAAGACATGATATGCTACTGAGATGCAACTACATACGTGCAGTAGCTTACTCTGCCGACAGCTCGAACTTGTGTGACCGGGCGATGCGAGTCGAGCTACTTTCATGCCAGTACACAGGTGCAGTAGCTGTCCACTGTCAGGTCAGCAACTCGTACTGTGTAACCAGCCCATTAGTATGCAATACCAGCTGACTGGGGGCGAGTGGCCGAGTCAAAACAAAAAATGTTGTAGTAACTCGGATGCGAGCTACTGACCGAATCGCACATGACAGTAACTCGTATGATGCGGTCACATGGTGCAAGTAGCTGCTCTGCAGTAGCTGTCTAGGCCAACTCGCACGATAGCTCGCACTGTGTAACCAAGGCATTAGGCTATTTTTTGTGGTTTTTGAATCAGCGGACTCCCAGGAATCTAAGACTCATTTTGCTAAAAAAAAATTTGATCGGAAAGGTCCCAAAAAGGACACAAAAGGATATTCTTTAATTCTTGACCGTAGGTCAGCATGTGGGATATCAAGTCAAAGGAGACGTCGAGTACATTACATATCCGGTGTTTGTTTCCTGTTTCAAGAACCCTCAACGGAATAAATCGAGATTAAATGAAAAATTATTGTGTTTTCCGTGTATCTTTCCAAAGCCATAACTACGAGAATAATCCAAGTTGTCACTACGTTTCTCACTTTTCCAAATCTATAATAGGTAAGGATTCTACCATTAAATTTGCTAAAAAAAAATTATCGAAAAGCTATGAAAAAGGACACTAAAGGACACCAATTACAAACCTTGATCGAACATGAGCATGAGGGGTGTCATATCAAAGAGGACGTCGAGTGCATTGCATATCCGGTGTTTGTTTCCTGTTACAAGGACACTAAATGGAATAATTCAGGCTTAAACGAAAAATTACGGCTTTAAAAAAATACAAATACGAGAAACACGAAAATTTTCCATTGGATCCCAACTTTCCACTTAAAACAAGTAATAAACGCCGGATATGGAATGTACTCGACGTCCTCTTTGATATGACACCCTGCATGCCCACGTTCGATCATGGTTTGAAATTAGTGTCCTTTTATGTCTTTTTTGAGAGCTTTCCGATCATTTTTTTTTAAGCAAATTTAATGGTAGAAACTTGAGCTATTATAGATTCGGAAAAGAGAGAAACGTACTAACAATTTGAACTACTCTCGTAATTATGGCTTTGGAAAGATACACGGGAAACACAGTAATTCTCCATTTAATCTCGATTTATTCCGTTGAGGGTCCTTGAAACATGGAACAAGCACCGGATATGTAATATATTTGACGTCCCCTTTGATTTGATACCCCACATGCCGACCTCCGGTCAAGGATTAAAGAGTATCCCTTTTTGTCCTTTTTGGGACCTTTCCGATCAAATTTTTTTTTTTAGAAAAATGAGTTTCCTGGGAGCCCACTGATTAAAAAACCACAAGAATTAGCCTTACTCTATTTTTTTCTATTTGAAATGCTAATACGACTGCACTACAAAGGATTCTTCTTACTTGCTTTACGGGACAACCGCGTTGTTGTTGCTTTTTCATTTAACACATTCGAAAGGTATTATATTCGTGTATGATTCGGAAGCTTTGCCCCCATCAATTTGCGTATCAAGTTCTTTGTGTAAAACTAAGAAGCAAATTGGAAAATGTTGTCCTAAACCGCATAAATACCACTCATTTCATTCGAAATTTTAGGAATTGGTAAATACTTGACCCACATAGTAGTTTAACGTATCAACAGTTAATGCGGAAATGTAAATTTATACGCCATGATGGAATGTGATAGTCCCCGGCCCTCGAAGAAAATATTGGAAACTGTCAGACCCATTTCATTCTGCTAACAATTTAAGAAGTGAAATTGTTTTGCCTACAACCAATAAAGTAAGGAGAATGGAGAAGAATATGTATTGCGTATATTTGTCACGTTCGCTGCTTGGACGATAAGGACATCCGCCATTGAACCGTATACATATGTAACAACATGACACTCAATCAAGCAAACAATTGCGATGAATTCCCTCAAATGATACGTAGATAAATGCGTTTGTAATATATGTACATACATACCATGTTGTGTTTATGGGTTTCTCAAAGATATCGTGTATGTACTCTGGAAATAAAAATAAAGCAAGTCAATTCGCATTATCAGTGTCATATGATGGCAGTTATTTCTTTATTTTTTAGGTATGCATAAAAAAGTTCAAGGATGACCTTTCTCAAATCTCAATATGTGGCTTGATTTTTAGGAACGGAGTTTATTCGGGTGGAAACATAAAAACAGCAACTAACGAATAAGAGCTATATAGGCCAGTCAATAAACCGAAATATAAGGCGTTAGGTCGCAAAAAATTGCTCGGCTCTGGTTTTTTGGGATATTGTTAGGATAGATACCAGAAGTGGTAGATACACTGCGCGACAAATGCTTAGGTTCACTTATATTTCCTTCCATGAAGCGGTAAAATAAAACCTTACCAGTTCAAGAAATGTAATTTTTGGAAGTATTAAATATCACAAACAAAATGAATGGACTGAATCCCCACAGGACATTTTCCTTATATTACATTAATTGATTTAATTCAAAGAGTAAATTTCCAGTGCGACAATTGCTTAGGTTCAGGGACGATTTTACCGTTTTACATAATGTTTTCGCTGAAAAATATTTCAGAAAAGTATGAAAGAGGATAAATACGAAAAAACAGGAGATTTTTTTTTTTAATTTAATAGTGGGTATTTTCGCCATTTTTATTTATAATTTCATAAAGCCTTCGAGGCAGGTAATCGTATAAAGAATGCAGCACAGATATCGGTATTTTAGACCAAGCTGTCTTAATTCCATGAATTAACTCTTCTTTAGAGTCGTATTGTTTACCACTACTGTAATCCTCCCAAACAAGCCACCCCCAAATGTTGAATGCCAGGGGAGATGGGCACCCAGTCTAACAAAGTCACATTTTTCTCCTCAATAAGCGATTTAACCACCCTCGCTGTATGAATTGGGGCAAGATCATGTTGCAATATCCAAGGATCGCCTCCGTACATGACATTTATCATAGGAATTTCCTCTTCTAAGAGCTGTTTATAAGATGAACTGGTTTGGTAACCTCGTAGAATGACCAAGTCCATAGTTCCATGATATGATATGGCTCCCCATACAATAACGGAACCTATTCGGAAGTGATGGCGTGACAGGTACATAGGGTCCTTCCTATATAATCACGATAGTAGGAGAACCCATCTGGACCGTCCACACAAAACCGTTTTCCATCCGTAAATATTACCTGCCTCCATTGTGATGTCCAGTTCATGAATCTTGAGGTGAATTCCAGGCGCTGTAGGCGATGTTGCGGGGTTAAGGCTATTTTTTTCTTTAATCGTAAACGTTTTAAGCAAGATGAAGATCTAAGAACTCGTTGGATGGTCCTTACACTTGCTGATAACACCAAAATCTCCCCAAGCTTACGCGCAGTAAAGGGCGAGTTCGAGGCTTCTCTTAAGAGACTTCGCCTTGATGCACCGGAAATCGCTTTTTCTGCCTCCTGCGTATCGTCGGCCATAATTTCCACTATCTCGTATAAAATTATTAACAAGGTTCAAGCTCCGCTGAATCCGTATTGCAATTTGTCGGTTTGAATATCCTTCTTGCTTTAGTATGGAAATTGCCGCCTTTTCCTCGGCAGAAAATTGATTTCCTTTTGACATTATCCACAATACGACTCACAGAGTATAACGCGAAAAAAAATGTTTCCACAAACACTTCTCACCAGGACGAGATAACTCTGTAAAGTAAGTGAACCTATACAATTGTCGCAGTGGAAATTGCGATTTTCATTTTAAAAAATTCCATTAGCTATGCGAGTTGCTTAATAGAAATGTAATATTTATTAAAATAACCGTTAGTTGAGAGAGCATTATTTAAAAATTATTTCCGATCAGAGTACATAGAAATTATATAATTTTAAAGGAAAATATCCATGAACCTAAGCATTTGTTGCGCAGTGTATGTACCTGTGCTAACCCCGTGACAATAAAAAAACCTCAAATTGTTCGGACTTTTTTCATATTTTTGTTTGTAATTTCTAAAAGGTGCTTCCTAGAAGTAAGTTTTCCACTGCACTATTAAAGCTAAGAAAATCTTCTTTAATTTGAGTGTAACCCCAGCTTTTTAGGCGCAAAATATCCCAAGATACAGCACAACATTGTTTTTTGTAAAAAAGTTCGAAATTGTAATTTCAGTCATGTTCCGAGCTGAATATCGGCTTAAATGCGCATTCTACGGAGAAAGTCATGTGACATGAAGTTATAAACCAGTTACTTAGCTGTATATATTTCGGAACGAATGAAATCAGACCATGGGGTCATAGGTCTGCCCCTGAAAATTAGGTTCTTTTAAGAAAACATTTTTTCTTTATATACAATATTAACCAAACTTCACCCAAGTATGTTCCTGGTTAAGCCTAAAAAAATATCTAGGAACGGATGAAATCGTAACACTACGTTACAGGGCTGTCATACAAACCAATTTCTGAAAATTAGGCTCTTCTAAGAAAAACTTTTTTCTTTATGAACCAATCTTAACCAAACCTCACCCAAATGTGTTCCTAGTAAAGCCTCAAAACATATCTAGAAACGAAAGAAATCGGAACACTAGGTCATAGGGCTGTCATACATTATGAACCAATCTTAACCAAACCTCAACCAAATGTGTTCCTAGTAAAGCCTCAAAACATATCTAGGAATGGATGGGTTCGGAAGATTACGTCATAGGGCTGTCACAAACCTCCTAAAATACGATTTCGGACTTTTTTACAAAAAAAAAACCTTTTTTAAAGAGCTGTATCTTGGGATCCTGTGCACCTACAAAGCTGGGGTTACACTCAAATTAAGGAGATGATTTTCTTAGCTTTAAAAGTGCAGTGGACGACTTACTTGTAGGAAACACCTTTTAGAAATTACAAACAAAAATATGAAAAAAGTCTGAAACTTTTGAGGTTTTTTGAGGGTTATGGGATTAGCACAGGTTTTTCGAAGTTGCAAACTTTGGTACACTTCTGGTATCTATCCCAACAATATCCCAAAACAACAGAGCCGAGCAATTTTTTGCGCCTTCAAATCGTTAAATGACTGGCCTATATACGGGTATATAGAGGTAACATTTTTAAAAGCTGTTTTACAGTTAATCTTTCGTGAAAAGGCCAAATCTCAATATTCCGATCGCTCGAATGACTTCGTATAATCATTAAATTTATTGGTGTCCTTCACCCATGTACATATGTACAAAGAACGAATTTTGTTCGTCCTGTGGGACACATGGGACAGTACATATGAATACAATGCGATTTAGAAATCACCTATCTCCCCTACCAATCTGGGGATCAAGTATGGGCATATTTTTTGGAAAAAAAAATTGAAGATAAGAGTCCCTGGTGGAACATGAATTAACTTGCATTTATTTAAAAGTTATGGTGCTCTTATTCAAACAATAAATTAGAAAAAAATATTTTACTATTCGGTTACTTTATAATTTTTCGAAAAGGTTAAGTGTATTATAATATCGTGAGAAAAAACTTTGATGTATGTACCTATCTATTTTTGTCCTCAGAATACATCATCATTCAGTTCAACATTATAATCATACATATAAGGGGAAAATTACCAACTTTCTCCCCACTTGGCCCTATAAATCAATACTTTACAAATAAACTATTCGACAAATGATCACCACTCAACTACGCCTAATTTACGATTAAAATGCAATCGTGGATGAATCCCAATGCATTTTAACAGAACTTTTGTTATACATGCTCATTCTTTTTGTCTTTCTTCTACATATTTCCTTTAATACTTTCCAAATATTTTCTTTCTCTCAATTTTAAATGGAACATTATTATTTATCGTTATAATCAAACATGTAAACAAGAATAAACAGAATAGCAAAATGTCACAGGTAAACAACGTTAACCTACTCTGACATATTGTCAATAAGATTTTCATATTTTATTTACTCTTCATGCCCACCATATCCTTGTTCTGCTTGCCAAATGTTGACATATGAGGCAGGTTAATGTGGTGTGATTTAGTCTATGCTCAAGTTATCATGTATGCATCACTTGATTCACCAACCCTATGGATTTATTTTTAAACTGCCAACAATCAGTAACTGTGTGAGTTTAAATGAACATTTTGTTTAAAGTTAATCTTTACAAAACAATCAAAATTAAATTAAAGATATATTGATAATGTACTAATGTACATATACGAATTCGTTCTAATGTATTGGGAATATGGAGAACTATAGCTACTTATTAATTTGCTCAGCATTGTACATTGTACTTATTTGAAAAAAATCCCGAGCGGGGAGTTGGGCGGGTCGGAGTCGGATTTTGTCACATCTGGAGGTCCCCATTCCCAAAAACGGCAAGAGATAAACAAAAATGATCTGAGGACGGAAAAAACTACATAAAATTACCTTTCCAATGATATAAAACACATTAGAGTTTAATTAAATATTTCGGCGCTAGCCTAAGAAAATAAATTAGAATATTTTCATTTTAGACCTTTGTTAAAAGCTCCATAACTTTTGAAAGAATCCTAGTTCAGTCGTAATGTATATGCTTAAGTATTCACAATAAGTTCAAGATCATTTTAAGCTAAACATTGAGTCCCTCCGGTCAAGGACCCCCATTATCCCCCCATTTAAATTTGCCAAAACGGCATGTCCATAACTCCCCCCAAAATTGGAGCAGAGTGCCAAATTTGGGTATGTTGCGAATGGAGGTCAAAGACACCCCACGCATCAAAAATCAGCTCATTCGGATAAAAACTAAGGGTACCTCCCATACAAAGTGACCCAAGATAACTTTGTTCTATCGTTTATAAAATGAGTAGTACGTAGAACAAACTCCTGATGGGTCACTTTGTATGGGAGATACCCTTAGTTTTTATCCGAATGAGCTGAATTTTGGTGGGTGGGTCATTATGACTTCCAATCCCAACAAACCAAAATTTAGCACTCTGCTCCAATTTTTGGGGGGAATTATGGATGTGCCATTTTGAAAAATTTAAATGGGGGGATAACGGGGGTCCTTGACCGGAGCGACTCAATGTTTAGCTTAAAATGATCTTGAACTTATTGTGAATACTTACACAAAATTTTACGGCTGAACTAGCATTTTTTGAAAAGTTATGGAGCTTTTAAAAAAGGTCTAAAATGAAAATATTCTAATTTATGTTCTAGTCTAACGCCGAAAAATTCCATTAAACTCTAATGTGTTATATATCATTGCAAAGATAATTTTATTTAGTTTTTTTTCGTCCTTAGACCATTTTTCTATATCTCTTACCGTTTTTGAAATAATCATAAAAAAAAAAACAAAAAATCCCCCCTTTCCCCCTTTTTTAAGGTTGCGGACCCCCGATCGTTTGGGACTTTTAATGCCATAATCTGGGGACCATTCCCAACCATAATCCAAAAAAATTTCTGATGTAGGATTTTTGTCGACCAAATATGGCATTTTTCTTAGACTAAAATGACACTAAGCATCGAATTATCCAGTTTTTGAAGAATTATTTTAATGAGGCGGGCATTAGCGTAGTTCAAGCTCCGGGAGACGCTGATTCTGAAATCGTTCGAGAAGCATTAATTAGGCTAGTTCCTACGATTTTGTGAATGGTATGGTCTCCGATATTGATATCCTTGTGTTATTAACGGCCTTAGGTAAAGGATATAAAAACGTGTTTTTTGAAAAACCAAGCTCAGGTCGCACTCCAACAAAATTATTTTTGACTTCGAGCTTCAGCTATGGAGAACAAATTAAAGAAAACATTTTATAAACAGTATGGTAGGAAAAAAGAAAATTTCCTTGAGTTCTCGAAAAAAATAATTTCAGTTTGGCCTCACTACCACCTACTGAAGATGCCGCCCATCTACATGCGTTCAGAGTGTACATAATCAGGTTCAAGAATGGATTGGTAATTACATGGACCCAGAAGATTGGGGTTGGACAAAAACTACAAATATGGACCGGCCCATTCCCTGCGAAAAGGAACCAGCCCCGCCAAAGTTACTGAAAGTTATTTCGTGTGTCTGTAAAACTGGTTGTGAAAAAGCATGTGGGTGTCGGAAAGCAGGATAAAAGTGCTCTCACGCGTGTAGCAACATACCTGACTTTTCTACTCTTACCGAAAACGATAACTTCCTCCATAACGATGGACTTTTTTCATCGAACCCAGAAGGATACGAAGTTGGTCACAACTGTAGCGCAAGCAATATAATGAATCCGAAAGAGAGGAAGAATATCAATCTAAAGAGCTCCATAAACTCAACGATTTATCGGTCGATCAAAGCTCATTTCTGTGGAGAAAGCACATTTTTTAGGTTCCACTACCGAATTCGCAAGAGAAAATGAGCTTTTTCCACAGAAAATGTGCTTTCTCCACAGAAATGAGCTTTGATCGGCCGATAAATCGTTGAGTTTATGGGGCCCTTAAGAAATCAAAATTGAGGTAGTCATATATTTTTGTTGTTACATCAATAAAACTCCAGTGACTATGTGAAGGAATTCATTTTTTATTTTTTGGAACGATCCCAGCCACTGCGCTAATTGACCTAGCTTGATTTTGGTCTCGTTTAGGAGATAATAATTCAATCAGCAAGAACACACTTTTGTACGACTTGACATTGCGAAGTTTTTAGCAATCACTAATTATGTATTTAAATAGGCAATTTACCCCAACTTCCTCCATCCCCACCAATAGGAAAACTCAGTTTTAGACAAAAGATTCGTCTCTTAACGTCTACATCAAATTTGAGCCATTACGTTTTTTTAAAGAAAATATCCATTTATTGTACTGTTTTGACCCTTGACCGGTAACTACAACGGGTCTACTTGACCTATGATTAGGGATGGGTCAGAGTAATAAAAAGTTGTATCAGGTACAAATTGATACTGATACATTGCCCTACCTGATACTTTTACCTGATACTTTTTGTATCAATGAAAATAAAAACTATACTATATAATTAATTGTGATGTCAAAAAACTGAGAACTTTTAAAGAGGAAATAAATATACATTGCATAAATTAAGTATGAACGAAAGAAAAAAAATCAGTTTAACAGCTTCAATTGTATTGTCTGTACAAAATGAGCAAAAAAAATTCGGTTGTGTGGAATTACTTTTCAGTAAAGGAAAACGGGAAATCCGCGGTTTGCAGCTTATGCAAAAGCGAATTAGCAGCACATTTGGAGCGCAAGCATCCACTAGTTTCTCTTGTGGCGGCTAAAAATGTGAGAGCCCAGGAGTCAACCCCAGCCATTGAAATTGAGACGGGTCCTTCTTCAAGGAACATGCAGAGTACTAGTTCCTCTAACCAGCAATCATCGGCGCAACCAACAATGGAGAGAAATCCGGAATCTCAGTCCTCAATTTCGAGCTTCATGTTGAAAAAAGTTCAACCACCACAAAAGCGGAAAATCGACGAGAGCCTACTGCGCCTTTTCTATAAGGACTTCCAGCCATTTAGCGTTGTAGACGACGAAGGGTTCCGGCAGTTTTGCGAAGAGCTGAATCCATCATATAGCTTACCATCGCGAAAGACGATATCCAAATCGCTTATTCCTGCCATTTACGAGGAAACGTTGAACAACTTAAAAACAATATACTCAAGCGGCGAAGTTGTTTCTGTGACTTTAACAACGGATTGTTGGACCTCGTCTAATAACGAAAGTTTTATGGCTGTTACGTCGCACTTCGTCAATTCAAAGCTGGAGTTAGTTTCAAATGTGCTCGAATGTTTCTCATTCCCCGAAAATCATACAAGCGAAAATTTGGCGACGCAGCTAAAACGAATTGCAATGGAATGGGGAATAGAGACGAAAATTTTGGCCTGCGTATCGGATAACGCCGCCAACATAGTAAAGGCCGTGAAAGACTTAAAATGGAATCATTTTCGATGCGTCGCACATTCCATTAATTTAATTGTCAAAAATTCATTGGAACGAAGCAATTCCTTATCTACCTTAATTAAAAAGGTAAGAAGCATCGTTATGCATTTTAAACACAGCAGTGTGTCGAACGCAAAATTAATTGAAATTCAAAAGCAAAATGGGCAAACACCTAAAAAGCTAGTGCAAGACGTTCCGACAATGATCCAACGATTCGTCGAATTAGAAACATCCTTAAGAACAACAATTGCGCTTCTGGATAAGAATATAAGTATTTTAAATACGGAGGAATGGAGAGTTATCGCCGAGTTGCAAACCATCCTTAAGCCGATGAAGCAGCTAAATACTGATTTGAGCGGCGAAAGTTATATCACCGGATCTGGTATCGGTACACGGTCGCAAAAATCGGGGTAATTTTGATAAAAAAATATATACATATAAATCCATCTAAAATTTATATAATTTTGATAACTTCATACTTTATCATTTTTATAAGTAGACTTATCAGAATGATATAAATAATTTACATTCGCATTTGATATAAGTCAAGTTTAGAAAAGATATAATAACGGAGTAACTAATTTTAATATAATCTTGGTGTCGAATTTTACCTAATTGAGGGTAAAATTGATATAGTTTTGGGGTATATTTTATATAAATAATAAGTCAAAATTAATTATATATTTACTTTATCCAATTAATATATTTGTGGTATAAAATAGTAAGAGACCATGAGTCTTTATAGGCTATTTCGAGTCAAGGTTTCATTGCATATCATTTCAGAGTGTATATAATCTTGCAAGCACTATAATATTTCCTATCCGCACATGTGTACGGAAATTTTGGACTATGCCGAGATTCGATCTCCGGACCTCTAGATTACTAGCATTGTTGAGTGCGACTCAACCAAGTAAGCCACACACCGGTTCTGATAATTTGTCTTAAACGCACAACTCATCAGACGGAACCATTTGATAATCACAATTTATCAAATGAACCCGATAATTTATAAAAACTCATTTGACACTTTCTGTTACTAAAATTGATATTTCTTAATAGTGAATATTTAAGTTACACATTTTACTTACTCATTCTACTCTACCAGGGGTAAAAAAGTACTTTTAGACAAATACTTTTACACTGTTAAGAGTACAATCTATATGATCATCTTATAAAACTGATGTGTACACTTTTTGTTTTATAAGAACGATAAAAATAAAGTTTAAAAATAATTTTAACCGAAAAATTTTATAAATTTAATATAAGAGTGTTTAAAAACGTAGTTTGGTAAATTTTTGTATAACTTTGACACTTATTATAGTGTAGATACATTTGATAAATTGGAATTTTATTATTTTCACACCGGAAAATTTATACATAAGAATGACCCACAAAATTATATCAAACGAAAGTACACTTTACTCCGATTTTTCTAACCGTGTATTATTGTAGACGGAATCACCGAGAGCTACAATAAAATGGAAAGTAATTCTAGCTTTGAAAGAAATAACCAGATCCTCATTCAATATTTAATTGATGAAACCAAGATCCGTCTAGGAAATTTAAACGACAACGACGTCATTTCAAGTTCCCGATTCTAAGACCCTCGTTTTAAAACAATCGGTATTCGTGACGAAAAAGCAGAAATCATCAAGCAATCTATGGTTAGTTTCGTGTTGCATGAAATGCGCGAGGATCCAATGAATGTTGATATCACGGATTCCGACGATAGCATCGAGGCTCAATCGGCTGCACAACCACCATCTTACTTGCAACAATTTCAAGAAATGGCAGCATCATATAAACCAGCCGGAACTAAACAATCAAGAGCGATTACGGAAGTTCAACGATATTTGGAAAGACCAATAATTCCAATTAAAGGAGATCCTCTAAAATGGTGGCGAAAGGAATCGTACAATTTCCCGTACCTTCAAAAGGTCTTCCGCAAAAAGTGTTTTCCATTGGTAACATCTGTTCCAAGCGAAAGAGTATTTTCAAAAACTGGAATAATTTTGAACGACCGACGAACAAGGTTATCATCCGAAAAAGTAAAAATGCTAGTGTTTTTAAAATATAATAAAAAATAAAAAAATATACTTTTTTATCGCTTTTAAATGTTAATTTGAATGTAATTTTATTATTAAGTCAGAATTATGTTATGTTACTTTGCATTATGAACAACAAATAAAAAAAAACTTAGAAACCATTCGTATATACTTTCTTTATTTCTTTTTTCAGATTTCATTACTCGTATATTTGCAATTGAATGAAAAATGAACTAATCATCCTTAGATCTAGGGATGGGCTATACAGTATCAACTTGATACTTTGTAACTGATACTTTTGAATACCTGATACAGGAAACTGATACAAATCAAATGTACCTGATACTTTTTGTATCAATACGATTATCGTTCAGTCAAATGTTGTTTTTTCCCCTCGTTGCTGCGTTATCCATCAACATTTAACTTACACATTTACACTTACCAAAACACATTAGCTACTTATACATATCAAAATATTAATTCATTTCATTTCTCTACTATATCTACTATACTAACTATAAAACGCATGTTATCCTAATTTATATACATATACATACCACCAAAAAGTATTATAAGAATCCACTGCGTCCTACAATTTGATCACAAAGAAAGAAAACCTGCACCTAAATATACGCAAAAGCAAAATTCAACTGTCTGGATAAATTCTCACTTTATGCATGCATTAAAGAGCATGAACTAAAACAAAATAACACACTAGCCAATACCGATTTTTCAATCTAATTCTATAAATTCATACAAGCTTCATTAAAGCTTCATACAAATAGTTCTACATACTACTACATTTATCTCAAATACCACTATCCATAAAATACTGATATCAACATCAAGTGCCAAAAGCCCAAAATATCAATCATCAATGTACTCATACTCGTATCAATCAAGTAGCAGAGTATCAACTGCTCCAATGTACTAATCAAGGAGCAGAGTATCAACTTGGTTCAATGTACTAATATCAACATCGAGTAGCAGAGTATCAGTTTGGCTCAACATGGTTCAATATCAAGTAGAAAAGTATCAACTTGGTTCAATATCAAGTAGCAGAGTATCAACCTGGTTCAATATCAAGTAGAAAAGTATCAACTTGGTTCAATATCAAGTAGCAGAGTATCACCTGGTTCAATATCAAGTAGAAAAGTATCAACATGGTTCAATATCAAGTAGCAGAGTATCAGTTTGGATCAACATGGTTCAATATCAAGTAGAAAAGTATCAACTTGGCTCAATATCAAGTGGAAGAGTATCAACCTGGTTCAATATCAACTAAGAGAGTATCAGATCATTCCAGTATGGTTCAATATCAAGTAGCAGAGAATCAATTTCCGTTTTCTGTTTCTTCGACTTGATAAGTCGAGAACTATTGACAAATAAAGACAAAACAGTGGAAGAAGCACATAGTACATTTTTTGTGTGAATTTTGGTTTTGCGATAATGAAGATGCCGGATCGAAGCGATCTAAGGATGATTAGTTCATTTTTCATTCAATTGCAAATATACGAGTAATGAAATCTGAAAAAAGAAATAAAGAAAGTATATACGAATGGTTTCTAAGTTTTTTTTTATTTGTTGTTCATAATGCAAAGTAACATAACATAATTCTGACTTAATAATAAAATTACATTCAAATTAACATTTAAAAGCGATAAAAAAGTATATTTTTTTATTTTTTATTATATTTTAAAAACACTAGCATTTTTACTTTTTCGGATGATAACCTTGTTCGTCGGTCGTTCAAAATTATTCCAGTTTTTGAAAATACTCTTTCGCTTGGAACAGATGTTACCAATGGAAAACACTTTTTGCGGAAGACCTTTTGAAGGTACGGGAAATTGTACGATTCCTTTCGCCACCATTTTAGAGGATCTCCTTTAATTGGAATTATTGGTCTTTCCAAATATCGTTGAACTTCCGTAATCGCTCTTGATTGTTTAGTTCCGCTGGTTTATATGATGCTGCCATTTCTTGAAATTGTTGCAAGTAAGATGGTGGTTGTGCAGCCGATTGAGCCTCGATGCTATCGTCGGAATCCGTGATATCAACATTCATTGGATCCTCGCGCATTTCATGCAACACGAAACTAACCATAGATTGCTTGATGATTTCTGCTTTTTCGTCACGAATACCGATTGTTTTTAAAACGAGGGTCTTAGAATCGGGAACTTGAAATGACGTCGTTGTCGTTTAAATTTCCTAGACGGATCTTGGTTTCATCAATTAAATATTGAATGAGGATCTGGTTATTTCTTTCAAAGCTAGAATTACTTTCCATTTTATTGTAGCTCTCGGTGATTCCGTCTACAATAATACACGGTTAGAAAAATCGGAGTAAAGTGTACTTTCGTTTGATATAATTTTGTGGGTCATTCTTATGTATAAATTTTCCGGTGTGAAAATAATAAAATTCCAATTTATCAAATGTATCTACACTATAATAAGTGTCAAAGTTATACAAAAATTTACCAAACTACGTTTTTAAACACTCTTATATTAAATTTATAAAATTTTTCGGTTAAAATTATTTTTAAACTTTATTTTTATCGTTCTTATAAAACAAAAAGTGTACACATCAGTTTTATAAGATGATCATATAGATTGTACTCTTAACAGTGTAAAAGTATTTGTCTAAAAGTACTTTTTTACCCCTGGTAGAGTAGAATGAGTAAGTAAAATGTGTAACTTAAATATTCACTATTAAGAAATATCAATTTTAGTAACAGAAAGTGTCAAATGAGTTTTTATAAATTATCGGGTTCATTTGATAAATTGTGATTATCAAATGGTTCCGTCTGATGAGTTGTGCGTTTAAGACAAATTATCAGAACCGGTGTGTGGCTTACTTGGTTGAGTCGCACTCAACAATGCTAGTAATCTAGAGGTCCGGAGATCGAATCTCGGCATAGTCCAAAATTTCCGTACACATGTGCGGATAGGAAATATTATAGTGCTTGCAAGATTATATACACTCTGAAATGATATGCAATGAAACCTTGACTCGAAATAGCCTATAAAGACTCATGGTCTCTTACTATTTTATACCACAAATATATTAATTGGATAAAGTAAATATATAATTAATTTTGACTTATTATTTATATAAAATATACCCCAAAACTATATCAATTTTACCCTCAATTAGGTAAAATTCGACACCAAGATTATATTAAAATTAGTTACTCCGTTATTATATCTTTTCTAAACTTGACTTATATCAAATGCGAATGTAAATTATTTATATCATTCTGATAAGTCTACTTATAAAAATGATAAAGTATGAAGTTATCAAAATTATATAAATTTTAGATGGATTTATATGTATATATTTTTTTATCAAAATTACCCCGATTTTT